>VXBO01006809.1:158339-205507 GCA_013400135.1 Rhinoptilus africanus
CGGCCGGAGCCCGCTGCCGGCGGCGGCGGGACCCGCCGTCGGGGCGCGGGGACCGCCGGGCGCCCCCGGGGCGGCGCAGGTGGCGGCGGGCAGCCTGCTGGCTCTGCTCATCCTCTGGACGCTCTTCGGCAACATGCTGGTGTGCGCGGCCATCGTCCGGTACCGGCACCTGAGGAGCAAGGTCACCAACATCTTCATCGTCTCCCTGGCTGTCTCGGACCTGCTGGTGGCTCTGCTAGTCATGCCCTGGAAGGCGGTGGCCGAGGTGGCCGGGTACTGGCCCTTTGGGGCTTTCTGCAACGTCTGGGTGGCCTTCGATATCATGTGCTCCACGGCCTCCATCCTCAACCTGTGTGTGATTAGCGTGGACAGGTACTGGGCTATTTCCAGCCCTTTCCGCTATGAGAGGAAGATGACCCAACGGTTGGCGCTGGTGATGATCAGCGTGGCGTGGGCTTTGTCTGTGCTCATCTCCTTCATCCCCGTCCAGCTCAACTGGCACAAAGGTGGGGATGTTGCTGCTGCTGGTGATATTGGGGATGGATTTGGCACCGGCTGGGCAGCAGCAGGTGCTGTCACCACCTGGGCGGAAGACATGAGCACCACATGGGTGGCATTAGCAGCGATGAGACCCTCTGATGGGACCTCTGGCAGCAATGATACCCTCACCGGACCATCAGAGAGCTGTGACTCCAGCCTCAACAGGACTTACGCTATTTCCTCCTCCTTGATCAGTTTTTATATCCCCGTGGCTATCATGATAGTTACCTACACTCGAATCTACCGCATTGCCCAGGTGCAGATTCGTCGGATCTCTTCCCTGGAGAGGGCAGCTGAGCACGCTCAGAGCTGCCGGAGCAGCCACGTTGACTGCCACCATCACACGAGCCTCAAGTCCTCCATCAGGAAAGAGACCAAAGTGTTGAAGACTCTCTCTTTCATCATGGGCGTGTTTGTCTGCTGCTGGTTGCCGTTCTTCATCTTGAACTGCATGGTTCCCTTCTGCGAGAGCCCACCCAGTGACCCCCATGCTGGCCTTCCCTGTGTCAGTGAGACCACCTTTAATATCTTCGTCTGGTTTGGTTGGGCCAACTCCTCTCTCAACCCCATCATCTATGCCTTCAATGCTGACTTTAGAAAGGTCTTCTCCAACCTCCTGGGATGTGGTCAGTTTTGCTCTAGTACTCCAGTGGAGACTGTTAATATAAGCAATGAGCTTATCTCTTACAACCAGGACACCCTTTTCCATAAGGAGATAGTGACTGCTTATGTTAACATGATCCCAAATGTGATTGACTGTGAGGAAAACCGTGAGGACCCTTTTGATAGGATGTCCCAGATCTCCCCTGACCATGAGATTGCCACTGACTCTGTCTGTGAGCTGGACTGCGAAGGGGAGATTTCACTAGGCAAAATAACACCTTTCACTCCAAATGGTTTTCATTAAATTGCATCCTGCCCTGGTCACTCCTTCTTGGATTATACAACAAAATATTATCACTGAGTGGAAAAACCTGCTTGATTTTATGCTGTAGTTTGGTCGGTCACTTCATGCTAAACTCATTTCTACGTGTAGCACTTTGCAGGATGTAGACACTGTCATACAGGGAGCTGGCGGCGCAAACTTAATGCAGCACTTCCCCAGGCAGAAAGAGGACCAGGCAGTCGTGTTGGTTAGCTGTGGTGAGGTATTGTGGTATAATTACAGTCAGTTCATATTTATAACGTGTTTGCAAATGAAAGGTGCCATTGTCAGTGCTAAGCTTCTAAAATCAGGGACAGATGTGGCTGGCATAAACATTAAATAGAAAAAAATTCTAGTCTGTTCGTTTGTTCAGATCTTATGTTTCTTTTTCTCTGTTGTTTTTTGGGTTTTTTTTGTTTCTGTTTTTTTTTGTTTGTTTTATTTTGTTTCATTTTTTTAAGATAGAAATAGTGAGGTGGTGATTTGGATGATTATTTAAATGCGTGTTTCTGCCAAAACAGTTTATGTGAAATCCATGTTCTCCTAGGCGGCGTTGTTGCCTATGATATCCTCGCCGTGTTCCCAGATGAATAAATAAAAAGTTACATTGATCAAGGGGTTATTATCTTTCATTTATCACCCTGAAAGGTTTACAACAAGTATTCAAACTCCAGCGTTTGTATTTGAATGGTTAGAATGACTAACAGCTCAACCCTATTATTTTGAAAGCAAAATAGTCTGTATAGAAAATACAATTTTTGAATAAAAGCAAAGCTCACAGGAATGATTGACTTAAATTAACTCTTTTATATGGCTCTGCTTACAGCTAGATTTATGACTATTTTTATTTAATATTATAACTGATGCTATCCCTCTCTGCAGCTAAGAATATCAAGTGTACATACCTACGAGCTATTAGAACTTTCCACTTAATTCTATACTTGAACTTACTTTTAATGACATGTTATTAATGAGAAGAGTTTGGTGATAGGATTAGGAGCTGGATGTATCTAAAACCAATAATTATGTTTGAAAGTGATGTTAATAATCAGCATTTCCCAGTGTAGACACTAGAAAACTCATTCAAACCAAGAGAAGAAAAAAATGCTGTTGATGTATTTTTTAATTATTTACTTATTAACAAGAATTTAAGTATACTTTAAGTGCTTTGACTCTACCAAACATTTCAAAGCAGTCTTTAAAAATTGTGAAGGATTATTTTAAGCTCTATTTCTATTGAAACTTTTACATAAAATGCCATATTTTTGTTAGAAACATTTGTAAGGTTTCAGCTGAGAAATTTCCAAGACAAATGATCAAAGGTAGTAAAAGCAATACCAATATTTATTTAAAGCTTTGGCTTACAAAGTGATCAACATCTGAATCCATTTGCCCTTTAAAATACCTGTGCCCCAAGCTGAGCAGATTTAAATGGAATTGCAGGTGCAGATTCAGTAGCCCTCCCTCCATCCTGCCTAGCTGGGAACCGGAGGCCCTTGTATGATGTACGGGGGAACAGTAGGATCTGCACAAGGCAGCACGGTTCGGGGGAAGTCATTTAACCAGATGCTGGCATTTGTGAATGCTACAGACTTAGTACTGAGCCTCTTTGGACGTCAGACCCTTCATACTGGTTTGGGGATTGTCTCACCTCCCCTTGGGATATAGGGTGGAAGAAGCGCGGGAGGCTTGCGATTGAAATCCCGTTGTGGTTGCCTCTGCTGCAATTTGGTTTTGTCTGCAAGCAACCTTGTGTGTGTCTAGTCTTTGATATTAATTGGTTATACTGTCATTTTGTATTATCTTTTCCACTGCTTGTCACTGAAGAGTGACATCTACCTGAGTGTTTACTTTGCTGCTGATCTGAAATTTCAGTGTAATATCCCTTTACAGCTGTCCTCAGAAAAGGGTGCTGTGACTGTGACTTAGAGAGGCTTGAAAAACAGAAATCTCATGCCCATAACCAGGTTCAACTTATTAATGGCTTGACATTGAGGGTGAGTATGGTACTGTTCTTTTACTAAAGCGATTGTATGTTGCCAGGATTTAACCGTAGTTCAAGCCCTGCTAGTTGGGTAAGCTTGCCCAGAATAAAATCATTTTCCCAAATAAATATGAAGGAAACTGCTTCTGGTGGTGCGGTGGTGAATTATCCTAACCAGAATTTAGGTTTTTGCATTTTCTAGTCACTATTCAAGTGTGGAGGCTAATAACAGCATGTTAAATTTTCTGGACCTGTGCAGAAAGCCTCTTGAAATAGGGTTTCACTGCATCACTCTTGATACCCAGGTGCAAAGAGGTGCAGGCAGCTGGCGCTGATTCTGGCTCCTGGGCCAACGCTTTATTTTATCTGCTTTCGTCCGTATTAGATTGGAAGCAGCCCAGGGAAAAGGGGAAGGGAAGACACAATCCCTTCCTGAGCACCTGTGTGCCAGCAGGCTGCACAGTCTGATGTTGCGCGGTGCACCCCGCTCCAGCAGCGCTCCAGAGCAGCCGAACCGTTTCAGGAGTAACAGTGAAGAGGATGTCGTCNCTCTTCAAAATAAGCCCTGTGCTGGTGGTGCAGCAGTTCCCTTGGATCCAGTTCCCAGCAGGTGTGGTGGAGGGTTAGATGTGTACAAGAAGATGCTCGTGCATCGCCTTGGCAAGTGTTTTTCTCCTCGTTGAGGCTTTACCTGCCTGGGTTTCTGGAATAAAGGGGTAGGATAACGCTGGGGTGCAAGAAGATGGCATCTCCATCAGTGGGTTTATACAGCAACTTTGCACAGAGTATTAGGAACTTACATTAGCTGTATATTAGGCTATATTCGTAATATATTAGGAATATGAGGCTTATTTCGGATCTGAAGGAAGGCAATTTTTAGCTTGCCCCAGAATTCGGGAGTGTGATTAGGACCATACAGAAAATGGGCCAAATTGCCACTTTCCTTTACTAACTTTTAGTTTATGACTTCAGCTGGTGAATAATTTCTGATGATGGCTCTACCATGTAATCTCTCTTCTTGGAATATGTACCTGTCAGGGGGCTTCATCCTTTGGAGCTCAGGACCATCAGAAAGGGAACATTTCTGCTTCGAAAGACAGAGGGAAGGTACGTTTTTGCTGGAAGCACAGACTGACCTTACAGATCTGAAAGAAAAGCTTTTTTCTTGACTTGTAACATAGGGACAATTTGTTGCTACTGTATTCAGAATTACTAAGATAAACTTTTTAAAGAAATGTGTATCTTGCCTTGAACTATCAAAAGGAGCAGACTGTTTTAATAAAAACATCCCCAAAAAGGCTTTTTAAAACTGGTTTCTCTCAGATGAAACTGCTGCCCTACTTTTCTAATGGTTTCCCCCTTAAAGACTAAATGCATCTGCCCAGCCGTAGAGCAGAGTTCATTGGAAGTGCAAGTAGGTTTTTATAATCCTTACATCCTTGTGGTGTCACTCTGGAACTCATCTGTGCCAGTGGTTTTGTACCTGCCATCAACACATTTTCTTCCATGAAAGTCACCTTGCTCCTGTCATGCATTTTGCTCCCTAATTAAGCATGATCACTTATTGCTAGCTCAGTTTTTTGGGGGTTTTCCTTTTTTTTGTCCTTTGTACTTTAATGATTGGATTGTACAGTGCAGTTTGGCTTTGAGTCATTGTTACTTAATCTAGTCGTGAGTGATGGCTGACCTTCAAGATCCCCCATCATTTTCAGTTTCTATTTTGTGTTACTGTTTATATATCTTACCTTGCATTACGTGGCACTGTTAAATTACCTCTGAGCCAGTCAAATCTTCTGTCCTGGATAACTCCATACCAAAGGAGGGTCAGTATATCAGTAGTCTGTATGTTTTCTGTCTGAGTTACCTAATGGCAGAGGATTTAATTTTAGTGAAAGAACAGAAGATGTATCATAGTTCATTTTTAAGAAGCGGTGACATGGAGGACATGAAAGCACAGTGCTTTATGTAAAATGCTGCAAACACCACAAAGACTCTTTCTCTCTTCAAACCCCCAAAGAGCTTTTAACAGCACTGGCTTTAAGGAGGGGTGGTGGGTTGTGTAGTGATTTCCCCCCCCTCCCCCCAGGCTAAAGAAATGTAGGTTGACTTTCTCAGAGGTGAACACCAACAAAATACTTTTCAAAGGGGGAAAAATTACTGCAATATTTTTTGGTAAGTTTGGTACTTTATCCCTTTGCTTTCATTGTGCTTTTTACTTTTGCAAGCCACATCTGATGTGTCTCTGCAAGGAGGCTCCCTGCTGAGAACTTGGGTGTTTTTGTAACACGTAACAAAAAAAGGCTTCAAAATTAGGAAGGCTTCTTATAGAAGTAACACTAAGGACAATCTTACACCATTTAGGAGTCAGTCATGTATAAACTCAGTATTCAAGAGACTGACAAGACCGGAGGCAGTGTTGAGAACATGCATTAGACCAGAGGTTTGAGAGGTCACGAGTCCTTCAGCTGTTTGTATGTGCCAACATTGCCACTCTTGACAAGGAGAGCATTTTCGTCACTGTCACGCAGAAGGCAGGGTATACACCTATGTTAATAATTATGCAGAGATTTCTCTTTCCTCTGAGGCCATCTTTGCTACTCTTTAATTGGATTCATCAGATCTTTAAAATCATTCAGTGCCTATTTAAATCAGGAGAAGACCTCAGTGATGGATGTGGGCTTGGGTCACAGAGCAATGAAATTATTTCTCCTGGTTTCTTATGAATATTACTGCTGGTATTCTCTGCTACTGGATGATGACATGTTAAGGTTGGCATGCTGAACAAAATATTTCACCAGCTGATATGCAGAAATAATTATTTTATTCAGATTTACTTACGCTTCAAACTGCCAGGAGCTTCACAAAGTCCATGCAGAGCATCTCTTCTTTGATCGTATCTCAGATCAGCAACAACTGGTTGCATTTTTAGTGCCCTGGTAACTATGCTTTATGCCTCTCTAAGTTTAAGCTGACGTTTTCAAAGATGAGGGTATACTTTTGGTCTAGAAGCATAGATGTGCACAAAAATGTCTATAAAGAGGTTATATTCATTATTTGTGGGGCACCAAAGATACGCCTCTTTCTTCAGCCTTTTGTTTATTGTAGCAGTGGTAAGAGTGCAGTGAGCAATAACGGGATTAAGGGTGTAGAGAGTGGAAATACAAATAATATAATGTGAAGCAGATGATGGATTGTTTCTTTCTGGGAACCTGCTGCCTCTCCCAGGATAGTTTAGTTTAATAGACAATTTACAAGAGGATTTCATCTTCTTGTATGTCTAAATCCATTCTTAGTTTGGACTGGAGATAGCATTCAATAAGCCTTAGAGTGGGCAGATAGCTCTTTAAGGAGGATAAACATTTTTATGGACTTAATCATTTGTATCACAGCCATCAGAGTCACATTTGTGAGGTTTGCAAAATACAATGCAGCAAGCATAAAAAATTAATTAAAAATTTGTCCATGAAAAAATTTTCCTGTGAATTATTCCCCATTGTTAACAACAAATACTTGTTTGTATCCTGTACTGGAGGAAGGTCTGAAAAATAAGGAAAGAAATGGCATCAACATGTACAGATAGGTTCAGTTTACCTGAAATTGGTCTAGTGTCAGCCAGCCCATGCAGACGGCACGGCAGCGAGCTATTCCTGTGGTGCACAAGCACCTCGGCCTCGACCACAGAGACCTCAGTGGTGTGGTAGACCCCTTGCTCCCAAGGTGGATGCTCAAAATCTGCTTGTAATGCTTAGGAAATCTGAACTTTTTAACAACTGCTCTGCCTTTTGTTTAAGACATGAAAGAGAAACCACACTTTTCTTTTTAGAGGTCGTGCTCTGAAATAAGTGGTTGCAAATGACATGTGATTGGGGTAGGCTCTCTGGTTTAGCTGCTGCCTGGCTAATGCTTGAACGGATGTGGCTACGATAGCTGCTCGGGGTTTCCCTACCTGAACTGCACGTATGTCCTAGTTTAGGGGCCTAATAGTGAGCAGAAGAAATCCTAAATTCAGTTTTCTGAGTTCAGGTTTTGGTGTTTTTTTGCCTTTGAGGAGCACTGCAAAACGCAGTTACAGAGCAGAGATGAGCCTCAACCACAGCTTGAGCTTGGTTACTTCCAAGGCCATCGGAGAAGTGGAGTCTGCAGCTCACCTGCTGCAGTTTTGCTAATGTCTCATAAGTAAAATATTAACAAGGAAGTTCAGCATGCCCTCTTTTACCCTTTGACCTAATTTTTTCTGATCTGAAAGGTTTTTAGTAAAATTAAAAATCTACATTTCTAGTCTTTGGCCTTCACCTTTAGCTTTCTCTGTTAACTTCATATAATTAGTCTCCTTCGGTGAAGAAGCTCCTGGCATGGAGTTAGCTGCTTGGGTACCTCATTGTCACCAAATCTGGAACTACCTCAAGCTACACTTAAATTACATTATGTCTCCATCCCAAAAGGAATCTTTTAGATCTTTTTCTTTCTTCCCCAAGCAACAAGATTTTCCTCCTCAACACAAGATTATTCACCAGAAACATAATTTAGAGGACAAGCATAAACAGACTTTTTTTAAAGCTCTTAGGGATTTTGCTTGATAATACAAAATGAGAATGGATCAGTATTAGGCATAGAGATAAACAGAGTTTTTTCTACAAAAGGTTTAATTTTTGGCTTTGTATAGGAATAAAGGCTGGATGTTTTCATTGTGAAGACTATATGCATTTGATTTTATGCACTTACATGCATGCATATGTTCCTTTATATACATGTGTATACACACACAAAAATGTATTTCATCATATTCACAGGGTAATTAAATATATTTCTCTCTATATAAATACAAAATGTGCAAATTCATCCAGAAGGAAGCAAGTAATATCTTAAAATTTTACTATTACTGTTTTATCACAACAATCAAATACAAGTACACAGTCTTCCCAGATGTTCAAAAGGCATTTTGGCTGTTCAGAGTTGAGAATCTTTGAAAATCCAAACTTGAATTATGCAGTGAGAGGAAGCTTACAAAATTCTTTCTCTCAACTATTTTATATTCAAAGCATTTTTATAATGATTCGCTAATTGATCTTTATCTGTAAGCATTTTGAGACAGATAGCAAGAGAAGGATTTAGAAGTACCTCTTGGATGTCTCTCCATGATGGATATTAGACAATGCTTTTGTCTTTCTGATTTGGTGAAACAAAGGTGCAGATTTGACAGCATGTGAAGAGTTTCTGCTTCATCAGAAGATAAAATTTATTGCATAACCTTTCAAAACATCCAGTTTAGGTAACACAGTGTCTGAATTTTAAATAGCACCTTAGGCAGAAATATTTTCTGTATTAAACAACTACTTTGATAATTCAAACAATGTCCTTTTCTTAAAAATAAAATTTGCAAAGGGTCAGGGTTTCATAGGTCAAATGAGGTAGAAAAGTGCAAATTCGAGGACCGGCTCAGCAGCACTGACCAAGTAGGCAAGAAATAGCAGAGCCGTGTCTGAGCACAGGGAAGAAGGTAGTTGGGTAGGAGGTAGGGAGAGAATTCTAGGGAGGAATAAGAGAAACAGCTGAGGGTCCAGGAAGCCAGGAATTTGGTGGCAGTCAAAGAAGGCAAGGGACCAGGAGGAACTGATATGGTCCCAGGTGGCTGAGGCAGGGGTGATAACAGGTGTTGGAGCGAGTGGGTGAAAGGGGGCTGGAAGGGATCGGGATGGGGTCTGGGTGGTGAGCATCCCTAAAGGGTCGTGAGGCGCTGGGAGGCCATACAGAGATGGGTGACATTT
Source organism: Rhinoptilus africanus (assembly GCA_013400135.1). Lineage (NCBI taxonomy): Eukaryota > Metazoa > Chordata > Aves > Charadriiformes > Glareolidae > Rhinoptilus > Rhinoptilus africanus. Next base: position 167,554 of record VXBO01006809.1, read on the forward strand.
CTATGGAGAAGCCAACAGGAGGGCTGAGAGCGGACAACTCACCCACATGTTCGCCTCCCAGGATCCACAGACTCTCCTGCTCTGTGCTATCCCCTCCTACCACTTCTGAATAGCTTCAATATTGCCACTTAATTTTATCATTAAACAGGTACAACTCAAGTGCCAACCTACTCTGCAGCAGATGAAGAGCTGTCATGTTTATTCCATTGTGTTAAAACTTGGAAAATAACTTCCACAGTAACACCCTATGTCATTATGCAAGGAATATTTAGTAAGGGAGTGGAGACCAAAGAGGGCTTTGAGATAATCTTCCCACTGTGCTGTTTTGGCTCTGTGATGGTGGGGCATTTTAGAGGCTTGTCCTAGTTTTGCTGGATTGCTAGAAGCAAGTCTGTCTTCCAGAAACTTTCCGAAGGTGCCTAGTCACGTTTGAAATCTCTGGTAGAGTCACCCTTGGTATGTCAGTACTATGATTTTTTTTTAATCTGTGCAAATGAGGTATTCAACAGAGTCAAAATCTGATGCTATATATATTGAATGCATATATTTATTGTGAGAAGCTGATCTCCAGTGGTGGCTTGTAACATGATGTTACAGAGTTGACTCCTAGTGACTCAAGCCCAAATCTGCCATTGTGCAAGTACAAAAGATGCGGGGGTTCTGCTTTCTGCTAAATACAAGTATTAGCAATTTTTTTTTTTCAAATACAAAGGTACCAACTTCTACTATTGGTTTGCCTATTGAGTACAGATACTTTTCTACAGTGATGGGACAGTTGGAAATGATCTTAAAAGACAGAAAGCTTAACTTCATAGATAAATATTTATATGTAATGTAGTAACTATATGAAAACATTCAGTTCTATACTATACAAGGCTCACGTTGGTTTACATCTTTGCAGAGTGCCTCTCTATTTTTTCCTTTTTTTTTTTAAGCTTCCGGTGTCTTTTGTCATCATGCCCAGGTGATGGTAATAGCCTGCAGAGATCTGCAGAGTAAACTCAAAAATCTATATATTTTGCTTACGTAGTGGTTGTATGAGAAGTGACAATACCTCTGCTTGAATGTATTTGCCATGTTAGCACAACGATCTGCAGCAGGTAAAGCTCAACATCTCATATGAGGATGAGATATACTTCCTCTCTGTCCGTGCACACCAGTCTTGGCCCAATAGTGCCCCAGGTTTGAGAAGGGGAGACAGTGCCCCTGCCCACACTGACGCTCAGCAGCTCCCCTTGGAGGCTGCAGAAGCTGATCTCTGTGTTTTCAGCAGGGTCTCTAACCCCCAGGCCATGATACACGTTGCAAATGCTGTCCTTACTGCCTATGTTTCTGAGCCAAGCTAAATGGCAGGCTCTGAGTGTGCTTGGTAGATCAAGCCAGTGGGCACAGTGCAGGAATACCTAGTCTCCAGGTGCCAACCCTCCATTGTTGTTGAGAAGGCATCTCAGCAAAAATGAAGGCCAATGGGGTATATGAGATGGCACAATTTTAGGCACATGGAGACAGTGTCGCCTTAAAAATCATCTGAGTGTGGAAGTGGGATTTTTTTCAAGGCTGTTGCCCTAAACCTAGGCACCCAAATTCCATCTAAATGGAAATGTAAGCATTTTAATACCTTCTAGGTTACAGGTGTATTTACTCAAGTATGCCTCTACATGTTGCAAATGAATGTGGATCCCAGCTGGACAGGCTTTGAAATGCAACATAGAAGTATGTAAACTGAATGACTTCGCAAGTGCAGATGAAGCAGGATTGTCCCCTCTCACTTGTGAGCATCACCTGGTTCAGCATTTGCTTCATATTCTCACTGTGAGCTGATGCAAACCACTGTCCCCCGCGTACTACTGCATCCATTCGTGCACAGGGCCTGTTAAAACACCTCGGAGCGGGGTGGTGCAGCACTGGGACACATGGATGTAAAATGAGGACCATCCTATGCCATGTGCCCCCCAGCTTGGGTTGGCCGGAGAACGGGCTTGTGCTACATCTGTGCCTCTTTGCACATTCTGGCAGCCTCGGGGAGGATAAAAGACGCCCTTAACTTCACCTTTCTGGGCTGAGCGCTTTATTTTGTGGCTCAAAAAGGCACAGCCCACTTTCAGTTGCTTTTTTAAAAGATGGTACGCTTCAGTGCCTTGTGTATAAAAGCAAATGTGATGAATTCAGTGATGGCAGCAATACAAACTTTGTAACTTTAATCTACTCAGACAGATCATTCAGTGGTGAAGATGATTTAAAAGAGATGACTTTGGCATTCTAAAATTGTCTTTTTTGTTGCCTCTCCTCTCCTTCTTAATTTCCTAGCATATTAGCTGGAGCACTAGAAAAAATTGTTTGGTACAGGAAGAAAAGTTATTTTCTATTTGATTAGATGTAATAAATTGTCCGTAAAGTGTCTGATAGTCTCCTTAGGGAGCTGCTAATCAATAGCTGGAGGAAACCTACTTTCCAGATCTTTCCTCTAGCCTCTTCTTTCTGGGCTCCCTGCTTCTTTTCAAGATAACTACTTTTTGGGAACCTTGCTTTACTGCATCACATCTTCCAGGACCCCAGGCTCCACACAGTCTACGTGCAGAAGCGCACTGCATGATCAACCTCCTAATTGGTGACAGTCTCACACCTCTTTATTAACTGGAGCATTCACGTTGGGCCACTTTAGTTCAGGACAGGTTTTATCAAAATTTATGTATGTGTATTGGTTGCAGCTAGCAAGTAGCAAGCTTCTGCTTGAGAGTTTGAAAGTTTAATTTCAGATACTAACCCCTGCTCCTCTCCATCGGTTATCTACAGACCGTTAATGTTCACAATTTAAGCTCTTTCACCTACAATAGCTAGAAAAGATTATATGCAAGAAGTTGTCCTTCACAAGCTCTCTTATCTTTTTCCCCCTGAAGGAACTCCAAATTCAGAGGAGACTGATTTCTGAGTGTCTTACTCTGTGTTCAAGTCAGTAGCTTTCAGGTGATATGAAAATACTTCTTTATCTCTGTATATTCTTCCTAGTTGGCAACCAGTGATGATCTGAGGCCAGACTGGAATTGGGCTTCTAGGTTACCCGCAACTGACCTGTGACTGAAGTGAGGATGGACCATTCAAGATCCATCAGAGTGGTGGATTGCCTTCAGTTTTGTCTGGTATTGGAGCCAGACTGACTCCCTTTAAGAATCTGCTTTGCTTTGAGAAAAGAGATGCACTCTTTCCTAAGCCCTTGTAGGTCTCATCTCTTGCTTGTGTCAGGTTTTGAAGTTCCTGCTACTTTTAACTATTCAGTTACATCTCTGACTCTTATGGAGGTGGTGGGATCTGCAGTAGCCTTAGCTACCAGCACTTTGGGCTGACATATCATCTACTGAGGCTTTGAACAGTGGGAGTGTGGTATCTCATGCCCTGCCTTCCTGCCTTCTCTACAGGATTGTGACCAATCCCCATCATTATGAGTTAGAATATCCATACACAAGAAGATAATACAGGAAAGAAGAAGGATGAAATACAAGAAAAAATGAATAGCTTACAGTTTATGGTCCCAGCATCCCACGTAAGGCTGGCTTTTCATAAACTGTCTGCACTTCTATATCTCCTGAAAGCAAGATAAACTGTCATACGCTTACAGCACAAAGTTCTTTCTGTGGGAAGAAGTGAAGGAAAAGCACTAAAAAACGTCTTAAATTCTGCATGTCAAACTTTTAATAAGCCATAACGTGGGTATGACAAAGTGTTATATTTAACTTAGAATCATAGGATGGTTCGGGTTGGAAGGGACCTTGAAGATCATCTAGTTCCACTCCCTGCCATGGGCAGGGACACCTCCCACCAGACCAGGCTGCTCAAAGCCCCATCCAGCCTGGTCTTGAACACTTCCAGGGATGGGGCATCCACAGCTCCCCTGGCCAACCTGTTCCAGTGCCTCACCACCCTCACAGTAAAGAATTTCTTCCTAATAACGAATCTAAATCTCCCCTCTTTCAGTTTGAAACTGTTACCCCTCGTCCTATCGCTCCACTCCCTGATAAAGAGTCCCTCCACATCTTTCCTGCAGGTACTGGATAAGGTCTCCTTGGAGCCTTCTCTTCTCCAGGCTGAACAACCCCAGCTCTCTCAGCCTGCCTCCATAGGAGAGGTGCTCCAGCCCTCTGACCAACCTCTTCCACAGGTAAGAAATTTGATGTCCTACTTACTGGACTGGTATGGAAGGTATTTGAGAATGAGATGGTAACTCCTGCCTGGAGTGGGGAGGGAGATGATTGCCGAGTTCTTCAGGAAGATCTTGCACTGAAATCCCAGAAGAAAGGAACTGTCACACCCTGTAAGATGTGTGTGTGGTTTGTCTAACCTTTCTGAATATTTCAGCTCAAAATGAAGGCATTTTTTTTCAGTACGTCTTTGGTGTTAAATTATGCTTAAAATATTGGTGTGTGAGGCATGATGTTTTATATTCCTTCCCTGTTTTTTATTGTCATTGCCTATTATAAATCCCAAGAAAGCTATAATATCTTACATTTAACTGATATAATAAACAGTCAGCCTTCTGGGAACAAAAGCCCTTCTTCAAGTCTGAAGTATTTTGCCTCTATATCTGATGAAGCAAAGTGCGTGTGCGTGAAAGTCTCTTTGTTTGTCACAGAGGATATCAAAAGATATTACCACCTGCTACAAATAGTCCTGTCCTTGTAGCCTTGTTGAGCAAGTGATTCCTTTACAAGTTTAACTAACTTTAGATATTACTGAAGATTGTGTAAATATCCAATTTGGTCTTAGAAGTTCACTACAGTTTCACTTTTGAATCTGAGGATGTCAAACAGTGTTTGAAAAATTCGTTCCTGTGATCAGCTTTTGATTTGCTACCTCTGTTTCATCTAACGCCTCCTTATTTCTTGTGTTACCTGCCAAAGAGAACAAAACCTTCCAGTCTAGTTTATTTGTGAACCGATATGATTTTAAGCTAAATGTTTCCAAACTTTTCAGTTACACTTTATGGGGAGTTGTTTATGAGCCCTATAGTTCTTCTGCAAAACCTCTGCCCTACTACAGCTCTGCCTCCCGGGTTTATGTAAAGCATCCTGTAACCACTGTAGGCCTGACTCGGAACTGAATGACGGCAGTTTTACACCACCTTAATGCACTGTCTCTGTAACAGCATGGGTGTAAATTTGCAATAGATTGGTAGGAATCCTTATTTGATAACAAAGTAGCAGGAAGAAAAGCGAAACCAAAAACAAAGCAAAGCAAAGAGCATCATTCAGACGAAGAGCTTGACTCACTGATGGAACTCAAAGAGACGTTTGACAGAGAGTCGACTTTTTCTTCCATGTATTTTCAGTCTTACAGAAAAGTTTTGAGGGTAACTATCTTGTCCTATGCAGATCTGTGAAAACATCGAAGTTATTTTTTAAATTATACATCTAAGGAGTGGCAGCCCTGATAAAAGAAAATGACTCGTTTTTACTTACCATTGCCATACATCATTAACCATTTGAGTCAGCACTGTGCAGATAACACGGCATTAAAAAATCTTCCGCCAGTGTTCTTTCCTTGCCTGGAGGATTATAGCTATTTTCATATGCAGGGTTTACTAAAAAAAAAGAAAAGTATTAGGCTGGGGAAGCTAAATCAGATGCTTTTAAGTGACAGAATGTGCTGTAGAGAGTGTCGTATGGGAGCCCAGGCCCTGTGTTTGTGGGTGTGTGAGCGGCAGCAGCGGCAGGAGCCATATGTGTATGGCAGGAGCGAAGGAGGGGGCTGTATGCAAAGGCCAACTGTTGTTTTCCTTCCCGCAATTAAAATGCAGAAGTCTATTTATTTCAGTGTTAAAATTTAGAGGTAACTACAACAACAAAAGAATGACTGCAGCATCCGGCACTAGTAGGAGTAACTGAGTAGTTTTGTAATGGAATGGGTTTGTCATTTTTATATCCTTCTTAGGACAAATCTGGTTCTAAAGCTGACGACGTGTAACGGCAGTGGACTTCTCATGCATCAACAGTTTTTGAGGTGCAGCTGACAGTTCAAGATCTCATGCATCAGAAGTTCACTAAGCTTGATTCTCCCCCTTCCAAACCTAAAACATAATTATTCAGACTCCAAACAAGAAATTGAAGCGTGTGGATTCAAGTCAAAATATTTCACTCAGATGCGTTTAAAGTAATTTGTATTTTTCCAATTGATTGCCAAATTGTAATATTTTATTTCCCCTAGCTTTTTTCCTTCCCCACAAAAAATGTAAGTTAAAGACAAGGCTACTAGGTGCAATTTAAAAGAAGTATCATTACATTCTCTGGAGAAAGCAAACAAACCCACAGCCATATTAAAACTCTTCAATGTGTGCTACATAAACAATTCTGACATCAAATTTAGTGTTGTGTTCATAAGATTTTCAGTGGCCAGCTCACCCAACTACATTAAATCTCCCTTTGAAGATCCAGAGGCAATTTTCATAAATATAACAAAAATATGATCAACTTCTGGCTATGAATTCTGTATGGTTAATGTAGCTATTAACAGCCAGAGCTGCACATCTCATCTGAAAATCAGCTCTTGTGTACTGACTTTGGCTGGGATGAAGTTAATTTTGTTCTTAGCAGCCTGTATGGTCCTGTATTTCAGGGTTGTGACTAGAACAATGCTGATAGCACACTAATATTTTAACTTTTGCTGAAGAGTGCACAGCACCAAGGCCTTCTCTGCTTCTCACTGTGCCCCCACAATGAATAGATTGGGGATATGCAAGAGGTTGGGAGGGGGCACAACCAGGCAGATGAACTGTACTAACCAAAGAGATATTCCATGCCATACAGTGTCACTCTCAGCAATAAAACAGAGAGGAGGAAGGTTAGGTAGATTGGTCATCTTTTGGTCATGAATTGGCTGGATGCTGGTCTACACAAGGCAGGTGGTGAGTGATTGCCTTTGCATCACTTGTTTTGTTTTTTCTTCCTTTCAATCATCCATCCTTCACTTATTAAACTATTTTTGTGTTGACCCATGACTTTTCTTGGTGTTACTCTTCCTTTTCTCTTTCCCCATCCCACTGGGGGACAGTTTTCTTTCTGTTTCTAGATCATTGTGTCAACTGTTAGTGTAAAATCATCCCAGTGTCTCATTCACTTCAGTGTAAGGTCACCAAAAGCAACACCAATGTTCATAGACTTTGTTATTTCACCGTGCTGCCCAGCATAACCTTGGTACTGTGGATGCTTTTAAATTCAAGGGAGAAATTACTCTAGCAGAGGAAAAGATGAAGTTCTTGCTTGAAAAACTGAGAAAAAGTTACAGTGAAAGCAATAGTAATTGAAGGCAAGTACAGTACACCTTTGCTGACAGTCTGTTACAGATCATAGAATCATAGAATAGTTTGGGTTGGAAGGGACCTTGAAGATCATCTGGGCAGGGACACCTCCCACCAGACCAGGCTGCTCAAAGCCCCATCCAGCCTGGCCTTGAACACTTCCAGGGATGGGGCATCCACAGCTTCCCTGGCCAACCTGTTCCAGTGCCTCAACACCCTCACAGTAAAGAATTTCTTCCTGATATCTAATCTAAATCTACCCTTTTCCCGTTTGTAGCCATAACCCCTCATCCTATCACTACATACCCTTGTAAAAAGTCCCTTTCTAGCTTTCCTGTAGTCCCCCTTCAGAAACTGGAAGGTTGCTATAAGGTCTTCCCTGAGCCTTCTCTTCTCCAGACCAAACAACCCCAACTCTCAGCCTGCTGAAAGAAAACCCTTTAGGACTGGACTGGAGCTGCAATTGCAGCTGGGCAGGATGGTCCCAAGCCCAGGGAACTCTGTGATATTGGTGGGGCTTGCAGGACACTACTGCCCCAATCCCCAGGCACAGGCGGCTGGAGCAGGGGCAGGCAGAGCACAGGGACTCTGTGACACACACATAATGGCCCTCACCACTTTCCTGTTTATACCACAGTGCATCTAGCATTAGCCCAGTGGGCTCTCATACCTGGAAACTTGCCTTAAAAAGAGGGAAAAAATGAGGAGGTGAAGTGCTGGTGGCTGGCTGGTGCCTTCTGTAGGTGGAAGATGAAGGTAGACTGATTTTAAGAGTTTGCTGTTTGCATGGATGATCTGAATGAAATTCAGTTTCTTGAATAAGTCACAAATTTATGGGTGATTATTATGTTTCTAATGATGCAGACATTTTTCTGTTTGAGTATTACCTTCAGTCATGCACTGAGAGATACTTATGCCAGTGGAATTATCATTACTGTTATAAAAAGAAAAATAAAAAGAAATCTTTTCTCTTTTTTCTTCCAACAACTTGACTCACCACTCTATTAAGCTACATTTGTTCTTACTTAGAAGCTATTTTTTAGATATCCATTTTCAATCCAAGCCAAAAATTCTTTTCACAATTTTCTTTCCTATTCAGCTGAAAATGACACAAGCTGACAAAAGCAGAAAAATTTCCAGGTACTGTTTGTCTTTTTATTTTTACTGATCCCCTGATGATACCTTTGTTGTTCCCCTGCCTGTTGGTCACTCTGTAGCCATCACTGTGGATGTGTTTACAGAACAGTAGAGGAGGTAAAGGACATGTGTTTTAGTGTAGTATCAGGTGATCGTGTGTGTGCAGGGTCGGGCATCCTGCGCAATCTCACACTGAAGCTTTATCAACAAAACATATCAAAAAGGGAGAGTTTACTTTTATTCTCTTCAAAGGAAAATAATACTGATTTTATATTACTCTGTTGATTAGGTTTTGTTCTTAGTTTCTTACCTCCAGAGTGTAAACATCCTCTCCAGATATCCCCTTTCTTCCTCTGTACTCTTAAAAAGCTTTATCAAAAGGTAGTATCTTTATCAACGATCTGGACGAGGGGATCGAATGCAACCTCAGTAAGTTTGCAGATGACACTAAACTGGGCGGGCGTGTTGATCTGCTGGAGGGTAGGTTGGCTCTGCAGAGGGATCTGGACAGGCTGGATCGATGGGCTGAGGCCAATGGCATGAGGTTCAACAAGGCCAAGTGCCGGGTCCTGCACTTGGGTCACAACAACCCCAAGCAGCGCTACAGGCTCGGGGCGGAGTGGCTGGAAAGCTGCCCGGCAGAAAGGGACCTGGGGGTGTTGGTGGGCAGCCGGCTGGATATGAGCCAGCAGTGTGCCCAGGTGGCCAAGAAGGCCAACAGCATCCTGGCCTGTATCAGGAATAGTGTGGTGAGCCGGACTAGGGAAGGGATCATCCCCCTGTACTCGGCACTGGTGAGGCCCCACCTCGAGTGCTGCGTTCAGTTTTGGGCCCCTCACTACAAGAAGGACATTGAGGTGTTGGAGCGTGTCCAGAGGAGGGCTACGAAGCTGGTGAGGGGTCTGGAGGACAAACCTTACGAGGAACGACTGAGGGAACTGGGGTTGTTTAGCCTGGAGGAGAGGAGGCTGAGGGGAGACCTCATCACCCTCTACAACTACCTGAAAGGAGGTTGTAGAGAGATGGGGGCTGACCTCTTCTCCCTGGTGACAAGGGATAGGACAAGAGGAAACGGGTTCAAGTTATGTCAGGGCAGGTTTAGACTGGATATCAGGAAACAATTTTTCACTGAAAGGGTAATTAAACATTGGAACAGGCTGCCCAGGGAGGTGGTGGATTCACCATCCCTGGAGGTGTTTAAGAAAAGGGTAGATGTGGTACTTAGGGACATGGTTTAGAAGTGGTTTTTGTCAGGGCAGGTTAATGGTTGGACTTGATGATCTTAAAGGTCCCTTCCAACCTCACTGATTCTATGATTCTAAGTGCAAACAGGGAATGGGCTACACGCGCCTTATGTATATCTGGTAAATCCCATCTGGGTTCTCAATAAAGCACTGAGAAGCAGCAGCCAGGATAGAAAAACTCATTATTTTTCCATTTATGTCAATTTTTTCAGGATTCTACAGAAAAAAATTGGTGACATTCCATGGCAGGAACTTCTAAAAAATGGAAGTGGTTGCAGGATATTGCCCTAAAATTGAGGCTTGCAAAAGCTCACGAACTTTGGTCATTCTACATGAACACCGTCACACTGACCTCGGTCCTGTGGCTGCAGGCGTGGCTGCTGTTTGGAACAGCAAAGGACTGGCTGTTGCTTGGGGGATGACTATGATTCTTCTTCCCTAATGTATCTCCAATGTAAATTAGTGATGTACCGATAGACAGTGAAGGTCGGAGGCAGGAGGGAGGAGTGGGAGAGGAGCAGAGCATGGCCCTCAGCTGAAGGACTCACCATTGGATTGGCATTGAGAGGGGGATCGCTTGCAGGCAAGGAAGAGTACAGAGGAAGAAAGGGGGTATCTGGAGAGGATGTTTACACTCTGGAGGTAAGAAACTAAGAACAAAACCTAATCAACAGAGTAATATAAAATCAGTATTATTTTCCTTTGAAGAGAATAAAAGTAAACTCTCCCTCCATGCAATTAGCAAGGAAATCTGTTAACAGTTACCACACCTGGAGGTGTTTAAGAAAAGGGTAGATGAGGTGCTGAGGGACATGGTTTAGAAGTGGTTTTTGTCAGGGCAGGTTAATGGTTGGACTTGATGATCTTAAAGGTCCCTTCCAACCTCACCGATTCTATGATTCTATGATCTATGTGGGAAAGGGAGCTGAAGTAGAAAGCTACAAAGTCTGGTGATGAAATTTTATTTCAGATTTTTCCCTTCCTGGCTCCTCCTAGACTAGAAGGTGATTCCTCTGTCTCATGATTGTCAGGTTTGAATCATGATCTGAACTGCAAAGCTAACAACACAACAATTTCTAGTTAAGGCTAGAAAGACAGACAGTTTTTCCCTTAATTTGAAGAGATAAAGATCACAAAGACACCTGTGTCATGTCCCCAGAAGCCTAAACAATGTTGTAGAAAGGCTTAGCTGCTTTGTCTAAATTTGTTCTGGGAAGCTGGAGTTTGAACATCCCAACCCAGACAAAAAAAAAGCAAAAAATCCAGGTCTGTTGCTTGCTGCGCTTTAACCACCAGGCTACTGTATGTCAGGTGAGCAATAGAGAAAGGAACGAGCTCAGAGAAGTTCTTTGAAACTTTCCCAGCAGATCGCAGTCTCTGGGCTTCAAGGGCTGAAAGCTCACCCACACATCTCACAGCCCTCAGTTGAGCCCCAAGCTCCACTCCAAGACTTTGCGTTTGACACCAGCTCTAGACAGCTTTCTCCAGTGGGCTGGGGCCTTTTTGGGTAACCCTTTTGGGGAGTCTTCACACAATGTGGAAACTGGACACCTGCCTGTGCCTTTGTACTTCAGCCTGGAGGCCAGGCTGTGTCCCCTCACCTGTGCGCGCTGAGGTCCTTCAGTAGCCATAGACCAGCGTGGCTCTCCTGCCTGGGTGCTCACTTCTGGCGAGCCTGGATATTTTATACTTGGGTGCTAGCCATCAGGAAAATCTTTTCAGTGAGACGTGTTTAGAGATAATATTAGCTATACGATGTAAAGGTTTTGAGCAGCGTTTGGGATTTCTGATCCTCAGAATGAAGCAAACCATGGCTGAGAGGTGTGGGATATGCTGCTGAGGTGCAGCCCAGCATTGCTTGGAAAGGGCATAGAGGGTGAAGGGAGCATCCTGCTGTTATGCTCCCGAGTGCCCTTGGTCAGATCTCCCATGTTCTCTTGCAGGACAGGTACCTACTAGTGTTCCTGCAGTTGCAGACAGCTCTACCAAGGCTGGGGAAACCATAGGTCCATGAATACCGGCTCCATAACAGGCAACCAGCTGGAAACATGTACCCCATATGCCCTGGGAGGTTAGTAGGCCTCCTTTCCCCACCCTATTTTGCAAAAGACCATTTGGCAGTGTACAACTACATGAATTACCAGCTCAGGACTGTGGTAGAAGCTAAAATGAGAGCTCACCAGATTCCTGTTTGTCCATGTTTCGCTGGTCTCCCCTGTATCACAGAAGTGTGATGGTATTTGGGAAAAAAATACATTTACGTATCTACTTGTCATGCTGCCATTCATTCATTTGCTCTGGAGCTGTTCTCATTCATGCAAAACTTTTATTAATTTTAATGAAGCTCTCTGCAAATTTTCTGGCCATGGTCTCTTAATCACTTCTACAGCTGCAGCAGGAAGGGAAGTCCCTCAGCTTGCCTTTGCTAGCCTGGACAGTCAGCCTTAATCTGCAGTGAGTCTTCCTGAGATGGTTTCTCTATTCCAAAATAAAATAAAAATATGCCAGTTCAAAATGTCTCCACCTCATCAGCATGAATGCTACTGCAGTAGCAGTGCATTACTGATGACCTTTGGGGAGGAAATTATTTTTTTGAAGGTACTCACTTTAAAAGACACAGTGGTTCTTTGAAAACTGCTGACATATTTGAAATATTAGCAGTGGTCCCACTGGAAGATAGATTAGTAAGTGAAGATGAAAATGCCCAGAGAGCAAGTAAACAATATTTATTATATAATTCTAGTTACAGCTTTTTACTTGCATGCTGTTCGCTTCTTTTAAGATGTTACAGATAACTCCCTAAATTCTTCCATGTCTTGTTCTTTTGGGCTTCACGTGGTACAGAAGGTGCCACCTGCTATGTGCAGCGAAGCCGAATGCCTCTATGTTGCATTTCTGTCCTAAAGCCGTGGTTGTTTCTGCCCAAAATGTAGCTGCATTTTTTACTACACCCCAGCAGTAATGCCACCCTCTCAACAGGGCAAACTGTCTGACCTTTCTAGAAAAGCTGATTTTTCTTTACCTATTATCTTTTCTGATTTCTTCTTTCTTGAAGTCAAACCAGCAAATGTCCTGAGAAGTGTGAAGAGTCCGTGTCATGGCTTTCAGAAATATATGAATGTAATAATTTGATTAAGGGCTTGAGCATATACTGCATCTTACAAGCTGTAGAAAACTCTACTGTCACAAGACTGTATCTTTAGCTTGTGATAGGTTGCTTAGAAATCCTTGTTTCCTCTGATCACCTTCTTCAGGAGGTTAACTGGTTACTCTGCATTATCCTCAGCAAGACGAATGCCCATCTGAGAGATGAATCATCTCCTTTTGCTTTCAGGCCTTTGATTTATGTATGCCCCATTGGAGATTGTCTGGAGAACGGCAACAGCTTTATTCTTAGGGAGCAGCCTGAATTGTGTACTTGTGAAATCCCTGGGGAACTTCTTTAATAATATTGTCGTTGCTTTAGTATTTTGTGTTTTCACGTACAGGTCCTCTAAGAGTCTTCCAGATTCCTCCTGGGGCTCTGTGTGCTTTTTTATAATTATATCCACCCCTCTCTTATTCCAGTTAAGAACAAAATGCTCATCAGGCTTTTTAGTATTATGTCAGAATGATTCCTCTCCTTTTCTTCTGTGGAGGCGAATGCCTTGTCAGTGGTCTCTGTTTTGCTCTCGGTTGCATACCTCACTGGCCTGACCTGCGCTTTGCAGCTCCCGAGCTCAGCAGAGCTGCAGTTCAGAGTCTGGTGAAGAGCTCTTTCCACTCATGCCTGTCAAATTGAAAGTCATTTTTAGAGTGCTGAACTTGGGAACTTTGGCATTTTCTTTCTCTCTTGGTTTTTTCCTAGTTCAAAGCAAGTCACCTCCTGCCACTTGGCAATCACAAAAAATTAAGGCTGCCATTTTCTTTTAGGGAGCTCTAGTACAGTATTGAAAAACACGGTGAGCCGAAGGGTGGCTCTCCTCGGCCTGTAAGTGCAGCACTGTGCATGGACAAATGGCTTTGCCTTGTGGCTGTCATTTCAGAAGGTACATGGAAGTATCTGTGAAAAGTGATTTTATTGTCAGTGGGCTTTGTCTTGTAGAGCGCTCTGTGTAGTCTGTGGAAACTTTTTAGGGGCCAGCAAATAGGAAAACACTGACAAATGTGAACCTGGAAAGTTCTTTTCTATTTTCCTACTCCATATTTGAAAAAAACATAACCAGAAAGTTTTTGCATAAAAACTTTGCAAACTTTGCAAACCAGAATTTTACTGAGGGCTAGCGATGCTACCTACGCGCAAGCACTTTCTCCAAAAAGAGGGGAAATTTGACTTGTTACCAAGATGCAAGAACTCATCACAGTGCTCTGCAGTAAGAAATGGGAGAAATGAGAAACTGCTCATCAGGAGTGGTCCTTGGCTTTGTCCCAACTCCCAGATTCTGCTTGGGAAGTTTTTGGGAGACTGCCAGTGGGCATGGGCCAAAACTATGCCAAGGCCCTCTATAGTTATTTGATGCTATAGACAACTGTAAGGTTAGAGTGCCCAGGCATGTTCCCTTTTGATTTACAGGCTCAGACTTAACCATCACAGATCACAGGGAGTATTATTAGTTTTTGGACATCTGCTGTCATCACCAAGGTGGATGCTGTTCCTCTGTGCGCTTCTGTTGCCACCTCTGGCCCCACAACCCGTATGGGATTCGCAGGAGGAGCATCTCCGACAGCAGCACATGGCTGCTTGCCCTGGGATGCATGCCTGGGGGCTGTGCAGCCGGGAGGCTTCCTCCCCATGGAACAGGAGCACGGAGGGCTTGGCAGGGGGAGCAGTTGTGGTAATTCCTTTGGTCTCACCTGCAGCTACGCTGTGGAACCCTATGGAGAAGCAGACAGTTTGCTGTGATGTATGGCAGGAGGTTTCCACTAGAGATCAGGCAGCTGGTACGAACATCGCTCATTGGAATGTCAACTGAAACACAAATTCTGGCTCTGCAGTAAGGGTGCAAATTAAACAGTTATACAGGCCTTCCTTGCAGATCTTCATGAATCCAAGGGACCTTAAAGATCACCTAGTTCCAACCCACCTGCCGTGGGCAGGGACACCTCCCACTGGACCAGGCTGCTCAAAGCCCCATCCAGCCTGGCCTTGAACACTTCCAGGGATGGGGCATCCACAGCTTCTCTGGGCAACCTGTTCCAGTGCCTCACCACCCTCACAGTAAAGAATTTCTTTCTATTACCTGATCTAAATTGACCATTTTTCAGTTNTTCTTTTTCTTATGCTGGTAGAAGGAAGCTTTATATTTTTATGAGCAGTAGAACTCAGATGATGGCAGCTACCCAGCTCTCCCGCAACTGCTGTGGAGAATGAGTTTGGTGTGTGATGTGGTTGGCTGTAGGATAAGCCAAGGAGGATGATCCTGTAGGAGATGCTGCCTGGTTGGCTTGGTCCCACACGTCTGAGCTCCTGAGCCAGCACAGCCTCGCTGCCAGTGAGATGACACAGCCCAAGGATGGGAGCAGGAGTGAGACACAGGCCATGAAGTGTGGATTGGCCACAGCTACGCTGCAAAACGCCTTTTATAACAGTAATAATAGAAAGAGATGACAACATGGAGAGAGAAGGCCCCTTCCATCCCCAAGGTCACTGGTACTGAAATGGGTTCTGGCTCTGAATGTCCTTAATGATTGATCATGTAATAATATACCTTCATCAACAGTTTCTAGAGCCTGAGAGCAGATTGTGGTGGGATTTACCTGGCCAAAAGTCGGCTAGGGAAGTTAGAGGACTCCTCTCTCCCAGTGTGTGTTTCCTGGTGAGGTGCTATGCTCCCAGTAAGGAGTGGGGACAAAGCCATGCATAGTCCTTTCTGCCTCAAGCCACTACTGCCACAGAGCGTGCGACTGTGTTGCATTTGGTTTTATCCTGCTGCCCAGAAGCACTCTCATTTACTTTGGCTGTGATGGGCATGGCCAGCTTCCCAGCCTCCTCTTGGCCTCATCTGACAATCTTTGTAAGGGAAATAGTCATCACATCGCCCCTGTGCCTCCAAATGCCCTCTCTGATGGGAGAAAAAGACCTTGAGAAGATGACGAGCAGAGATAAGAGTAGCTCCTTGGGAGTCCCCCTGCTCTTCTCTCAAAGGAGGATGAGNCTGTCTGGCTTTGGATGAGAGCCTAATAAATACTGACTTGTTTAAGAATAAATTTAGTGGCTAAAATCTTTACCAGAGAGAGGGGCAAGGTGATGCTGTCCTCTAGAGTTTTAAAAATATAACCTGCTACTCTGCTGGAGTGAAAAGAGAGATATACAGTAAGAGAGACATTTAACTCCTTTGCTGGTACAACAGACTCGTATCCTCTCAGGAGTGATCTGAAAGGTAGTTTCCAATGCACAATAAATTTTTCTTTGGTTTATTATTTTAATAGTGGTCTTGGGCCAAACTGCGGCATTCACTATCTTTTACACAGTTTTAGCTTTGAAGCATGTGGGGAATGTACTAATGTTGAAATTAATCCTAAAGGACTGGAGAGTGATTCCAGAAATTGCTTGTGCCACATTAATGTAGTAATAGGGTGTGCTTTGGGAGTTGAATCCAAGCCTTTATAGGTAAGAAATTGTGGAACTTAATGCACATTGATTACCTGCTATAAACTGCCTTATGAACTGATAGAAAAGTATGTTTTCCTTTGACAACTGTAATATTACAATTAAATCATTTCCAGATATCTGGTGGTTACGTCTGAAGTAGCTTGGAAATGGAGGGATGTCACTTTACTCCAGGGGGTTCAGAGCCTGTGCGCACTTTAATCCAATGCACACCATAATTTTTAAAAAGACTCTAGCTCTGAAATACTTGAATGCTGGCTTTCCAGGAACATGGGACCAGTGTTCAGGTCCAGGATCCCAGAGTTTGGTGTAGTGCTGGTGGATGTAAATAGGGGTCAGGACTTAGGTTGGCTTACTCCCAGGAATATCAGTAAAACAAATGGCTTCTGCCACTCCTGTCCACCTAGATAAACTACGTACAAACAGTGCACCCAGTCCTCTGCAGCTGGAGCCCAAGACATGATCGATGGCTGAAAGCACTTGCAAATCAGAAACTACCGCAATGACTAAATTAATATTTTGCAACAAAATGTTATCTTTTGTTTATTCCATTGCCAAATTCTTTTAAAAGCCCATTTAGATAAATGTCATAGGTAGAAGGAGTGATTTTTTTTTCTAAAAAGCACAAACCCTGTGCACTGAATAGTCTGATCATCTGTGCTTGTAATGGCAATAATTAACATTACGCTTTAGTGTCTGTCTTTGACAGAATCAACTGAGATTGATTAAGAATCAACAGAAAGATTCATGAAGAAAAAAGATGGAGTCTAGATAAAGTCTATACTTACTTGAAGAAAACAGCACTCGGAAACAATAATTTATATTTATACCATCTTTTCTGATGGGAAGGATCTGCAAGCATTGTACAAATTAAGTCAATTAACACAAGACATGCTATTTGTACATTACCATCATAAGAAACCATATATGTAGGTTGATTGTATGCTATGAATAGCAGTAATAACATTTACACAGCATCTCTAGCCATGAAACGTACTAAATAAAGTAAATTGCAAAGGGGGAAAATGGAGTAATGGCTTTGTTTTCTTCGTTACAGCCTTTCACACTGTGCTTCAGAAGAGAACTTTGGTTAGCTGCCCCTAGACTAGCATGAGGCAGTACACTGAAGGTACAGCATCTTGATTCTTCATGTATATAATATAGAATAAACCAGAAATATTTATGAAAGGCACTTCCGATAATCTGCACTGCTGACGGTTTTTGACAGCTAAAATCTTTTGCTGTGCTCTGTGCAGCTTTCATGCCTCCGCCTCCATCCCCTTCTTATACCTGTCTGGGGGCTGCTGGAGCACGGGAGGAGAGGTGGGATTTGGAGCACGAGCTGGATCCCCTCTCCCAGCTCATCTCACCATGGCTGGGCTTGAGCTGTCAGGTCACGGGGAAAGGTCCTGCCTGGATTGGGATGGTACGGGAGCTCCTGCAGGGCCTGTTCAAGCATGGCACAGGCTGTAGCGCATGCAGGATCTAGTGGGCAATAATCAGTTGGTCTCTGTAGGTTTGATCTTTTGACACCAATATGCATTTACATAAAAATCCCTGAAAAGAGGCTGTGCCTCTTCAGTTGTATGCTTACCTACACTTACTAGGCAATGAGTACCCAATTGCAAGGCAGTATTATTACAAAAAGTCTTACTTTTGCTTAGTGGGGCTCATCTTCCTGGCTGCCCTCATGGTGAAGGGAGGGAAGGACTCCCGGGGACCAAGTTTGGATAGCAGGCAGAAGGCAGGCAGCCTCAGGGCTAAGAGCAGCCCTTGTGGATGTCTCTCAGTGCCTTGGCAAGCCTGTAAGTCTTTTCCTCCTATGAGGATGAATCCTCCTTTATCATCATGAGAGTTTCAATATTTCACATCTCATCTTAGCATAAAATCTACATTTCTTCTTGGGAGCGAAACGGACCAGGATTTTATGACGATTAAAGTGACATAAACCCAGGGCCAATGTATGCAAAGTTACACAGGCATAATAGCAGTTTCACCAGAATTGAGAGGATTATTTTTACTTTAGGAAAATACTATTTTTTCAGCTTGTTGGTCTAAAATGTAATTACATGACTGTGGAAACAAAGTCCTGCATCCAGCCATGGTTACAGCTGGGGCAGTACCCTTGATGGGAAGCAATGTAATGCTATCATTCACTTACCACCATGATACCCAGATATTACTTAATTTTCTCAGTCTTCCTGCAAAAATACACACATTTTTCAGCTATGCAGTGTGGTATTCCTGGCACAGAGTGATTAAAACTGTGACTCCATCAACCCTGGTATCTCTGACAAAATAGGCAATGTCAAGATAGACAGGGAAAGAATAATTCAGATAATTCAGAGGTTCATTTCTCCCCCTGTATGTCACATCTTTCTATTTAAAATTAATTTATGTAACCTGTAAAATAGGAAGGTGATTGTTAGATTACTGAGCAGTTGGACAGGAGTTTGACTGAGGCAGATTTGATCTCTGCATGAACCTTGTTGCAAAAAGCTGGCGCTTGAGTTCACTTTCTTAAAGACCAGCTCAAACTGTAACATTTTTAAGTTATTTTGAATAATTTAAAAGAGACATATTTCAAGATCTCTCTGGGGCTGGACCTTTTCCCAGTGCTCAGGTGCTGACAGTGGAGCCCTTTTTCAAAGATGCTCATGGCCCAACTTGCCAAACTCATTTCTTGTCAAAGTTTAACCATGTCTGTTATTGGTTAAATGCATTTCAAGTTCTCTTGAAAAGCCTGTCCTTTATCACTAGTATTTTAAAAGCGAAAAATCCAATTAATTAAACATTGCCAGTCACTGGTGAGCAGTGGATGGAGTGGGTACAAGAAGTGTGTGTCCAACAGTGGGATGGGGGCTTTGGCAGGGGGTGNTCCATTGCCAAATTCTTTTAAAAGCCCATTTAGATAAATGTCATAGGTAGAAGGAGTGATTTTTTTTTCTAAAAAGCACAAACCCTGTGCACTGAATAGTCTGATCATCTGTGCTTGTAATGGCAATAATTAACATTACGCTTTAGTGTCTGTCTTTGACAGAATCAACTGAGATTGATTAAGAATCAACAGAAAGATTCATGAAGAAAAAAGATGGAGTCTAGATAAAGTCTATACTTACTTGAAGAAAACAGCACTCGGAAACAATAATTTATATTTATACCATCTTTTCTGATGGGAAGGATCTGCAAGCATTGTACAAATTAAGTCAATTAACACAAGACATGCTATTTGTACATTACCATCAGAAGCTCTTCTCTCAAAGGAGGATGAGCAGGGCCTGCAGATGCATCCCTGAGTTTTCCCAGCCTCCCCCCAGGCATGTTGCACTGTTTCCCATTGCGCAGCTCTTGTACTGGCACAACTGCACCGTTTGTCTTGTGGTGTTAGCCAGCGCCACAGTGATGCCTGAGACGCTGAGAGAGCTCATGGGCCATAGCTCACCTCTGATATAGACATCATAACTATCACTCAGCTGATGTAAGCATGCTGGTGGAAGGTCATCTTTAAAACATACTCTACAGGGTGTCCCTCTTCCAAAAGACATCTATCTAATGTAAAGCGTTACGTAACTACTGGAAGTAGATGGTCAGCTCTTCGGAGTTGATTACCTCTGCAAATGAAAGGACTAATATTCTGCAACTTGGCTGCGTATGTTTATTGTGGAGCAGATGTTAGGATTTGGAATATATATTGAAGAGACTCCATTTCCTGTTTGTTTTCATCATCGCATTTGTTGCTTGAGGGTATATTATCATGACTCATGTGGGAAGATTAAACTTGCACTTACTGAGCTCCTAGAGCACTGCAAGGTGCCTTGGAATTTCTCAATGGCTGATGGCAGAGTTCCCCTCTTCATTTAACCACACTGCCTTAACCAAGAGCGCATTTACAGCACCCAGTGGTCCCATTCAGGTGACACAGATTGGAGTCTCCCACTCCAGAATATCAACACAAATCGCTGCTGCCCCTAAGGTTGAGCCCAGAGAATAAAATTATTCAGCAGCAATTCTATTTTGTTTGCCACATGGCTTTAAAATGCAGTGTAGTTGAGTGTTGTGGCGTTTTTCTGTTGTAAGGTTCAGTTGTAATTACTAGGGACTTTCCAGATCGATATGTTCAGCATTTTAAATTTTAGATGCTAATTAAAACGTTTTTCCTATTCCCATTGATTTCCTTTTTTTTTGACTTTTTCCATCACAGTCGAGAGGAACACGGCCATACCCTGTCTCTGTGGAAAGCTAGCTGCCTTTGAAGAGATAGCTAGAAGTGATACAACCAGTATGGCAATGGCTAACTTTTCCCCTGATGCACTGTAAAACAATCGCAGGGTAAAATAAGTTCTGAGCAAGTGAAAAAATGATCATCACTACAGCATGCTCGTGCTGGAGACAGAAATATATGGATTAACAGGAGAGAGGCTTTTCTGGGTGAAGTCACTCAAAAATTCAACAATTATCTCTTGTCAGTTAAGAAAATTGCTCTGAAAGGCTTTGATTATAGTGTGGAGAAAGAGAAAAGCATGAAAGATTAAAGGAGCTGAAGCACAGGTTATTCCTTATGGAGTTAGAAACATCTGTGTGTGATCTGTGGCTTCAGCCTTGCCTGCTTGCAGCTCTCTCCTGGCTGGGGCCGTGGGGATTCGAGGGCACTTCAAAGGAGTCAGAGAAACTGTTGTTATGTTCCTGCTCGCTCTGGTGTTTTCTGGCTGTCGATAGTCGTGTCATGATGCTGTTGGCTTTATCCTGCCTTGTACCATGTTGCCAGTGATTTACTCTAGACGTTTGAACCTGAGCGCCCCTGAAGTGTTGCACAAGGCCGGGGGAGATCCATGGCAGCCACCTAGTGTCTCATCAGAGGGGGATTAATTGCCTCTAAACCACCTTTGTACAATTTATTCCTTAGACTAACGCAGAGAAGAGCATTCCCCAGCTCCCACAACCATCTACTCTAGTGTCATACTGTCTTTACTGCTAGAAAAGAATTTCAAATTGCAATTGAACCCCACTAGTTCTTGTTGCATCCAGCAAGAGCACAGCTAATGCCCTCCCTTCCTGCAGCAGCCTCTTACATCTACGTTTTTTCTCAGTGTGGAGGGTTTTTTTATGCTACACACTTGTTCTTTCATTCTTTTCTCAGAGGCTGATGTCTGTCAGTACCACAAAACTTTGTTTCTTTGTACTGGGTTTGTTTCATGTCAGCGCATTGTTTTGCAATTTGCTGTAATGACTGAAACTGCTCAAACAAGTGTGGCTGGCTTGAAGTCAGAGTGAAAAACGTGTAAATCACAATTATCTTCAAAAGCCTGTGGGATTGCAGTTCTGAAAATCTGTCTGTGCCAACAATACATAGGCTGATAGAGAGCAGAAAACAATGTAATTGATGGACAGTACGTGGAGAGGGCTGGAACTGTGTGAGGAGTGAAGGCACCGTGGGAACTGTGCTTAAAAGAAGATGCAGAAACTAAGGAAAGGGATATTTTCAAAGGCTTAGTGTCATTTTGAAATGGAGTTGGCAGGTAGGCTGAATAAAATGGTTTTTCCCTCCATATCCTTAGCGGTTCCCTTAAAACCATCCATCAGGAGCAGGGATTTTGACCTGGTCAGGCAGGTGGTAAAGGTGTTGGGCCAGTTCAAAGATGGAGAACACTTCCAGTTTGTGTAAAAAACAGTGGATTTTGGTTTGGAGGACTAAATTACAAGTTGTTTTACTGTTCCTGAGCCATCTAGTCATGTGTAAACCTAGCGTTTAGCTGTCAAATCCCAGAGACTCTGAACCTATGTGATCACACACATATTTTTTTTCTATAAACATAGTGATAGAGTATATAAAAAGATGCAGGCATCAATAGATTAATATAACTGCCCATTCTACTGACAACATAAACTAAGCAATACAGAAAGAACTTCACTCTTTCAGTATTAACAAGATGATAAAAATTCATGAGGCATTCAAAGCTGCTCGTTAAGCTGTGTGAGAATTCCCGAATATGCTTTATATAGGACTAGACTGAAAATAACTCATGAAAACTTATTTTCAGTGGCTTTTTAATCTTCTCTAAGTTCAGCAAGAGTTATGATTTGTGGCCTATTATTATTTGGCCCCAGATTTGCACAGACAGCTCGCATGGCAGTACACTGATAGTTATTACAAACCTTGCATCAGTAACTGGGAATGAGTGCAGGAAAATCCAAACTAGCAGGGAGCTGCAATCCTTCTTTGCCAGTTGTGCACAGCTGAATTTACATTTTGAGGACTAGAACTATTCCAGTGATGATTTACAGAACTTCTCCTTTCTAACTAAAGAAAGCAAATCATTAAACTCTTGACAGGTACATAAATAATTTAATTCAAAAATCTGTGAACTGGTCTGGAGAGGTGCTTCAGTCTGTGCAAGTTAATAAAGTCATATTTAATCCAACACGTGCAAGGAGATACAGTTTACTGGATTTTATGGATTATCCCTATTAGAAAATCTTGTAGGGCCCATAAAGTTGTAAAGTTGTATTTTTTTATGTATATATATTAATAAACATACATCTATAAAGAACTTTGCACATGAAAATACACATATAAATATTCCCCTAGGATGCATATGATTTCCATTATTCTGAGAACGGATCTGGTAACTGAATGCAATTAGTACAATGACAGGCCATTTTTGTACGCATTTGCTGTTTTGAATAAAAAGATCTTTGCACTTTTAACTTTGGAAATTAATCACAAAGCTGCATGATTAACCCAAGAGCAAGACTTTTCTTGCATCTGAGGTGCACATTTCTCTGTGCATAACTATTATTTGAATACATTGTAGAAGAAACATCTGAAAACAGCAATTATCTGAAAATAACCATTAAAAAGACCACCAAAACCCTTTCACTACCGTCATAACAACAGAAGGCATTTAAAATTCATGAGCATTCTTCATACTCTACTGAACATATAGAAGGAATAACTGACTAATATCTAGCTGTCTAACGTACGTTTTGCCTTCTGTTTTGCCTCGGGACACAGCTGATGCAGCGCCGTTAGTCACTACAGTGACAGAACTGCATTGGATCCACCAGATAAAAGTGAGGTCTAACCCAACTGGTATGTGATGGCAGCATCGTCAGTGGACTATCACACCTGAAGATAAGCAAACTTTTGACCATTACACCACATCCTTCTTTTTTTTTTTTTTTTTTTTTTTCAAGCAGTGATTTTTCCTTGGGCTACAAATGTTTGTAGGCGTTTATGCTACGTGTTGAGTCTAATGTGCTAAAGATGCACCTTGGGTCAGAGGGTCAGCTGACAGAGCCTGGCTGGCTGGAGCTTGGCATTTAGCTGCTATTTCTGCTTCTCACATCCCCTTCACAGTTTGGTTTTTGTCTGAGAAGCTGTTGGAAACATAAGCAAAAGGCAGTGAGGTGGAGCGGTGCTGCTCCTTCTCCTGACGTGTGGTAGGACCTTCACAGCCCCCAAAGCTATCCTGCAGGAGAGGTGAGCTGGCTCCTTGCAGGGCAGAAGCAGCTGGAGGAAAAGGGACTCCTCCAGCCTCAACACCTTTGTGGACCTTTATGACATATGTGCTTGTGATGCTTTGTCCTTGTTGTCTCATAGCCCCCAGGCAAATCCAGATGACAAAAACATAGACTTTGAAAAGGTTTTTGAAGATGCTACTTGATGAGGTACTAAATAAATACAATGCAAGGTTATGGATTTTATAATGCAAGAGAATCTGATCTCCCAGGTGTCTGCCACTTAGAAAGATGCCAGGGCTGGAGTTCTTTTGCTATGAAAGACATACACAAATGCAGAGACCACCAAAAAAATACAGAATAAAGCAACTCTTGAATTTCATAAATATGAAGCAGAAAAGGTCATAGAGCAGATCAAGCATTTATCATGTAACGTCTCAGTAAGTTGTGAGGTTTTTGTCCTTTAAGTAACTGCTGAAGGACTAAACCAAGCACTTCTGCCAGGCTGAGGGCGAGGGACTGGATCTCAGATCTGCTCCCAGCAGTGACAGCGTGTACGAACTCGGTCCAACTCCATCAGTTGTCAGGAGGGCAGATCGCCTGCTGGTCGAGTTGCGTATGTAGGTCAGAGGAAATATCACAGATAAACGCCCAGGGCAAATCTATTCATCTTACTAATTGCTACAGAGCAGTTTCTCAAAGCAGAAAACAAATTGTAGAGGTGGTTTTAATTTCACTCTTCTTAGGTGGTAGCAGCAGTATACTGGTTAGCTCCATAACAAATTGATAGGACCACAGAAAGGGGGGGGGTTCGTAGTATCTGCTGTGTACTGAACAAGGAGCCTGTCCTGCTAATTTTTAACCTTCTATCTAGCCCTCATTTATGCTGGCAATCAAACACTTTCCCACCGCCACAAGCTTTATGTGAATATTCAATGTGGTGTAAAAGTTCTGAGTGAAATCCTGACCTGCAATGGAAGGGAAGGGCAAAATGCCAATTAGCTGCCTTTGGGATAATGCCCACCTCAGATTCCATCTACAATATTTAGTGGTAAAACCTCTCCAGGAACTATGGCCCAGAACTCCAGAGCTGTATGGCTTTTATATCTGACTATTTTGTCATTTTTGTTTTGATCATGAAGTGGGAGCAACTTAAAAGACATCTCGTCGTTATGTGGGGCTGGAAAGAGCTTTCTCCTGTTGGTCTGGTGGAGCCGCTCCACGGTATAATTGATCAAAAGTGGCCATCAAAGAGGTGCCCATGATCTAATATTGTGTACAGAAGAAAGTATTGTCAACATCTTTCATTTGAAAGAAAAGGAAATGTCTTTGCCTTCAAAATCTTATTTTTGAAGTAGTCTTGAGTAGCTTAATGACAGTGAAAGCATTTATGATGTGTTACAATTTTCTGTCACTTCTAAATTAAAAAAAAGTCTTAAAGCTGTGATTTCGCATTCCAGAGTGATCATCTCTTCAGCACCACCTACATCCCATGTGCCAACATCACCCACTGCATTTGGACTCCATTTCTTCAAGTGGTTAGTTTGGACTGTAAAGCTGGCCCCAGTGAGCAACGTAGTTTAAGAATATCTAAGAAATCTACTTATTAGGCTTTTTAAATTTTAAATAATCAAAGCCAGCTGTCCTAGTTCACAGAAAATACACAGGCTTGCCAGACATGCTGATTCTCCTACTACTATTGCTGAATTGTTATCATTCTTTCTGTCTTACTAACACTCATTCCTCATGCTTATTAGCCAAGGCTGTGAACAATCAGAAGAGATTGAAACTTGTAGCATCTAACAGCTTTTCAAAATTGAGTTAATAAAATGTAG
This sequence comes from Rhinoptilus africanus, assembly GCA_013400135.1. Classification (NCBI taxonomy): domain Eukaryota; kingdom Metazoa; phylum Chordata; class Aves; order Charadriiformes; family Glareolidae; genus Rhinoptilus; species Rhinoptilus africanus. Next base: position 193,102 of record VXBO01006809.1, read on the forward strand.
CAAAGCTCTTAAAAGAGCAAAGAAAGTTCAGCACACAATTTCCCAATGATTATCACTAGGCATAAAGTTCCAATTTTCATCTGAAAAGCTCCCTTATATGGAGAAAACTTAGGGGTTTGGTGTTTTTTTAAACAACTGTGAGATTTACAGTCTGATTTATAGAATCATAGAATGGTTTGGGTTGGAAGGGACCTTGAAGATCATCTAGTTCCAGCTCCCCTGCCCTGGGCAGGGACACCTCCCACCAGACCAGGCTGCTCAAAGCCCCATCCAGCCTGGCCTTGAACACTTCCAGGGATGGGGCATCCACAGCTTCCCTGGGCAACCTGTTGCAGTGTCTCACCAACCTCACAGTAAAGAATTTCTTCCTCATATCTAACCTAAATCTACTCTCCTTCAGTTTGGAACTGTTACCCCTTGTCCTATCGCTCCACTCCCTGATAAAGAGTCCCTCCCCGTTTTTCCTGTAGGCCCCCTTTAGGTACTGGAAGGCTGCTGTAAGGTCTCCCTGGAGCCTTCTCTTCTCGACCAGTGCTGGGATTTCCTCACTTCTATTGTATTCTGGGTCAGCTCACAGTGCTCCCTGCCACCTGTAAAAATTATGAGAGCGTGTCTTGAGCAATGATCCACATCATAGTGTCATCTTGTCTCCATAAATCATCCGAACACCTCAAAAGAAGGTGAAAGAATGATCTAATGGACAATTATAGGCTACTTGGCTCCTCAGAGAAATTTCTTATCTCTTATTAGCTGTAGCTTTTTCCTTTTTATTTCTCTTGTCTAATTTAAACTTGAACGATATAATACATTTTAATATCTAATCCTATAAAAATTCATTTATTCTAATTTGTGTCAATGAATTATACAGCTTTAGTTATGCATTTTTAAATTTTTCTATTACTTTTAAATTTATTTTTAATTGTTCATTGAATAGGTCCTGAGTCATGTACTGTAAAAACAAGCTATCCGTCTGTCTTGCATCCTGTTTTCCTCAATCATGTTTCTTCTTAACTTTTTTAACTCTCATTTTTCATTAGAAAACTTCAGCTAATTATCACCTGCCTCCTCCTTTGCCCTTTTAGAGAGGGGGACCAGACCTGTAATATTACATTTTTCTTGTGATGTCCTTTGCTATCCTTTTGGCCCTTTGTTTGCTTTGATTACTGTTGAAAAGTGAGCAGTGATACCTGAGATGCCTTCCTATATGTTTTATACTAATGAAATGAACAGCAGAAGTGTCTAAGCCGCTTGGATGATTTCTCAGACATAGATTTCATCTGTTGGCAGCTGCTTGGTCACAAACTCGGAGTCTTTTCCACATTCCTGTGGTTGCAGCATTCATACCCTCTCTAAAGTCTGCAAAAAAAAGTCTGCAAGAGGGCCACGGGTCACACAGAGCCATCCTTTCATCCCACTGAGAGGTGACCCCCTTTTCTGCCTTTTACTATTCTTGATTTCACCTCTCAGTTGATGAAAATGTTGTTTCTAATGACATGCTGGCGCACCTCATCCTGGAGCACGCCGGCATGAGGGGTAATGCATGGCCTGTGGTGGGGGAAGGTGGGGATGGAGCAGGGAAAGGAAGGGAGGGGGGTGGCAATGAGACCTCCCCACCAAAAGGCTGAGAACTTCTGGTGTACAAAATACATCTGAGTTTCACTAGGTCCTGGGGAGTATATTTGGCTTAGCCCAGGCTGTGCACTATGCTAATACATCCTGCTTCTTGAGGGTCTTCGATACAAATTTGTTCTCTATTTGGATGAAAAGAGTTTTAATGTTTTCCTTTGATGCCTCAAAAGAAACCCCCAAAAGTTGCCATTAAGGATAACTCTCCTATTCATAAATTCCTCTTGAAGCCTATTGGATGAANATATAAATATAAATATAAATATAAATTAGCATAGTAGTCTCTGCTAGTTTAGAGAAGTGCAAAAAGAAAAATCTAAGGCTGGCCAAAAGGAGACAGCCTCGCTAGACAACTTTTCTAAACCTAAGATCATGCAAACTTTAGCTAATTTAGCTGAATGCAAGTATCTGAGCACCATCAGAGTCTAGTTCACGACGTGACATATTATCCAAATGGCCCAATTTCTTTTTTTTTATGAGAATTAAAACTGTGGAATACTTTCAATGGGATAACATAAAAGTCTCTCTCTCTATACGTATGCATATATATAGCGTGTAGAGTTTAATCCAAAGGGCTGAAACCATATGAAACCTGGATTTAAGTGATTAACTCTTGAACTCTTCTTTGAAAATGTCAGCCTCTAGAGAAAAATCGTATTTATTATTTTTATGATCTTTGGCATGTTTGCTTCTCCTAAGTAACTATTGCTTTCCTGTTTTCAAATCTGAATTGTAAAAATATTAACTTAACTGGGTGGAACAAATCAGAAACAAAAGGTGGAACATATGTAGAAGGGCTGAGCATTGCATTTAGGTTGACTGATTTTTTTAACTGACAGAAACAAGAGAAAATGAACCAAAAATCAGTGTCTCTGGGTGGCAGCTTACATAGCAGCAAAGATCATACCCTTACAGGATCATACTCCTAGTGTATTGTGGTTTGGGGGTCTGAGAGAGTTGTATTTTGCTTTTTACCTTTTGGGAATCATCCTAAGACAGCCAGCAACTCCAGCAGTCTCATGCTTGGTACTCTTCTTTGGCATATGAACCAGACTACTACTGCTCTCACTTAAATAAAACAAAACAACAAATCACCAACCAACCCACCTCCTGTTCCCAAACTCAGAAGAAAAGCATCAGTGCTTTTTGAATCATCATTTTGTTTTCCCAGACTGAGAAAGCAAGACATCGGTTTTCTATCTAAAGAAGATAAAACCGTGCGGGGTTTCCTAAGCTTAGAACTCCTTTCTGTATACCATGCCTTTCTTGGATACGCTTGTACTGTTGAACCCATAGGAGAAAATTTCTGTTGACTTCAGTAATCATCAGGCAAAAGTCTCCTGAAAGCTTTTTCTTCTATGCTTTTTAAAAATTGGAATCCTAGGTTTAAAAGAATTTGACTGTGGCGGGAACATCTCAAGAGCGAGCTCGTCCATTGATTCCCTGTGTTTCTCTTAAGTCATGGAAAAAGCAAGGTTAATGCAGCCTGGCTTGCAAGGAAGAGGGTTGTAGTGACTCAGGTTGTGCATGATTGCTTATTGAGCTGTGATAACTTGATTTGGAGTCCAAGTACCCAGCTTTTGCCATGAAATTCACCTTTTCACAGGGCTCACTCCCAAATAAAATCACTTGCAGAGACAATTAAGTATGGTCCCAAACTTGAATTTTTTAACAGCTTGAATATTTGCATTAACAAACCTGCTTCATAGTTTGGGTCTATACAGATCAGTTTTTCAGATTGCATCTGAACTCTATTTTCTGGAGTCAGGCTGAAAGGAAAGGGCCGCAGGCATTTCCTAAGAATGCTTTACTCAGATCTGTCCTTCCAGCTCCGTGAGGTGATAGGAGCTCTAACACTTTATATGGTGATTTCTGTATGGAAAAGCACATAAAAACAGTCAAGGGGAAGAAAGCAAATTTCTGAGAGTTGGGTTGAGTATTTTTTTTNCCAGTGCTGGGATTTCCTCACTTCTATTGTATTCTGGGTCAGCTCACAGTGCTCCCTGCCACCTGTAAAAATTATGAGAGCGTGTCTTGAGCAATGATCCACATCATAGTGTCATCTTGTCTCCATAAATCATCCGAACACCTCAAAAGAAGGTGAAAGAATGATCTAATGGACAATTATAGGCTACTTGGCTCCTCAGAGAAATTTCTTATCTCTTATTAGCTGTAGCTTTTTCCTTTTTATTTCTCTTGTCTAATTTAAACTTGAACGATATAACACATTTTAATATCTAATCCTATAAAAATTCATTTATTCTAATTTGTGTCAATGAATTATACAGCTTTAGTTATGCATTTTTAAATTTTTCTATTACTTTTAAATTTATTTTTAATTGTTCATTGAATAGGTCCTGAGTCATGTACTGTAAAAACAAGCTATCCGTCTGTCTTGCATCCTGTTTTCCTCAATCATGTTTCTTCTTAACTTTTTTAACTCTCATTTTTCATTAGAAAACTTCAGCTAATTATCACCTGCCTCCTCCTTTGCCCTTTTAGAGAGGGGGACCAGACCTGTAATATTACATTTTTCTTGTGATGTCCTTTGCTATCCTTTTGGCCCTTTGTTTGCTTTGATTACTGTTGAAAAGTGAGCAGTGATACCTGAGATGCCTTCCTATATGTTTTATACTAATGAAATGAACAGCAGAAGTGTCTAAGCCGCTTGGATGATTTCTCAGACATAGATTTCATCTGTTGGCAGCTGCTTGGTCACAAACTCGGAGTCTTTTCCACATTCCTGTGGTTGCAGCATTCATACCCTCTCTAAAGTCTGCAAAAAAAAGTCTGCAAGAGGGCCACGGGTCACACAGAGCCATCCTTTCATCCCACTGAGAGGTGACCCCCTTTTCTGCCTTTTACTATTCTTGATTTCACCTCTCAGTTGATGAAAATGTTGTTTCTAATGACATGCTGGCGCACCTCATCCTGGAGCACGCCGGCATGAGGGGTAATGCATGGCCTGTGGTGGGGGAAGGTGGGGATGGAGCAGGGAAAGGAAGGGAGGGGGGTGGCAATGAGACCTCCCCACCAAAAGGCTGAGAACTTCTGGTGTACAAAATACATCTGAGTTTCACTAGGTCCTGGGGAGTATATTTGGCTTAGCCCAGGCTGTGCACTATGCTAATACATCCTGCTTCTTGAGGGTCTTCGATACAAATTTGTTCTCTATTTGGATGAAAAGAGTTTTAATGTTTTCCTTTGATGCCTCAAAAGAAACCCCCAAAAGTTGCCATTAAGGATAACTCTCCTATTCATAAATTCCTCTTGAAGCCTATTGGATGAAAGGAAATCGGTTCACTTACTACATGTTGGCAATTATTTTAGCATCAACTGGAGCTACCCTGAGAAGGATTCCCCCGGCTTTGCATCAAGGTGATTCCTGTGCTGTGCAACAAGCCTGTGAAAGTCTCTTGTGGACTGTTAGTTATCCAGATGGTCTACCACAGCTCACTGAGTGCATCGATTAAGAAGATAAGGCTTCAGCCAGTCAGTGACAGAATATAAATTATCTAACCTTGGTTTATTGCAGTGTTGTGTTAAAGCAATGTATAATTTCTTATATTAGCTAGTTACCTCACGTTTGTTTAACAAAATACAGTTCCATAGAACATTCTTTTCCCTTTGAGGAAAGTAAATTATATGTTATAATACTATCTATATATCAAAATGTTATAAGTTTTAATATATCTTATAACACACACACATAAATATAAATATAAATNCTTTGGCATGTTTGCTTCTCCTAAGTAACTATTGCTTTCCTGTTTTCAAATCTGAATTGTAAAAATATTAACTTAACTGGGTGGAACAAATCAGAAACAAAAGGTGGAACATATGTAGAAGGGCTGAGCATTGCATTTAGGTTGACTGATTTTTTTAACTGACAGAAACAAGAGAAAATGAACCAAAAATCAGTGTCTCTGGGTGGCAGCTTACATAGCAGCAAAGATCATACCCTTACAGGATCATACTCCTAGTGTATTGTGGTTTGGGGGTCTGAGAGAGTTGTATTTTGCTTTTTACCTTTTGGGAATCATCCTAAGACAGCCAGCAACTCCAGCAGTCTCATGCTTGGTACTCTTCTTTGGCATATGAACCAGACTACTACTGCTCTCACTTAAATAAAACAAAACAACAAATCACCAACCAACCCACCTCCTGTCCCCAAACTCAGAAGAAAAGCATCAGTGCTTTTTGAATCATCATTTTGTTTTCCCAGACTGAGAAAGCAAGACATCGGTTTTCTATCTAAAGAAGATAAAACCGTGCGGGGTTTCCTAAGCTTAGAACTCCTTTCTGTATACCATGCCTTTCTTGGATACGCTTGTACTGTTGAACCCATAGGAGAAAATTTCTGTTGACTTCAGTAATCATCAGGCAAAAGTCTCCTGAAAGCTTTTTCTTCTATGCTTTTTAAAAATTGGAATCCTAGGTTTAAAAGAATTTGACTGTGGCGGGAACATCTCAAGAGCAAGCTTGTCCATTGATTCCCTGTGTTTCTCTTAAGTCATGGAAAAAGCAAGGTTAATGCAGCCTGGCTTGCAAGGAAGAGGGTTGTAGTGACTCAGGTTGTGCATGATCGCTTATTGAGCTGTGATAACTTGATTTGGAGTCCAAGTACCCAGCTTTTGCCATGAAATTCACCTTTTCACAGGGCTCACTCCCAAATAAAATCACTTGCAGAGACAATTAAGTATGGTCCCAAACTTGAATTTTTTAACAGCTTGAATATTTGCATTAACAAACCTGCTTCATAGTTTGGGTCTATACAGATCAGTTTTTCAGATTGCATCTGAACTCTATTTTCTGGAGTCAGGCTGAAAGGAAAGGGCCGCAGGCATTTCCTAAGAATGCTTTACTCAGATCTGTCCTTCCTGCTCCGTGAGGTGATAGGAGCTCTAACACTTTATATGGTGATTTCTGTATGGAAAAGCACATAAAAACAGTCAAGGGGAAGAAAGCAAATTTCAGAGAGTTGGGTTGAGTATTTTTTTTTCTCCTTTTTTTTTTTCCATTTTACTCTGAAGATGAAAATTGTCCCATATGGCTGAACTACTCACATCTTCCCCCACTAGAAAGCAGATCCTTGTGGAGTGAAAATTGGCTTCAGATCCTGAAGTATGAAATTCAATTTTTTATACATTTTTCAGATGCTCGGTTTTGCATATCTTTGTAGCAGAAATAGTCATTTGATTGAACTTCTCATTGGAAAGTAGAGCTTTAGCAACTCAAAGACATGCATTGCAAATGACAACTTTCTGCAAAAAAGCCTCACCAGATTCAACAATTCTTATACACAGTTATTACTACTACTTACCCAGTTTTAAAGTTTTGCCGCTCACTTATGTCTGCATTTGTATTTCTAAAGCCCAATATAAACATATGAAAGAATGAAGTGTGGAATCTCATTTGAAAAGCAAAATGTAAATAATGCTCAAAAAATATACAGTTTCAGGAACGATTTTCTTCCCCATGAACTCCCAAACACCCAACTGTAGAGTTCACAATGACTTGGGTCATCCAGATGTAGGACTATACAGTCTTGTACTGGGACGTACAAAAACCCAGTGAATTGTACAGTGAAACTTGTACAGCTGTAGAGACCCAGATTTACCCAGAACAAAATCTACACCATTTTTAGTTTAATCCCAAAGGTTTATTTTGCAATCACTGTGCATGGACATAATTGATCACCCACATAACCCACTTGTGGTTACTCGTACAAACACCATCTTGTAGTACTTCACTCCAGTGTCACAGACAGGAAAAGACAACGTGGAACCACACAACACTCACTGACAAACACACGGGCTGTGGACAATTTGATACATTCAACTAGAAAAACCAAATGATAAATTGCCGATATTTTCCATTTTGTCCTCTCATTGCTGGAGAAGCTATAGCAGCATAACAACGGGAAAAAAAACCACATTACAGAACAACTTGAAGAACAACACAAAACAGACAATTGGGTCAGAGATGAAAAAGTTAATGCGGTACCAGCACATCTGAAGTCTCCTCAGAAACTTCCACAACCCAAGGCAGAGGAGACCGCAGCCACCTTCCCTGGCCGGTGAGCAAAGCACCTGCACACATACACATCGTCTGCAGACTGGAATCGCTTTTAACCTGGCCCACGGCGTACTCGGTCTGTAGCAGCTCTCTTTGCAGCCGGACAGAAAGTGCCTGTATCTCAGGTAGGGTGAGAGATGGGCAAACGGGGTTGCAGATGAGGAAAACACAACCCCCTAACTCTTAAATCTGTACAAGCCTATGAGGAAATTCTATCCAACCATCTCCTTACTAACACATTCTGAGCTGGGCTCCAAATGCAACCGTAAGATGATTTTATCCTGTTGCAGAAGTCCAATACAACTGCCTTACGAGGCAAACATGGTATTTTATTGACGTTATCCAATGGCAACACTATCGACATGTAATGCCTGTAATGCACATTAATAAACAGTAAGTGCTAAATTTTCCTAATTCAAATAATAATAATGGATTCCAATCCTGACACTTTGACTCAAATCGCATCACATCATACCTGAAAGGTTCCTTCCAACCTAGACAATTCTGTGATTCTGTGATCTCAGTGGCTCTAACTGCAAAGTAAGGTACCTCTCAATCTGAGTGACAGGGTCTCAACTTGCCGGTCTCACCCTGCAGGCAGAAGATGAAGAATTTCTTCCTGGCATTCAAACTCATTTTTTACATAGAATCGCCTAGGTTGGAAGGGAACTTTCAGATCATCTAGTCCAATCATCAACCTAAGTCTGACAAAAGCATCACTAAACCATATCTCTAAGCACTATGTCTACCCGTCTTTTAAATACCTCCAGGGATGGTGCCTCAACCACTTAGCAAGACTCAGGTAACACATGGAATAGGCAACTAAAGCCACTGAAAGATGACACGTTCATTTGCTACATATAGTTTTACAAGTGGTTATTAGAAGACATCTTTCTTTATGTTTTCTCCGTAGTACTTGATTAGCTTCTATATATGATTATCAGTTGATATAATCCTGATTCACTCTGTTTTCTAACAGTAGCACCAATATAATAAATCTGATTGTTTATTCTTCGTTCTCTAGCTCATATATATTTTCATTTTCTTACTTGTTGCTGTACCTCTGTCCCAGTAAAATAGCATAAATCCTGGCATAAAGGCTCAGACCAAATTTTCCTCCGTTACCCAGTAGTAAAATTGCCCTATTAGGTCAGCTTACAATGTGTGCAGTAAATATGCCACGTATAAATAAATCACAGTATAAAACCATATATGTCATTTGGTAGTAATAGCTGAATATTAGGATCTCTGATTTTAATTTACAGTGTAATTTACAGTGTAGATCAAAACAATAAGCAGCTTATCACTCAGGAAAATCTAAAAAACCCCAATATTGGAAAGCAATTCTCCATTGTACATACATGAAAATATATATTCATATATATTTCTATATTTGGAATATATATGAGTACATATACTATTTTCCCCCCCTCAAATACCCCTAAAATTTATGAACTTCTCGATTCGTAAATAAAACTTGTGCAAGCAGCTGGCTCTACCTAAACACTTCACTGGCTTCTTGTGCCTTTCTCCTAACTGAGAGCAGCTCTAAGACTCACTGAGTTTTCATATAAAACATCTAACTAATTTAAAAGTGCCTATTACCCACTCAGCATCCAGGTACCTAGAAGGGTTAAGAAGAACTATTACCAAAATTACAAACTAGAAGGATAATGTTCATTAAAAAAAATCCCACATAGAAGGGCATGGATCACCTAACCCCTGACAGCCTGCTGAATCTTTCTATCATGAAATTAAGCAGGCTTTTAGGACAGTTTTACACAGCATTAAATAGCTTAGAAACATATTAACGTGAACTAGGCCTGGAGCTTCAGAATCTAATGCCCAAATGAAAATTAGTGTTTAGTAAGAAAAAGGCACCCAAAGGGTGTTAAGAAATGACACTCATTGGGTGTCATGGAAATTTTGGCTCCTAAGACTTGTTTTAAAAGGAACTTGGAAAGAAAAGCAAACAAACAATAAAAAAATCCCAACCCTTGGAAAATCTGTTCTTTGATTTTTTTTTAATGCTACACCCTACATGTACCACCAGAGTTCTCTCACTTCACCATGAGGTTTAGTTTTCTTTTCATATTAAAGCCTCTATAGCTATTCTTAAAAAATAGAATTAAATAGAATATGTATATATCCACAGAAATGCAGCGTCAGCAAACCCAGAAACTAGAGGCAACTCTATCACTAGTTGATCAGGATTTGCAAGAGAGACAGTGAAACCTATCAGGACCCATTTTTGTAAGAAGCTGGGAGATGCTGAGACGAAGCAATTGAAAGTCAAAATAGCTGGAAAAGGAATGGGAGGTCAGGGGAGTGTCACGAGCCTTCTTTGAAGTCTTCAGTTCTCACCTGCAACTTCATGACATATTGGGAAACGTGGAGAAATGCAAGCTGGTACCATTTCAGGTTTGCTTGCATTGATTCTTAGCAGACTCCTGTTGGGATCTCTTCCCTGCCTCCTCCTCCTCAGTGACTGCACTCACACCTCCCTGTAGGCACACAGGGGTGCTCAGCCAGCTGCTCCTCACAACCCCAGCTCCCCACCACCACTTTACTTCTCTGAGTCTATATTCCCCACCACAGCACCTATTTCACAGATGCCCAAGATAATTTTGGCTCTTATTTATTTAATCAGCTGCCGCTACTCCCGCCTCTCATTTCCTCAACCATCACTCTAGATAACAAATTCACCTGTACTCACTTAAAACACATTCAAGAGGGAAGCAGTTCATGCTGTCACATAAAAAACACAAGTTGTGCATTGCTATAAACATACTGAAAGAGAAAAACCATGTTTTCCCCTGTCCCCTGAAAGAGCACCCTGGGTTTACACGATCCCTTTTTTGGTTTCCCCATTGTCCACCGAAGACGTGAAGTTTGACTCTTGTTCTGCACTTGATTTCCTCTCCTCTGGGTAGTGGTTCATTTCTTGCATTTCTAAAGATACTTTATTCCTTTTGGCAAATGCCTGGCTGATCTCGTGAAATGTCTTATTTTTTGTTTCAGGCAGGACAAAAAACAAGTAGGTAGCTCCCGCGAAGCAGATGGCAGCAAACACTAGGAAGCAGTAGGTCTGTAAACCACTCTGCAAATAGAAACAAGGAAGATGGTCATTACAAAAGGCACAACATTCAGAAGAAAAGCAACATCAGGAATAGTTTGAAAAGAAAAAAAAATGGCATGGAACAATTTTAACCAAGTACAGTAAGTGCTGACAGTCATCGCAAGTCAGAGTGCTTAGAAGTTCATAAAAATGCATGAATCTCTAGTTCTTCCAACACTGCCTGTGGCCCATCAATGGAAAAGCAGGTTCCTGGCAGCGGCGCACGGATCTGCAATCTGGGCGATGCTGGGAGACAGCATCCAAGTTCTGGCTGAGCCCAGGCACGGCGGGTGCGAGGAGAGCAGGTGGCGGCTGGGCTCCTGCCACGTGCATGGCTTCGCCGAGCCCTGCGCCGCCGCTGTATTTCTGGAAACAAGGAATATGTTTCACGGGGTTGTTCCGCATACTGCCTCGCCATTTCTAGGCACGAAAAAATGAGGCCTGCTTTTGTGATGCTGTGGACCTGTATACAACACATGGGGAACCAGCCACAGCCAGGGACATCCGCATCACAGTAGTTACAAGCTTTGAGATTTGCAAAATAAACATGGGAATAAAAACCCCCAATGGCAGACATTTGTATCATTTCTAAGGTTATGGGAGCTTACAGCAGGGAAAAAAAATCCGTAAAATCCCCCAAATCCACTTCTTTCATGCTAGAAACTAATGTAGGAATTAACTGAAAACAAAGTACAGGCCATGTTTGAACGTTTTGGATTTTACTTCACTGCAAAAAAAAGAGTATAGACACAAAGAAGGTAGTTTATAAACTGATTATAAAGGCTCCAACCAACTAGTAGGAGTTGCATGTCACTGAAATGCAAGTATTTCTTGCCTGGTGATTATTAGATCATTTAATAACTTTTGGTTACATTTCAATAGTACAGTTTTGAAAAACATTTGATAATTACAACATTGCCAGCTATGATTTGTTGGAAAAGGTTTGGTATTGTGGTTCCAGCGAAGCCCCTGCCCTTGAGGAACCCTCCCTTCCCCCTCTTGATTTACCTCACTCCTGAAATCGAACAACCAATGAGCCTGTATTCTTGACTTGTTTTTATTAACAAGGCCGAATTAAACAAAAAGGGGTATGTTGGGCTTCAAAAATAAGGTGACCTTTCTGTTGGTGCCTTGCATGAGGTCGAGCAGTGAGCAGGAGGAGAGACGGGCCCCTCACACGTCACCCCAGGTGCTGCAAGGCAGAGGTTACCCAGGGAAAAATCACTCAGGATGGAGGAAGCAGATGTGGCTTCCTACATATACACATATTTACAACTGCCATTAAAGCCATGTATCTAAAGCAACTAAGACAAAAAAAAAAATTCCCTTTTCTGCAGCTGCTTTTTAATACCATGGCTGATTGCCAGCCTAAGTCACAATGTTTTCCATCGATAATTCATTACCTAGTTCAGCCCTTTCACTCCTGTGTGTAATAGGAAAAGCTGGAAAGCGCATCCTCTGATACTGACTATGGGCTCTTCGGATCATCAGTTCTTTTTTTGTTAAATCTTTTGTTAAATCTTTGTTAAATCTTTTGTTAAATCCCTGGTAAGGTGATGGAACAACTTGTCCTTGGCGTGGAAA
>VXBO01006809.1:205646-276291 GCA_013400135.1 Rhinoptilus africanus
GATGTGCTCTAGGTGACCCTGCTCTGGCAGGGGGGTTGGACTAGATGATCTTTCGAGGTCCCTTCCAACCCTATGATTCTATGATTCTATGATTAGAAGCACAAATTCATGAGCAACCTGACAATCACAAGCCAAGACAGCACGGGTGATGGGGGTGGGGGTGGAAATATTCCAGCATGGAAACAGATATGACTTTCAAGCTTATACAGAGGCAGAAGCAAATGGATTTAGTAGACAGGAAAAAATAATTTCACAGTGCCTCATAAATCACCCTGTCGTGTTAAGAATTCAAATTTTGCATCTGGATCTTCTGCATTTGAAATTGTTGTTCAGCCGAATGGTAGAGCTCCAATCTGGAATCGTGTTTTTCCCTTTTAAAAATCTTCATTGAACTAAATCTTCTCCATGATGAAAATGAACCATTAATGCCTAGTATGAGTGAGCCTGTCAATCAGATGCCACAAGTTACCTGTCCCTCTTGGTGGTGCATCCACAACTTTGTCCCACCTTTCTTATTCCTGTTTATTTCTTTGCTGTCCACGATCTAAATTAGCATTTATTATTATCTTTGATTCATGTCTCCTTAAACCTTTTCTAATTGAACCGAACACTGTCATTAAGTGCATACTTTATTTGCAATTATTTTACATAATGTATTTATATTTGTTGGTAATAAACTTGCTCTCCTTAACTTCTGCAGATCCCTTCAGAAGTAGCCCCCAAGGACTCCAACTGAAGTTCTGCAGAGAATAAGCTAAAAATTAAATTTAATCATAAATCCTACAAATGGGATTGTGGGAAGAGACCAAGACTTTGCACTCCTTGTGTTCAGCAGAATCAGCACAATGGAGCCCTAATTCCCGAACAGGAAGACTGCTGGGTGATAACAAAATGCCCTTTTCTCACCAGCTAGTCTTTGATAACAAAATGCCCTTTTCTCACCAGCTAGTCTTCAGTCATAGTATTTCCTCAAAGCTGGTTATTATTTTACATCCACAGGAAAGACAAACACCCATATTCATAAGTCTTTCATAATTCATTCGGAGTTCAACTGATATCGCCCAAACCTGCATTTGGCACAGAAGAACGTCATGTGTTAACTGAATTTCTTGTTATAAGCATGAAACCTTCTACCTGCACTGCACACTGATAAAAGATGTAGGACAGAAGTACAGGATAAAGCGGAAGGAAAATGTTAAAATCCTGAATCCTAACTCAACAGAAACCCTTAGTGGAACATGGGTGGGATACAGCTCAGCCTAGATGTTTAATTCACTTTTATCTGTTTCTGATGTATTCTGAATTGCCTGGTACCACAAGAAAGATCCGATGGGTGGAACAATTAATAGATCAGCCACAGCATACCTGATGTGCCCATCAAGGGATCCAGAAGGTAGGATAATATGCTGGGAAAAAGGTAAGTGCTGAGTTATTGAATGATGGCTACTACAGAAAAGGTACTGACAGACAGATCCTACAGGAAAATGGATCTGTGTCTCTGGTCCATGAAATGACTATACTTTCTCTTATTTATATTATATCATATATTACTTATATTATGCCCGTGAAGCCTGTATCTCTCATTTACTCTTTGACATCTGTAATCTCCAAATCCATAGTCTCTCCTTGTTGTTCTACTCCTTGCAACTTGGTAGAGACTACAGAGACTCTGCAGCTGCCACTCTAGAACTAAAACCCCAAGTTTTGCTTATCTTGGACTGGAGTGGCAGTAAAAAAATGAGGAAGAAAAGTCTTCGGTGGCAAAGCACAGATGCTTTACAACCCTGCGTATTTGGCCCAATGGACACGGTCTCAAGATCTTTTACTGACATGTGCATTCTTAATGATGGGAGAATAATGACAATATGTATGATATAATTTGAAATGGTAAACATTTTTCTGTACTTTGTGACATTATTTCACTATGTGGGATAGAAGTCTGAAAGTCAAAAACTGAATACTTGTATCCACCTGAAGAGTAGTCTGACTCTTAATAAAAAATACTGCACTCAGGTGGAGGGGAGGGTTAAGAGATGATGGGAAGGGTGGGGGAAGAAGGAAAAGCAAGCCAATTCTAAATGAAAATTCTAACTAGATACAGAATAAATTCAAGGAAAATGTGCGGTTTCTGTTACTTCTCAGCTTTCCCACAGAAGGATGGGGTACTTCCTTACACTCAGCTCCTAGCAGCCACAGCATCAACTCTGGCCACGCAGGAGACACCGAGCCAGCCCCTGGAAACGTGCCAAGGACGCAAGCCGCAGCAAGCAGGCCCTGCCTGTCCCATCCATGCCCCCCTGCCACAGCCACTCTGGAAAGTCTTTTCAGCCTACACGTACTGCTCAGGTTCAGAACAAGCTGCCACCTTCACCAAGGTGCTTCTCTTCCAACACCAGACAGGCTTGTGTGACAGTATGCTACTCCCCAGTCCCCAACATGACCTTTATCTCCCGTAACCTTGCCCAAGTGATAACCACCCGTGGTGGTCATAATGGCTGCATCTAGTCGTGATGGTGGCACCTGTCTCAATGTGGTTTTGGGAAGACAGATAACAACACAATAGCCAAGAGCTAACTTGAGCAATGCGCCCACTTAACCCCAATGCTGGTACTGTGGTCGATATGCAAATATGACTACAAGTCAATTATCTTACCCCCATAAACAGTCAACAGCCCAAGAGCCCTTTGATCTCTCCTGCACGGCAGCAGGCTGCACGCCAGGATCCCCCCTTGAGTAGGGACGCCTCTCAAGGTTACCTTTGCTTCTCGAGATTCAGAGATTCCTTGCCCCCACAGATCCCTGGTAAGTGACTGATAGCATGTCAAACTTTGAAATATTACCTAAGTGATATAAAGCATTGATTGTGCATATATAATCCTTTAGACATAAACTGCTGACCAAGTCTGGGACTAGGACTGGCTCCAGCTGCCCCTAGACTCCTCTCTGAGAAGGAGTTAGGAAGCAAGGGGGTCCTTTCTGAACCTTGTGACTCAACGGGAGGGTCCCCCTGGCAGTTCTGTCTGACCCTGTCCTCCACGCAGTAAATAACCAAGCGTGCCTTGTCATCGAATCTTGTTAAAACACTGTTGCATTTACCATCAAACTTTGTTAAACCCCTGTTTAATACCAATAAATGTATTGCTGCTTCTGTCTATGAGTGAAGTGCATCACGCCATCCGTGACAGGTTGACACAGCTAGCAAAACATTTCTTTAGCAATACCTGAAAGCCAAGCTTTACAGACAAGGTTAGAAACCAGAAGGTTAGAAGGAAGATAGAACACAGCACTACAACAGTCTGTGCTTTGTAGCTGTTTTCCCCTAACATTTCTTCAGTACGCCCTCCTGCATGAACATCCAAGGTTCAAAGTTGCCCAAAGTTTCAGGTGGTTTCCTGAATAATAACGGCTCTGTCTCTTGATAGGCTCATAGGTATTTGTTCAGAGTCAAGGTCAGGTACACAGGCAAAAGTCCTTTAAAGGCCAGGCTTTCCGTGTGTTACTGAAGGTCTTCCCCAACTGAAGGTGCACCCGCTCTTCCAGGTGCACAGGGGAAGGCAAGGGAACAGCAGACACACTTACTGATGCAATCTCCTGTGGAAAGCACCTTGGCTACCTACGG
This sequence comes from Rhinoptilus africanus, assembly GCA_013400135.1. Lineage (NCBI taxonomy): Eukaryota > Metazoa > Chordata > Aves > Charadriiformes > Glareolidae > Rhinoptilus > Rhinoptilus africanus. The sequence continues at coordinate 209,266 of VXBO01006809.1, forward strand.
CCTGTTCCTCACTCGTCAGCAGGCTAATAAAGTCTCTACAAAGCAGGATTTACACTGAATTTTTCAAGGCTGGTGAGGGCTACTGCGATATGGGATATTTAAAAGTTAAGCATAAACTTCTAATCTCATCACCTTCTATTTTCATACCAGATTTCTGAGGAGACTAAAACACAGTGTTTTTGGAAACGTCCCGCCAGCTGAATCTTGAATTACTCAAACATTTTAATCTCCTCTTTTCTGTAGCTGATCAAGGCGCTGTATTCGCCAAAAAAAACAGAAAATCAGGGAACAATTCACCTGAGACACACACGTGATTACCACAAAAAAGAATCAAAGTTGAAGGACTCAGGCAATTCCCCGAAATCAGATCCCAGGCATGGCAAGCAATCAAATCTGACTTTGAAGATGACATGTAGCTGCATAAGCTAGTTGTATGAATAAGTAGATGCAGCCCACAAACATTTTCTTAAGCAACGAGATTAACAAACATATTCCCAGCTTCTGCAGGGCTGCTATACATATTAGGCAGAATGTACAGGCATTTCCTCCACCTCCCTTTAAATACAATGGCAAAGAATGCTTAATCTTTACCATTATGAACATATTCAAGTGCCCAGAATGAATAAGCAAAAGAACTAATTTTTTCAGGTTAAAAAGTAAACTGAAACAAAAAACCCCTGTCACTGAAACAATCAGATTTCTGGTTTTGATCAGATTTCTGGTTTTGATTTAAAAAATTTTCACAATTTGCCATTTCTAAAGTCTGCTAGCTGAGAACAGTCTTCCTGCTAATGGCTGACATGCTGTGACCACTGTAGCCTGGAAACATATAAAAGTATTTGAGTAGAACATCATCACATGCTATTTAACGATGGCTGCTTACTAACTTAACTCATTCTGTAGCAAAGGTTAAATTCGAAGCAGGACTGTGATACTGAAAACAGGAAAATAGATATTCTAAGGCAGATACAGCAAAATAAATGAGCAAATGAATGAATTCTGAATCAGATTTAACAAATTAGTGTTTATCTTAACAAATTAGTATTTTTAAAACAGAACTTTTGGCTTTTCCCAACAAATGCCAAAATGTGATTCTATATTCTCAACTTGCAATGTCACAGTCCCTTTGGTACTGGTAATGGGTGCTTGCATTTGGAAGTTGCCATGAAGACTAGAGTCATGAGATGGGGCTCAAACTGGATTTTGAAGGGATGAGGTCAAATGATAACAGTTAGATGTCTTACTAAAATGATCAGCAGCAAAACAGTTATTCATGTAGATATTTGACTTTACTTTGCTTCAAATTAATATAGCACACTGAAACAAATGGATGAAAGAGTTAGTGACCTTTACCCCTTGTTGTTCTTCAGTTTCAGACATAATTTAAGGTTCTGATGAAGGTGCAGGACAATGAAGAAGGACAGAGCACTAAAATATGACGTATGAAATGTATTTCCTAAGTAAAAAATAGAGACATTTTCAAATACGAACTGCAATTTCAAGTCAAACTCTCACACACTCACTACCTCCTCATAAAAAAGTTAGCAGATCTTTGTATTTTATACTTGAAGTGAGTTGCTTCTAATTAAAAGCATTTTTTCTCATATCTAACATTCTAAAAGCCTACGCTTCACTTTGAGGGGAACTTTAGCCATTGCCCTTAATACAGGTGCACTGTGGTTACATCAGATGCACTTGCAAAAGCTTAAAATAGCTTGACTGAGGGAATCCATGTATAGGCTTCTGTGTGCTTATTTGTTATTGATATCCTTGTACTGCATGATAGAAAAAGTCAGTGGGTATTATTACAGTGTAAGGAAATAATAAGGAAAAACAAAAGACAGTGCACAAGAAGGAAAATCTCAAGTTTAAAAATAAGGAAGCAACAGAGCAGAAGTGCAGGAGAGCCTCCAGTAAAAGTATAATGATTCAGAAGTAATAATTCACAGGCAGAATTAAATTGGTTTCTGAGAAGGGGAAAATAAACACACATACAGGGTATTTGCATCATACCAGTAAGCAATCTGAACTAAGACCACAAGCCTTGTAGCATCTGTATCCTGTGTGATACTGAGCTCCACCTGGACCACAAATTCAAGCAGGTTATTTTTCAAGACACTTTAATGAGTCTAAAAATAAAATAAAATCAAAGTTTACTCAATTTCTAGCTAGCAAAATCTTTTACTTTACTTCCTTCAGATGCCTTCTACCCCAATGTAAGTAAAAAGCTATACGAAGAAGACACATGAAAATTCTGAGTCTTTGAGTTCCTCACTTCAAAAGCCAGCTAATAAAAGCGCTCCCTGTATGGGGGACACGATGTCCACCCAGCTATGTGTCCTCCTCTCCTGTCATCTCAGCACCTGCCTCTGCCTCTCAGCATCAGCGTCTGCCAACCAAAGCGCCAGCGCTGACCTCCCACGCTGGGGCACACGAATTAGACCACCCCCACCAGCTCAGCAACCGGGCGCCATCCGACTACGACAGCCTGCAAGGAGCTGCACGTCTACAGCCATGTCCTCATTTTATTGCCCTTGTGCAGAAGAAAGGTTAGGCAAACATCAGCACTCAATGCCAAGGATTTCTTCACTGTAAAGATGTTTCCCTGCCACAACTACAGAGGATATAGGCAGTTCTTCATAATAAATATTTAAAATTGACCTTTTGACACTCTTTACTACATAATCTCCTTCATATCCTTCTTAAGCTCTTACATGGTTCATTTTCTGAGAACAAACATACTAATATGATTTTTTAATTATTTTAAAGGTTTTCCTCATGGTTGCTATGGCTCAGAATAAGCTACCACCTTGATGGCTAAACCCTCCTGTGAAAACACACACCGTTATGGGAGGGGACATTGATGGAGTGCAACAGGACAGCCCCAAAATTTCCATCAATTTCTCAGATATTATTGAAGCCTGCCCGAAATCTAGTGACTTGTTAGTCCATCATTTTCCACATCATTTTCCACTGCCAGTGAAGTGGACAGGAATTACAGAGGTCATTTTTCTCAGTCACTCAGTTCCCTAGCCTGAAGAGCTAGGCACCTATCTATAACTTAATCTTTTTATGTAAGTCTTCACTAAGGTCTGAATGTTCATCTCGGCAACCTATAGCACAATACATGTATCTGTTTTAGCAACATGCCCCAATTTTCAATTTCATGGAAACAAAGCAAAAAAAATAGATGATGGAGTATAGATACAACTATTACGACTTTGTAAAATAAAGCTGTTTTTTTATAGCTGGACAAAACATTCAAACTGCACAGTGACATTTATTAGTCTCTGCAAAAATGAGATACTCTACACGATCGCTCTGCCACAGAGCTGCAAAACACCTCACAGTTTATTACTATTACTGCCTCAGCCTTGCTGCAAAAAGGCTGCCAGAGAATGATGCCTCTGTATCCCATTTTGGGGTAACAGAAGTCCTCAGGGGCTGTATGTAGGCCTGGCAAGATGAAAAAGAAGTTCCTCCTATTTCTAAATGAACCTCATTTAAGTCCTTTCTTTTTCCTAGGAAACCGTAGCAGCAATTCAGTTCTTTGTCATTTTGATAGGGAGCTACAACATTTTCTAGTACAACTATGTGAGGAGATTCCATCGATCACTTCCCCAACACTTCTAACGATTTTGAAACTCTCTCTTTCCTTGCCAAAAGTGAAAGTCAATCCTCAGCTGGGAGTAAAATCAGCTTTCCACTTAGTGGGCCTGTAATTGTAACTGGGTATTCCTCTGTGATCCCTGGTTATTGGAAACACTTCTATTAGGAGGAAAGCCCGAAGATGAGTCGTTCTGGAAAATTACTGAGGGGACAGAGAGGGAACCAGAGGAGCAGTAAAGATGCAGCTGGTCTCTGCAGGGCAGAAAGGCAGAAAAGGAGGGCTCTGGGCTGTCTGTTTTGGCCGCTGAGATGGAGAAGCCCGGCAGAGGCATCCCCCTCCTAAAGCATGCTCATCAGACTGAAGGCCAGCTGAACGAGGATGGCACAGGGGCTCACAAAGAAGGCTACAAACCAGTGTCAAACATAAGCTCAGGCAGCTGCTATCACCATAGCCCAGGAAGAGGGAGGATGCCTGTGTGTCAACGGGGTGAGCAGCAAGCAAAGGTAACATGAGATATGTTTATAGAACCAAGTATGAAACCCCAAGAATATTCATGGCAGATAAAAATTACTAATTTCATTATTTCTTCTCTGGCTTACATCTGCTTCCAGTGTGTGTCTGGGAAAGGAAAGCACATTATTCTACAATGCAGTTTGGTATATCCATGCTAAGATTCCAAATTCAATAATATACATAGCAGTAATACACAGCATGACTTTGACACCAAAGAAAGACTCTGCACAGTCTTCTAGAAAGAGAAATTATTAGGACAGAAAACTTCTGGAGAAATCTGCTGTGCTGTCCTGCAATATAATACTAATTTACCACGTAGTCTTTAAGTGCCTCTTAACAATCTAATGGAACAAACTGAAATATGAAATAAGAATGCATCAACATGCAATGAAAATAACATGTCATGAAATTAACTGCTAATTATTAATGCTTAGTAATTCTCTGCACTTACAGAATGCATTACAAAAAATAAACAGCACCTTTTCCTAGATAACATGTAACTTAAGGTCCTGCTACACCATCGGGTTACAGAAGCCTGTCCCTGCAAACTTACGGTTACTGACGAGTAACAGCTTAACACAAGCTTATTCTATTGCACCAGAGGTTTTCAAGCCTTTCAGATTGTGCTTTCCTGCTGCTGGAGTCTGTTGTCCCCTCTGCCTGCTCCAGCTCACTGCACCCATTTCCACATAAACATACCAAGTGTCCCTGTTCTCCACGCTCCAGCACCTCCTCAGCCTACCCATTTCTACCAGCCATCACTCACTCTTTAAAATAGATTTTTCAACCAGCCAGCTCCAGCAAAGTCAAGCAAGGCCTCGGATTTTGTTTCCAGCAACATAAAATAAAACAGAAAATCTAAGGAGGTGATGCCAAACAATATCCACAAGTAACAGTTTTGAGTCTGGCTAAATTAATAAGGGTCTGCCTGTATCTGTTTGTGTATGTACACACTTAGAAGGTTCGGGGTTTGTTCATCTGAGTGCTTTGGAAATAGTTACTGTTTATACATGTGCCTGTTGGAAAGAAAAAGCAGGAGGCTTATGGACATGTAAGCATATTTGTTTTGTACGTTATTTAGCCATTCATTATTCTTCTGTTTAAGAAGTTCTTCATTAAGTTAAGGACTGGAATAAATATCCTGTGGGATGACGAGCTCCTTATGGCTGTGAGTGACTTACAGAAACTCCACTGCTTGAAATACATTCGTGTGAACTCTTTAGCTAACAATTAGAAAGATATCAAAACCCCAAGTCTGTTCTGTTCAACAGAAGATTAAATAAACAAAAATTTGCAAGAAATGGAGTATCTGATGGCTGAAGGGTGAAGTCAGTTAAATTTAAAACAGAGACAGATGTGATTTAGAATTCATCACTGAATACCCTATTGAGAAGTATGAAATCCACTGGAAACCTTCAGTGGTAACTGAGTACTGTACATGTGAGACACTCTAGTGCAATTAGAAAATACTAATGCAAAAGTAAGTCAGTCATATTTGACTGCACGCACCTTAAACCAGACAAGAATATATAGGTTCCTCTAGTTGTATTTGGGTTGTGGTTTTTTTGTAATGAGTCACTACTGCCAAAGGGAAAATGATCTGTTTCCTCTCGTTACCCATAAAAGAAGGAATATATGAAAAGTAATAAGCTTACAGAAGGATGACTAATATAACCTTGAAGGCCTTCAGGTTAGAGATTCCTCAAATTTCTGTGGATGCTTGATTCTTGCCCAAGTTGTTCTGAAACTCACAAGGTTCTCTCTGATGTGTCAGAGAAGTTTAACACTTTCTGATCCTTTTGAACTGAAGAAAATAAGTGATCTTTTCTCCCTCCACAGTTGTTCACAGTTAGCCTTTCCTTTCTCAAATCCTTTCTCCAGACAGAGTATTTTTAGGTTTGCATTCTTTTACTTCAAGTTCATTGCAATTTTTGCTGTTTCTTCCTCTTAATTTTTCAAGATTATTTACCCCAAAGCATCATTACAGTATTCCTACTATGCTGTCACTATTTTCAAGGAGAGGAGTAACTGCAGTTGTCTTCTACTTTTTGGAGTATGGATTCTCCTGCCACCACAACCTGCAGCAGCCCTTCTTGCAGTGACACTGATCTATAACAGTAACCAAAAAAAAAACCCAACCACAAAGAAGTGTTAAAGAAGACCCATGCTGTGTGTACACTTAATGAGAGACATGTCCTGCTCTGAAGGCTTCAAAATGTCAATAGACTCATAGAAAACCAGGAACACAGATGCCAGCCAGTCCATTCCCATTACTAAGACAGCCTCAGTTCTTGACAAACATCTGTCTCCCTGCCTTTTATAGACCTCCAGTAATGGACAAGCTACAATCTCTCCACACATCATTGCATGGTTACACTATTCTCATGATTAAGAGGTTTCCTAATATCCTTCTTGATGCAGTTATCTGAAAATATAACATGCATTCTCTCTGCTTCATCACCCTTCTCGATGGTGAAATCAGTGAACCCAAGGAACAGGCCTGCACCCAAGAGAAATAGAGAATGGGGAAGCAACTGCAAGTGGGTATGGCACGCCTGAGAACTTTTGAAACTAAGCTGGGTATGAAAGCACCTCCTTGCTAGAGCTGTTACCTGAACTAACTCTTTGTGGTGGTCAGTAACTGCAGAGGACCTTGTGCTGGACCTCCTGAAATGCAAACTTCACATGCACTGTAGCAATCAATAAAAGCATCAATTAATTCCAACGGAACTTGATAAAAAGCTTTTACTATGCTTCATGGGTTTTGCAGAAGCCTGAAGAGCAAGGCTCTGCTCCTATCTGACAGGCAGCAAAAGCTGCCTTAGGACAGGGACACGTGCAGCTGAGGAGCTGGAGCTTCTGATTGCCACCACTATTCAGCTCTGACCAAACACACAGGCTGCTGGACATGGTGCAGGCAGAAATAAAATAGCAACATCTTTTTAAAAATACATACTATGGTCTCCTAAGTCCTTTATTATTTCTGTACAACCACAACTAAAAGGAGTATCCCACCAGCACTACCATCACTTGTCTTTTTGAATGTGTGCTCATCTACCATTGAGTACTTCGTGCTCGGTCTTGCACGCTAAGGCGTGCTATCGACCTCTGCCAGCTCTGCCCTTGATTACATTAGCAAGATGCCTAAGGACATTCTGCTGGACCAGCAAACACTATTACCTATGAAGCCAGGTCCAAGTGCCCTGCTGAAAGTGAAACCCACTGCTTCCCGATGGGCAGGGATGCAAATCCAAGTTTCTCACATTTCAAGACCCTCTTCTCAGGAGAGGTTTAGGTGCAAAGGCAACCCCAGTCTGGTTTGGGGCGTGGATAAATAGGGAGAGATAAAGCATTGTTTCTGGATAGTGTACAGCGCTAATATAAAAAAGTAACTACAGGCACTAATATTGTTCCTAATAAATCCTTATTTAGTAATCAAGCAGCACTGTGCAGGAAAAAAACTGCATATTTTCCAGACTAACACCCTTCCCACTGACAGCAATGAGGATGCTCTTAACTGACTTTGACCTTAAAGAATATTTACTGTCACGTCTACTACACAAACATTCACACTTTCATAGTGTGGAATCACTTTCCATGAAAGAAAGTTAAGATTTGATATCTGACAGGCTCTACATGTCACAACAGTCACCAAACTTAAGCCACGTAATCTACTAAACTGGGAAAAACAGATGCCACATAACCCCTGCTGTAATTAGTCTAATTTTAAAAAGCCTGCAAGTGCAAGTCTAGATTAAAAACGCACATTGCTAGGAAGAAAGCACACAGAACACAAAGATAAGACGTTAAAAATTCTCCTTTATGCTGCCTACAAACAGGTATGCTGCTTTTGCTCCCCGTGTAAAAGGCTTGCTTCTTTTTTTAAATCTCTCTGTGAATTCTAGTCAAAAACTAATTGATGTCATGTATTAAGCTGCTTAGCAACCTGTAGGGTTTATAAAATACCTACAATGTAATTATTGAAACGAATGCTTCAGTCTAACCACGCAGATGAATGTATTACAGATACTGAAATACCTGGAATTATTCATTAAAACTTACATACTCAACAAAGCAACAACAAAAATTTTAAAAATATGTATCTGTTGTTCTTCCCCTGAGAAGTTCCACTGGCTAAAATAAATTATGGAACGAAGTACTAATTATTCTGCTAGCACTATCCATTCTAGTCAGTGGATTTAACCTGAAAATCTGACATATTCAGGTTTGTTATCCTGAGCTGTGATTTAGTTACAAATCACTGTTAATGAGATTAGAAGAGAGACGTAACAGAGGCATTTAACAAGGAAACCCGCAGTGATGAGGGAGACCTCCATGTAAAGTATGTCTTGATGAAGGTGGCCTTCCTGCTGTCCTACCTGGGGACAGTGCAAGTTTTATCCCCAGCATGAAAAAATCTTCACAATAGCTTACTCCTACAGAAAATAACAATAGCATCATCAGCACTCGTGCTCTCACCAAAGCGGCATTAGCATTTTTCTCACAAAACTAAAGAAACTGGTTGGCTCACATTAATTTCTGCAGACCATTAATGTCATTGATCCAAATACATAAGGTGAGAAGCATCCCAGCTACCCTTGCAGATCTAGGTGTCGGGAAGAACCATTTGGCTGCTGCTTGCTTATTCTGAAACATGACAGTGCTTCAATGCAAACGTCTCTACTTCACTATTACAAATATTTTGCTCTCTATCTCACAAGTGCACAAAGTTCACAAAATCCACATTATACAGAACTTAAAACGGTCCTATTTTGATTTTGTTTTTCTCCTATACATCTAACTGTACCATCTCCCTTTTCTCTCAAAATGATCAGATACCGCTGATCATCTTGAGAGAAAAGGGAGACGGTCCAGTTAGATGTATATATATTCCACAGAGTCTCATAGCCTCATCTATCCCATAGACTCTTCCCGATTAATTTTCTAAATATAGTCCCACAGACAGAGAGTAGAACAGATGCACCTGTTAACATCCAGAAAACCCCCATTATCAAGAGTTTTATTTCAAGTCAGGATTAATAGTGAATAATATACCGTTTTTAAAACTAAGATTAAAACTATTCTAAGACACGGTCAAACTCTGGTTGTATTTTAGCTACCATCAGTTTTGATTACTGACTCCTCTGAATTTAAAAGCTAACTAACATAGAAGTACAAAATCTTGGTGGATTTTAAGACAGAACTGGACAAGGTCCTAAGAAACATGGTCTGATCTCACAGCTGACCCTCTCTGAGCAAGAGGCTGGACCAGAGACCTCTTGGGGTCCCTTCCAGCAAGAATGATTCTATAATTATCTCCACAATTGCCCAACGCTTTCACTCCAAAAACGTTGTTCATTTGTTATGTTTGCCCGCTTGAGACACAAAATATTATCCCTTTTCCCAAGGGATGATATGAATAACTGATGGAACGATTTGTTGCAGATGACTACAGAAACTCATTCTCAATACACCTTCTGCACACACCAAAAAATAAAGGTAAGTACTCACAGGTTTGTATACTGAGCATAAACTCTTTTCAAGTACGAGCAAATACTTGGAGTCTGTTTTATGATACTCAATTTGCCCAGGTGTTACAGCTAGCTTAGCATTTACTCAGAAGGAAACCACAAAGCGAATCTGCGTCTCATAGTCCTAGAAGCTAAATCACTAGGAAACAGAAGTTACACTGAGAGGACATGAAGATGACGACTAATCGTCCCAGCTTGCCATGCCACATTCATGTGTTGAGACACTCTGTTGATATCATAAAGTAATGAGAAGACATTTCCAACAACACATACTAGTTTAAAACGAGTACGTGAATTTTATTGGTATGGACAACATCTAGCACTTTTTCTCAAGAAGAAATTAAGAAATTCTTCTCAAGAAGAATTCTCAAAATTCATGCTACCACTGCAAGCTCAGCCCTGACATAACTTATGTGCCAAAGGAGGATTACTTGCCCAGGTGATCTGTACGCAAGATGTTCACGACGGATATGTTTATTTTAGACCCCAAGAAACTATATTTTTTGGAGGTCTCGGGTGAATTGTTATCCTTTGGAAGGCTTGATTTAATCTCCTTTTCATTTTCTGAGATCATTTCATATATTAAAGAGTCATATTTTCAAAGACTGATTTGTTACAAACACATCAAAAAGAACAGTTGCGCTTTTATAAGTCTTCTGAGCAAGGAAGTGCTTTAAAACATTTTTTCAGAGGATATTAGTCACAAAAGGAATAACAGATGATCTGTAACACTGCGCATCAAAACTGCAATACAGGGCTGAAGGAAGAAGCAGTATTATTTATCACGAGTGTGGGACAAGCCCTGCTGCTGCCCTGAATTATCTATAGCAACTGAATCATCACAAAAAGCAAACAAGGGAGAAAGATTTGGTGTTTAAAGGAGTTGAGCTGAGTTGAGTCTTCACCCAGACAGCTACTCAATGCTGTCTGTGAGACCCTGACCCCAGAGTGTTTCTGCTGAAATTTCAGCAGCGCAGCTGAAAATCAGATAAATTTTGTAATTTGGATTAAGAACTTAGAGGTATCTATCTTTAAAAATTTTGGCCAGATAGTGTGGTTTCTAGTGTAGCACTTCCATTTATGTGGAAGAACACACTGTGCATCTTTTTCTTCTTTTTTTTTCTTCTTCTTTTTTTTTTAAATGGAATCATTTTTGTAAACTTTTTTAAAATTTATAAATATTCTAGGAAAGTGAAAAAATTAGACGTGCACAGGGAAAAATGCTATTATTTTCACCTCTACGTATTGGAACAATGAAACATGTAACAAACAACAGAAGACAGACATGAATTGATGCAATACTGGATATTTTAGGTTCAGATCTTTCAAAGGCATATGAATGCACATCGATAGCTTTATGAATGCAAGTTGCCTTTAAATCAAATGCTGGAATTAAGTGTTTGCATCAGACTCTAAGAACAAGGACACAACATACCTATTTAGATATGATGGTATATTCAATAAGGTTTTCATCACCTCACACAAATTTTGAACCTTTCGAAATGCTCACAAAAATTAGAGCTCCAAATCCAATCACAACGCGTTAAAAGTATAAAGTATAGTATATAATGTAAAGGCAAAATGAAAAGTGTTAAAGTTGTAATTATTTCAGATAAAGTATTTTTATTTCTTCAGGCTTATACAAGCATTATTATAACTTGAGGTACTCTTCCCCCAGTGGCCAGATTACTTTTTTACTATTACATGGTTGATTCAGTGAACACTGTTATGATCTTCTGACATGTAAGTGCCATGCAAAAACATGAGATATGCAAGTCAGAGGAGAGGGCAGAGGGCTGAAGTGCTTTCTTACTTACTCCAAATACTCAATGATGGATATTTTGCAGGAGTGAAACTTTGGAGATTTGGCATCCAAATAAGAGAGCATTATGACCCAGTTCTAGCACCTGTAGGAGCACTGAAATGCTTTGAAAGGAGGGGTCATCATGTCTTTATGAACCATTTCACGCATGTCTAGTCTATGGGCTTCTCAAAGCTGTCTTTCCACAGCTCGTTGCTTAGAAAAGCCTCATGCCGTCATTCTCAAGTGATGGCAACGGGAAAGAGATACAGCTGGCGTCACCCAAGGCAACAGGTTTGACATCTCACGGGGTCAAGCTCTATGTTAAACACAAGTCCAAAATGCCTTCAGACCTAAAACCAGATCTTTTATAATTTCTCTGTATGTTCCAAGATCGCATGCAATAATGTTTCTTAAATTATTATATTTTGCAATAAAAAAAAATTTTAAAATGCAATTTTTTTTGACATCTACTATCAGAGATCTCCTAGTAATCACACAATATCAAATATGCTTGTGAATTCAACATAGAATCAGTTGTCATTTTTACTTCAGTTCTGATCCTTCACACAGACAAATTTCTCAAATAGGCAGTGCTGAGGGCTGGAACAGTAGCCACGTTTTAGGCTTTTTTTGATTTGTCAAAAATTGATCTGTATACTAGCTTTTCAATCTCATCCATACATTTTAATGTATGACTCAAGACAGTGTTTTATGCTATTATATATGCCTACAGATGGTTGAGGGTAGAAAATCTAGGCATTCAAACTAGTTAATTGGTGACATTTGGAGAACTAACTACTGGTTGATTTTTTGAGTAACTCTAAAGCTAACATATTTGTTTCCCAAACGTTTGGGATAATTTTGTAGAAGCACACCAATAATCAAAAAAGTGGCTGCTGTTTCTCAAGCAATCAGGTTAGTATCAAAATACACAGAAGGGATTATACATTCATTCTGTGAAGGCATTTTAAAGATTTTTTTTCTGTTTTGGACTTACAAAGATGAGCTAAGGAGAAGCTATTGCCTTTCTATAAAGAAACAGGTGACTCACAAGCTGAATTTTGAGAATAAAGTTGACTGAAATAGGAAAGAAGTGAAAGTTAGGGAATGAGGAGACATTATAGTTTGATCTTGTGAAAAAGCTTTAAAAATCAAAGTCTGAGTAACACTGCTTTCATCTTTAGGTGCAAACTCTAAGCTTTTACTCTTTATTACATTTTAAAGAGGAGAAAACCAAAAGCCCTGAAGGTGGAAATATAGTTTACCTTCATTAAAACTAAACTGGTAATTTTGTAATCACACAATGGAAAATTTTTATGACACAAAAAAATAAATTCCCCAAGGCTACAGCAAGCTTCACATGGATGCACACTAAGTCACCCAAAAAGCTTTAATATGCATATAAAAAGTTTATTTTTATTTGAATGTACTGAGGGCCTTTTTAAACAGTTCCCACCAGGTGATCTGTCAGATGGGATTAGCAGGACAAGAAGGGAGAGCCCTGAGTTGCATAAAATCAGATCCGACTGACAGCCAGAGCTCAGGTCACTCAGTTTTGCGCAGGAGGCAGAACCCCCAATTTTTGAGAAATGCGATTATTCCTTAAATGTTTATGGATAATTTAAAAATGTAGCAAACAAAAGCAAATACACTCCTGGATTTGAGATCTCATTTCTGGCCACCATGGAGGCAGGTGGTGGGACCGCTAGTGCCTGGACAGCCGGGGTAGAAGGCAATCCCCAACACTGCTTAAATAGCCCCTCCCCATCTTCTTGGAGAAACATCTGTTAAACCACACAGAAGCAGCCGCTTGCTGGAGGAGCTCGTGGCTGCCTCCTGGACCATACTGATGCACAACACAAGGGAACTGTCTAATTCTTTCTCCGCTGCATTTGGTAGATGTTCTAATGACCTCAGTGGGAAAAGAATTACGTCTCTACCTGCTTCTGGAAATCTCACCTTAGATGTCTAAGCTGGCAAGTCCTTACTCTGCACTAGTGAAAAACACTGTTTTTGGTAAGCATTGAAACAAGCTCTTCAGACTTTTAGCTCTGAGCAGTCTAACTCAAGTTAATGTTAGTAGGAGCACAGAGTTTGGAAGGATGACAGCCTTTATACTCATGTTGACCTTTGAAGGTGAGCCAAGAATTCAAAATGACTAGAGACTTCTCCTTTTACAAGAAATTTTAAATTAAGTGTCAAACTTAGATCAAGGGTCAGCCTTTATAAGACTTCATGTTCTCCCATAAACTATCTCATACAGATAATTTTAAACAGTGATACTTAGTAAAAGCAGTCTTACCTGTCAAATGAAAATGAATATATAGTCTTACAGTATGATACAATTTTACAGTATCTGCAAATACTGTTATACAGCATTGAACCTGATAAAGTATCATATAATTTTCAGTTGCAAGAAGGCACAAACAGCAGTAACACCTCCTTGCCTGTTATTCAAATCTCTTGCTCAGAAATGATTTGAAGGGTAATCCAAAATCTCCCTCCTGGTCATGAGGACCTGCAAGTAGCCTAGAGGGCATGCCTCCCTCTGTGCCTTTCCCTTGCCCCTAATATTTTTCTCTGTGCATTTGAAAAAATCAATTGGGACTTCTATATTTTGTGCTGTAGTTGCGAGCTTCACTCTTAAACTGTAGGATGAAGAGCTGGATGGCTCTTCAAAGAGTTTGGACATGGCTGGTCAGGGGACTGATAAGCTGTCCTTCAGCTCCTGAGAGAGAGAATCAGCTCCTGTGTGAGCTCCAGAGGCTGCGATTGTCCTTGGGAGAGGTTCATGGTCACGCAAAGGCCATCAGTGTGGTTGTGAATGATAAGCTGCTTGAAGCCTCCTTTGCCACACAAAGACACATCAACAATGACGAAGCGTTCTTAGGAATCAGAGGGGGAAAATGCAGTTCTATGTTGAACTTTGATTTTTATTTTTTTTTAAGTTTTTTGTTTTAGGAAAATTAACTTAACCTGTTAGCATACAAACACCAGTTGTCAGGCAGTTCTTGATGAAACTGGCCTCTGTCCTCCATGTGACTAGTTCAGCCAAGGAAATAAAGCAATCCACTAACAGCAAAGCTTATGGGAGCCTGGGAAACCTGGGACAGGAACAAATTCATCCATGCAGCAACTAGGCTGCAGCAAGAAGGAACCAGCTACTGAAGATAAAAGCTTGACAGAAGATATTGAAAAAAAGAGAGCCACGAAGTCAAGCTTAGACAGAGGAGAGGATCTATTCCCCAATGAGACTAATAAGGATTCTCAAAGCCTAGGGTAAACCAAAAGATGGGTGGCCTAAAGGCTGAAGAATATGGCAGTGATAATCACCATCAGCAACCAAGAACTCTTGACACAGACATCACGTTGCATTGCTAAAGTATTCCTGTGGGGAACGGATACCCTAATTTTTCTTTTGTAGGACAATTTTCTCCAAGACATTCAAACAAGGAGATATGTGGGTAGCACACTTGAACTGCATCAAAAACATGGTAGGATTTTTATCCACTTCAATAAAAAGACATTTATTATTACCTGAAAATGACTATTCAAACTTCCTATGCTGCACTATACCAGCTATATCATAGTGTATCAAGTATCAAGACTGCCGAGTACCTGAATGAAAGGGAAGAGCAGTCCGACTGCGAAGTTGGAGAGCCAGTTGACTGTCCCAGCTACCATGAACGCGGCCGGCCTCTGCGACTGCTGGAAAAACTCTCCGGTGAGGACAAATGGAATCCCACCTGAAACAGGGTTCAACAAGTCAGTGGTTTTAGTAAATTCTCTCCAGCAACAGCTGTTTCGCTTACAGAGATGAACGTGCTATATGTTACACACCGCGGTGACTAGCACCACTCTACAACTTCCTACTCTGGTGTACGTGGGGGCTTCTGAGCCAGTAAAATGTGATTTGTCAAAATCATACTTTAGAGAAGTGATGCTTCCGTCTTTCACGCCACTGCATTTCCTGTTTTACATCCTTTCAGTGATGGCAAGCAGGTAACAGAGCAGTGATGCCACACAACAGCTTCTAGAGTACTATTTGATGAGCTGTTTATTAAAAATAATTGTTTCTACTAAAACGCTTGAAAATTCAGCAATACTCCAAAATATTTTTAGACCTTAACAGATGCAGAGATGGCTCCAAAGAGATTAAACAGTATCTTTAAAATAATTATTACCCACTTTATTTTAGCAATAAAAAAGGCAAAACATTTGCTTCTTTCTAAGCATACTTTTCATTGATGCTTATTTAATACATTCCCTTACTAGATATACTGTTGGCACTTCTGGCAAGGTCTACTTCTCCCATCGGTCAAGGACTCTGACCTCCGTAATAACAAGCTCAGTTCAATAGCGCATTTGTCACTCATGTTTCCTTCCACTTATACAGTGGACTGTTTTATACAGCACTGGCATATTGCTGGCCTGAAAATACCCTCAGGGAATAGCTGTCTAGTAGCTGAAAGTCTCAATGTATGATCTTTGGCTTGCTTCATTCCAACAGGATATTTCAACAGAAATATTTCTATTTTTATAGAATAAAACATGGATTGCATTTGCTGATTGACCACATGTTTCAGTTAATGTTGCACATTAGGCGTGCATGTACTTGCAGAATTATTTCACCACAGTTTGGAAAACTGTAAATGTAGTAACATCAGACAGACTTTCTGTATTCTAGTGCTACCAATTTCTTCTTTTAGGTCCTCATGTCTACAAATATGATGAGCATCGCTTAGCTTTGTGGGCAAGATCCATGTACATACATACTGTGCAAGTCCCTTCTCTGCTTTAAGCATTTTAACAAGTCAGTGTGAGCAACCAAAAAGCGTATTAATGGACATGTCTCCTCTCAAAAACCTCTACAACAATCCTGACTTCCAAAATATATAAAAATAAGATAAAAACACCCTCAAAGACTTATCCATCCACTGGACCTTCTCCTTGCATGTCTTTGCTTGATCTACGTGTTTATCTTTTGCACTGCCCTTACTCTTGGACAGTTGTGAATACATCTGTAAATGCTTTCTAGCAATGCGCTGTCATGTAGCCCCCCCGTGCCCAACAGCACTACACTTAAACACATGCACCAGAAGCCGTCCTATGAGCAGTATGAGATAGGAACTTGTACACACGTGACAGGACGTGCTGATGACACACAGTATCAGATATTCCTCCATTTTCAGATCTTTGAGATGCAGAGACCATGAACACATGCATAGAATAAAGGCAATACGATGCACCAAGCAGCTATATATGTTAGTAGGCATCACTCTCCATCACCAGCTAATGTGACTTTTTATGAGAACACATCTACAATGGTAGCAAAGGCTTCAACTGAACTTTCTGACCCAAAGACTGCCAGTATAAATTATACCAAAATAGTATAGAGCAAATAAATTTATTTACTCCTACTTTATACACAGTAAACTGAGATACGGAGAGTTTAGGCCACCCAAGCCCAGGTTTAGTGTCCTACAAGCCATATGTAGTATCTGAATTCTGTGACTAAAAAAAGTGAACTCTCCAGATAGCACTTTGAACATGTAGAATAAGCACTGAACAGGCATAACTCATCTAAATTCAAGAAACATGTGGTCTATCAAGCCTTGGTGGCTTCTGCTACCTATTTCACCAAACATTTGGGATTTGGGTTCGAATCCTAAGATATGGCAGGCAAAACAACAATCACATCTGTTCTGTTAGCATCTGGTTTAGGTCTCAAATGCCATGCAGTGGTTTCCCAGGGCACTTGACCCTTGGAAAGAGGAACTGAAGGACTGGAAACAGAGAAATCATGTAAGATGATTTATTTATGATCATTTACTCTGTCATGCCTTTGCTGTAGGACAATCTACAGAGGTGTTGCTGTTCTTGTCAGTATAATAAAAAAATGCTGTTCGAGACCCATTTGGGAAAATACACATTGTACAAGAGAGGAAAAAAGCCAGAGGCAAAAAAAAGACAAAAAACAGTACAAAAGGACAGAAACATATCAGAAAGCATAAATGTTATGGAAATAAAAATGCACGGGCACTATCTTGGAAAAAGGTTCCTTGAAATTCAAATGCAATTTCTAGATACATGTTAATCATCACCGAAACTTATTATTAGTCACAATTGCCACAAAAGCTCTTCAATCTAATTTGAAAAATCATCAATTAATCTAGTGGTGGTAAAAATAGTATTTTGCAAAGTCTAATAATAATATAAAAAAAGAAATTAGCATGTGCTCTGAGTTCTTTCAAATATTCTGTAGAGGAATGTGAAAGGTGGCACAGACAGACCTCCAGACATCCTCGTGGCATAGACAAGCATCTCCATAGCACCACAAAACAGAGGAAGTCGGTTTCTGTAAAGGGATGACTTAAGACAAATTATACTGAAGAACCAAGGAGCCTGAAAAGAGAAACTGAATGAATCCAGGTCATTGCTGTATATTGCTATATGCCTGGAAGAGCAGAGACTTGATCTTACTAGGATGCAGAGCAGGCGATGCAAATGCCTCCCATGAGCCACACCATTGTGAAGAACACACTCCACAACTGAGTGAAGTGAAAAAGAAATTAGGGAAACCTGGGGGGAAAAATGTAAAGCCTGAAGACAGAAACAGCGCAGACACCTGAGATCAGCTGAACTGATAGCTCCAGGAGTCCACCCCCAGCCATTTCAAGGTGTCAGAGGTGTCTTCAAGGACTCCTTTTCTCCTGGAACTTGGTTTATTTCAGAAAGAAATCTGGGTGCATGGGGCTGAAGGAAGCTGTAGCATTCTTTAACTACATCAGTTTGAATCCAGGCTGCATTGTGCCACTTCTCAGCCTGTGGATGCAGGCTTGGTCCTCCCTCCCTCTCTCTTTACAAAATCCCAGGATTTTCCACCTTGCTTTTTGAGCAGTTGAGTCATACCTGCAATACGGCATCTCACCAACCATTCCTTACAGAGCCAGTCTCATTGCAAGGTTCTCTACATAATCACTAGGCTGATGGGGCCATACTGGCCTGTGTTCAAATACAGATACTTGGAAGCCACAGCCAGAAGGAATCCAACAAAACTACTGTATTTTTTGAAACAGTCTTTTTGTCATGGGTTTTGCAAATTTAATATCTGTTTGAACGTGGGTGAAATTGTTTCACAAAAAAAGCTATTCTTTCTCATGGGGGATGAACTTGGCATTAGCATTTCCCCTGGAAGGCTTTCCACACAATTCTCAGTGAAACAGCTTTATTTTAGATCTGATCATAAAAACAAAAATGTATATTAGGATTTCCTGTAGGAGTTTTTCAGCAAAGTAGCTTCTGAACATGAATTTAAAGAGGTAATACATGGACCACAATAATCATAGTGATTCATTTCTAATACATTGTTCTTTTCAGCATTATAGTGAACATAATGGAAGAAGCTCTTAACATACTGCAGTGCCGTTAAAGAAAGATTGTTATACCTGTTAGCATGCTGCATCTCTTGGAAATTACAAATTTCCTATTGCAGTGTTATCAATAGGCTGATTAATGAAACTAGATTAAGCCCACATGACACAATTAGACATGCAACAATACTTCTATATCTGTGTATTTTATTCATTACCCTCCGTAATTAGTCCAGTTACACTTAGAATCAATGTCATTTTCTGGTAAACATCCAGAATCTCAATCCAATAGTCCTTTATGCATGAACAGAAACAATATTCTTGGTATACATGTTACAGATTTTCAAATACATATTTAAATTTGCACAAGTATCAACATGTTTTCCTATGAAAAATAAAGTACACATATTTATTGTTTTGTTCAGCGAGCACTTACAAATAAACACTGCTTAGCAGCCGTTACTCAATTCAGTCCAAAAATCTGAATACACAAAACATGAAAAAGGGAAGAAAATACAGAGATCCTCATTCTGGTTTTATCCAATAGCTAACTGGGAGTTAAAGTCATTGTAATATATATGATTTATGAAATGAAACTGTTAAAAGAATAAATGCCCAATACCAATCAGGCAGATTTATCACATGGGTAAATCGCCTCCAGAGGTGATGGAAACTGTGTGCCTTAAGAACCAGTAAAGAGAATGGAACTCCCTGAGTCATCTCTCAGCACACACTCAAGATAAAACTCTGTCTGTTCAGGCAGTGACTCCAGTCGTGGGGTCACCAGGAGGACCACCATGGCCACACAGCCTTGTGACCTCCTGCACGACTCAGCACTCCAAATTCTGCCCCTACAGGAGGAAGTCTGGAAATCCTCAGAGCCCTGATTAGGGCAAGAGCTCCTAGATTTTTCAACTCTGTGCTTTGAGATAAGGAGTCTTCAAAGTGAGATGTTTTGAGAAAATAGGCAAGTACTTTGCAACGATGCTGTGTTTTGGGAAAAAAAGTCTGCGCAGCTCTAGACAAGATCAAGCAAAACAGCTTCTGACTGCAAGGGAAGACACGCAGAGAAGCCTGATAATATCCTAACAAGGTTGGGAGATACCTCATTGGACATCTGAATGAAAGGCTTCAGGATTTGCAATTCAAGGGGCAAAATGTAACTCTAGAGGGCAGCTGTGGGAGAGAAGCAATAGAAATGAGGCAAATATCCTGAAAGAAAACTGTTGGAAAAACAACTCGATATTCTTCAGTGAGACAGCAAAAGGCGGTTAGCTTCTACCCGGGCCTTAGCTTTTAAAAAACAAACAAACAAACAAACCCCAACAAATAACAACAATACCTAGTCAAATATGACGGCTGTATTGCCCAGCTAATCCTCTTGAGAGAACTGGGAGCAGAATGTGTGATAGGGGTGCACTGAGTCACAGCCTCATGCTACAGACTCTGCTCACTGTCTCCAGCTCTTCTCCACGGAAGAACAGCTGATCTCATCTACCGCAGAACTAAGCAAAACAGGCACTTTACTTGTATAAAACACTATAGTTCATTAACCCCATTAATTTGTACCATTTGAAGAGCACGGTCTTTTCAGCTTTAGATTAAAGGCCAATTGAATAAAGCACATTTAAAGCCAAGCCAGTCTATAGCAAACCGAAAATGCAAATCATAACACCAAATTAGAAAGCATAAATAATACAAAACCTGGCAAACAACCAGTAACATAATAATTAGTACCCATGGTTATTGACAGTCTAGTTTTAATACAACATTTTGTGGAAAGAGTTTTTGCATTGATTAACTGGCCTTTGGTTCAGCATGTATAAAACTCTAACAGCATATAGAAAGACAGTTGTGGAGTTATTCTGAACTTTGTTGGTGCAAGGTAACCCACAACATTCAGGGTAAATAAATAAACTAAGCAATGGTGTAGAACAAGAATACTGACATACTGTGCTGTAATATTGTTAGGTAAAATGTTAATTCTTAATTCTCAGGTAATTCACACTAAAATGGTTGACATAAAACAACATGGCTATTTGTTATTGAGGAAACCACACAATATTCTTCCTATGTCCATTTAGGTAGCTATTTCTAAAGCAGATATTCCATGTAATTTTGTAATGCAAAAGAATGCATAAGAATACCCTTATCTGAACCATCTGATAATTTCTTTTTCAGTGAAGTTCTCCCCCTCTTGAAAAATTAGTGCATTTTCCTATAATTTTTAGTTTCATAAGGTAACGTTCTCCAGTAGAATTTTATAAACAGTCATTTACTGACAGAATCATTTTTCTCTGAAAATTTCTTTAATGAAGGAAGAATACTTACTACATAACTGAAGAACCCCAATAATTTCAGCACTTTTAAGGTACTGTTCTTTACATGAGTTATAAGATACAGCTGTTTCCTGGAAGCCTGAGTAATATATTCATTTTTTAGTATCTTTTCCTTTTTTTATCACAATAGAAGCCAGCAGTCCAGATATAAGCCATTCTTCCAACTGCTGTACAAATCTAATACAGCTTTTTTTGGTGTTTTAGTAACACTTTCAATCTGGTGGGGTATTTTGTGATTTTTTTTGGTTATTGTTTGATTTTTTTTGTGTTGTCTTTTTTTTCCTTGTTAAAAACTGAACATCAGCATCAAACTTCTACTGTGGTACTTAGCAATATTTCTTTTTGCTTCACCATTATAATTCTGCATAACTACATAAGAATAAAATACAATTAAAAATTACACTCAACTTTTAACTACATGTAATAGTCTTTTAAACATTTCTGCTGTATTTTCAGACTCACTTTATCATATCAGAACCCTAATTATAGCCTGATATATTCACGTTCTATTTGAACGTGAAGAGAAAATTTCTTTACTGAGCAATGACTAAGTGTCTATGATATAATTAATTTATAATTATTCTCAGTAACAATGATGATCAGACACTGATTAACATAATTAACATCACTTCTGTTAATATTACATTATTAAAAACAATGATCTCAATGACAAGATCAATGATGAGAGAGGTTTTATTTTAATAAAAGCGCAGGAAGGGTCCCTTACATTCTCATCCACTACAGAGATGGCAGTATTGTGTAAATACCTGAACAGTCAGTTTCATCAGTCCTAGGTAAGTGAAATATTCGTTAACAGTCACATCACTATAACAGGACTGATAACAGAAAAAAACCCAACCCCTATCTAGTCTTGGCTTATTACTTCTACAATAATCTCCTGAAAAAAATATGAAGTCATCAGACATGATTTCCCCGTCAGGAATTCGGGTTGACAGCCCATTAGCACAAAACGCTGCTGGTTGTGAACCTGTGCAAGCTAAAACAGTCTTGAAAACTCAGTTTGGCATGTCAGGCTTTCCTCATGAAATAATTTAACAAACAAATTAATCATAGTAGCAGTGCACAAGGATGTCACTGTGTATCGGCATTCGTCCTGAAGGACTCCAACAGTAAAAATAGCGGACTGCATTTTCAGAGAAGCTGGGACAGAAGAGTCTCTCCCTGTCCTCCTCTTTCTGTTTAAGATGGGTAACAGACCATGTCTTCACTGTTTATGATTTCTGGAAATTGATCAAGTCTTTAGGACATGGGGCCTCAAATGCCAGTGATTAAAGAATTTGGCTGCTGCTCCAGGATGGTAGACAGGGTATACAGAGCAGTAGATGTAGAACTAATGAATGTAGGACAATAAAAATATCTTATTTTCCTTACTGTGGTTGATAACCAAAATACATACAGCAAATAGCAATATCTCTGCCACCAAGCAGAAAGGAAAATGAAGACAGAATCAGAAGGTGCCATTTGACTAGAAGCACCAGCTTAAAGAAAGACAGTAACAGTCTTGCTGTGATAAAAGATATAAACCTTCTTTTTGACGAAAATCAGAAAGAATTTGCCAAAGTCATAACTGAGAGTTCCCAAAAAAGTGAAGCTTCCAGAGCAGGACAGATAACATCTGGAGATTCAAAGGAAACAACTGCTTACTTGGTCAATCTGACACCATCAGCCAACTCTTGTTCATGCAATTGTCCTTCCGACCCATATTTTCCCTGGAACGTGTCTTACTGCTGTTTATTTAGCTTTCTACATAGTAGCCTGGCTATCAAGAAACACTGTCTAGACCCTAGAGCAACTTTCATTGCGACATAAAACTCAAATATTTGCATTTAAATGCTAGCCATGGAGCTTAGCCAAAAACAGATGAGATGAACTTAGAACTTTTTTTTGCTGTGCTTTGTGCCTGGGCACAAGGAAAATAAAATATTTTTATTGTCTTACATTCATTAGTTCTACATCTACTGTTCTATGTATTTACAAGTTTGCACTTTTGTAAGTATAAATATTTTATACTAATTGGCAGGAGAAACTGTCTTTTTACTAGGCTTTCTATATTCAGTCCCCATTAATCTGAATAATGTACCTAAGTTACTTACACAGCTTTTGAATAAATCAATTTTTCACAGTTACATGAAGCTCTGAAACATCTGGGTGCATTTTTCCAGCAGTAAATTTCTTAAGTGTTGGAGTTGCAAACCTTCAGCAAGTAATTAGTGATCAGTCAGGAAAACATGCCAGTTCAGGTAAGAGGAGTGCTCTCAAGTGTCAAAGCATTCACATTTTGAAAGCTTCAATTAAAATAATTTGTAAAATCTATTGTTAAAGGCATGAAGTTCCTAAGTTTTCCTGCTGCTAAGAACTCTATGTGTCATCTCCAGCAATTCCGTTATCCAACAGAGAAGGTTACCTTTCAAATACTAGGGGTTCGTTTTTCTTTAGAACTTCCACTAATTATTAAGAATTGAAATCAGTTCTGTAACAGAACTGTTAAAAAAGACATATTTACTCAATGCTGTTCTTTAAAGAGAGAAGTATTCAAACAAAACATAAACCAGGTATTAATCCCAAAATATATGTTGAATGACACTGTATTTAATATATTAAAGAGGCAAGTTATCTTCCCCCACAAAAAAAATTCAGTGAAGACGAACAGGGCAGGGGATGGGGTCAGAGATCCCTCATCAAATTTTCAATCAAGACTGGTACGTATTACATAATAACCATTTATCTCCAGGTTATTCTGAATTGTAACTCATTCTTTGAGTTACAATCCAGTTACTGAACAGAATTGTAACTCGTGTTTGGAATATTTAACTGCTTTCAGTGCAGTGTGTTTTAAATCTACTGTTGGGCCCACAAATGCCTTACAACCATCAACAAACCAAACCCTTTCTTAAATATCCAGGAAAACGAAAGCTTATTTCTGCACAAATACCCTTCTTATCTGATGAGGGAACTATTTGACATTATCAAAGCATGCTTACCTCCTGGAAAGACTGTAAAGGCTTCTAGTTCACAGAATAAGAGACATTTTGAAAATTAACCTAAACTTTCAAATCTACCACTTCTTAATTAAATATATAGCAACACGGGTTTATTTCTTTTTTTTTAACGATACACTTTTCTAGTACAAAGAGAAGGCTTTTTCCACACAAGCAAGCTCCAAACTCTTCCTCAAAGAGTACTAAAAAAAGTGTACCAAAAGAATGCCTCTGTGGGAGGCCATGAGCATTAGAAATTCTTACATCCCACTCTAAGTGGAGACTCTAACGCAACATCACACCAAGCTTCTGTAAATGCCTATTTCAGGCAATAATACTGATGCTGCCTTTCATTTCAGTACTTTTATGTTTACGTGTGTGCAATCACACCTTTGTTCATGTTTCACATCCAAGAGAAGATTTTTTTCTCTTCCCTGATGGCATTTCAGATTGAACAAACCTCATGACTTTCAAAGTGACCCTGTTATCACAACCGCTCTGCTGTCAATACAGCTGCATGTTGGCATTCAGAGTAAGAGCACAGGCTGATTTAAACTTTAAATATCAAAATATCTTCGATACACCTCAGGGCACAGCAATGATTTCCTGAGAGTCTTCTTTTGTTTAGTTCATAATGCCAATTTAACACGTGCTGAAGATACCATTGTCATGTTCCCATTGTGACGGTATTCAGCTGTGCTAGGAAAGACTTCACTTACTCTCCATAAACCATGACAGCTATTATAAAGCTAAATTATAAGACAAAACTCTCAAAAAAGAGACAAAAAGTGAAACATTTTTCTGAAATGGTCTTGTTTGTTAATGTTTCTTAGCTGTGTCTGAAAATGCAATCACTATAAAAAGCAACAGTTGAAAAATTAAGATCTCACTACCATGAAATTACTACTTTTTCCACATTCCATTAGACAGTGAATTTTATCCCCTTCCTGTGATGACACCGTGACTGGAAACATACCACTGATCTGATTTTGTCATCCTTACGCATAGGAATGTATTTTAAAAGTAGGAACTGAAGCAAAATCACACTGATTCACATTTGATCCTATTCAGACTAAATTCAACCCTACACAAACTCCACTGGGGTCAGCAGGAATTCTGAAGGAAAGCACCACTCAAGCACAGAAATATCTATAAGATTTAGGACCAGAATAACTACTTCTAAGACGTTACACAGCATAAGACAGAAAAGTCAGATGCCCTGAAGCCACTGTGTAAAGATTAACCAGAGACTCCTGCTTTCTCCTCACTGTAGTGCTACTGATTTAAAAATAGCAGCTATTGATGTAAATGAAGTCACAGGCTACACGCTCTACGTAATGACCAGTTAGACAATCCTCTCTGAGAACACGCTCATCTTAGCAGACACACGGGCTTTTTGACAAATGGAAAAAAAGACCTGACTTCTATACAGAGGATCAAGCGTCTCACTTAGAGATAAAGGAACCCAGGATCAGACTGGATCATCTGGTTCAAATCCAATCCTCAGCTATTTCAGGCAGTATTTCATACAGACCTTTTAGAAATTTATAAAACTCATGTGTTTAGTTTCTCCTTTTGCCATTTCCATTGTAAAGCTGATAGAGAACTCATCTCCTCCAGTGGCTAGGAGTCTTCTTCCAATTCCTATTCTAAATTTATTCATGGCTAGCTAGCATCTAGGTTTGGATTGTGGGTTTTTTTGGTTTAGGTTTTTTTTTTGTGATTTTCTGCAGCAACATTTACCTTCAGCTTATTCTGTCTTCTCAGTGTTACTCTCCCTTCTGCCAATGTATTTAGAAACAGAAATACTATTCTCAGTCTTTTTTGTTAGACACTATAAAGTAATTCTGTATCTTTTAATATTAAAAAAAAAAAATCCATCTTCCTCACCTTTACAGTAGTTCTTCCTTGCAGCCTTCCTGGCAAACTGCTGCATGAGCAGTTTTGTGCTTTAACATTTAACTCTAAGCCTTCATCTCAAAAATGATGACATGAAACATGACAATGCAATGAGCATTTTTCACATTACAATACAGGGAGACAATGCATGACAATACAATGCATTAGGTCTCTAAGAAAATATGTAAAAGAATGTGCCTATAGAGTGTTAATATAAAACAATCTTTCAAATGACTTAGATAAAATACAAAGAGCTATGGAGAAGTTTCCTATGTGACCCTTACAGATACAATTCTTATATTCTCCCTTAGCTAACTGGCATTTTCAGACAACCTTAAATCCTTATCCTATTCCTGAGTTTCTAAGCCTCTTTTTCTCTCCAACTGCCTGCAATTATACACGTCCTATTACCAGAAACGACTAAATTGTGAAAGATGAAATGAGATTTCAAACATAGCATTAACCTCAAACTTGGAAGTACTACCAAAATATCACAAATTTCCTGCACAAAGATGGCTTAATTTATGATCATCAAGCAATGGATATAAAAGCAAGTTCTCAGATTTCTGGAACTTCCTCTAGTATTACTGCTTGTTGTAATAAAACCTGTATTTTTTTCCAAGAAACTCCCGGGGAACATTCCCTGGAAGAGGGAATGTTACCGCATGCCTCCCTGGGCACGCGTGTGACCGACCTCCAAGGTACAGCGGTTGAAGGAAGGGCAACACACTTGTGCTACACAAACACCTTTTACAGGTCTTACTGCAACAATAGGGTCTTGGGTTATTTCTACTTGTTCCCAATGGTAAAGTAAGTCCTGTGCTCCCATTCACTGTATTTCCAGAGCCACCAAATATGCAAAGGTTTGATTCAAGAGACAATACTTTTTAAATTTCTGAAAGAAAGTGATAAAGGAAGGATTACTTTAAAGCGAGATATATTATTGAAACAGTCCACCTCCTCCCACCCTTTCATTTAGTTAAAGACAGGCATCATACCTAACCTCCCCCACCTGGCTTCCTTTCCCACCTCTGCAGCACTGCCTCCTCCATTTATCAAAACTGGATAGAAGGATGTTACACTTAAACAGAATATTTTTCTAAGGAAGAAGCACTAATAAATCTCTTCATACAAAGATGGAAATGCTTTATGCCAAGTTTCCAAAGTTCTCGGGGTCTCACTGCATCTTTGTCATGCTTATTTCCATTGGGAACGTTATCTGGAAATCCATGACAACATTGCTGTAATCCCCAATCAGTTGATTGTGTTTTTTCCCTACATGTTCCACCATCTGGGGTGAATCTCTTAACACATGGCAGAACAACCATTCTCTGGTTCATTTAATTGCTTTATACAAATTGGAACAGCATCAAAAACAAAGACTGAAATACCATCATCCCAGAATTCATGATGGCAGTGGTGGCAGGTGGGGTCACATCCCTGAAAGCTGGAAACTGTTCCTGGGCTGGACACATTCTGGGTAAGTTGGTTTTGTTGCTGTTGTTGTGTTTTGTTTTTTAACTATTTGGCTGGTAGATAAAAGGGGTCAATCTTCTGCAACTTTATAAAATGATCTCCAGTGCACACACGTGTATAGACATTTTTTCAATTAACCCAGCAAAATCAAAAATCACTTGTTTGCACAGCAGTTGTTGCAAACTTTGCACAATGCATTGTGAACAGCCACAATGGATGAACTGGGAATTCAAGTAAATAGATAAAAATAAGCAGAACTTATGTTTAAGTCAGATTTTAGTGTGGTTTTCCTGAAAGACACATAGATGATGCAAACACAGTTCAGTATGCTCCAGTGTTCATGAAGAGGCAGACACATGAGTTTAATTGAGAAAGCAGGGATAACTACTTTTAGCTTTTCCTTCTTGCTTAAATACTAAGACAAGGTTAAAGAAGGAAGACATTTCACATGTACCGAAGTCCATCTATCACTACCCAAATTTCCAAGGAGCTGCACATTACTTACCCACTCACAGTAAAGACATTCTAAATGAATGTATTTGCTCATGATGCCTAACCCCAAAAGCAGAAATGCTTCGTGGAGATACTGAAAATGTTAATGTACTATTTTTCTTTGATTTTTTTTTGTGCTTGTTGTTTCCTTAGTAGCCAGAACCAATCTCAGGAGTTCCTTCTATTTACTCTTTGCTGGATGACAATTCTTCAGTTGAAACATCATGTATTTATTTCAGGTCAAACATGAGACAAAGAAAAACACTTCCATGAAGCTTCTGCCTTTTTCTTGAAGTGAAAACTGTAAAATTATTTACTAACATGATCCCATAATCAAAAGTGATATTGGAAAACAGTGTGTTCCTCTGCAACCACATACCTTCAACTCATGTATAATTAACCAAACAGGCACAATGAAGCAACTGTCTGTAACAGCACAGCTCCTTAATCTATAAAACAATAAACAATTTTTGAAGGCTATTTTTCTTTCAAATCATAGATTGGCTATCTTGAACATAGGGGTCCCTTTAATTTTTAGTAAATGCATGAAAGCTTTCCGCTGTTTGTCTTTTGATAAAGTACCAAATCACACACGCTTCTGAGTGTACCTGTTGTTAGCATTAATGTTTCAGTCCCTTAAAATATACCTGAAAAACATCTGCAAGCTGAAAAGCCGAGTTCAGAAAAATTAAACAAATAAAAAAACTCCACAGTTTATAGTAACAGCTGATCCTAGCTGCAAAGGAGCAGATGGGACTCATCCATATGCTATCAGAAGGTGGGAGACCACACAACATCTAAGCTATGAAGAAAGTATCAGATGTTCCAACAAGAAAGAAAATACTGTATTTTTATGCTCTAGAAAGTTAAAGCAGTATTTTTATAAGTTCAACTCCTCATGTTATTTACTATTTTTAGAGGGGATAATTCTTCCAAGCACCGATAGCTCGATGAATGTAAACTGAATTCATCCTAGGTGAAGATCTGTATCTGCAGAATCATTACAAATCATGACGTGTTTACTCTGAAGAATGCTGAAATGCTCTGAATAGCTACAGAAGGAATTAAATAAGATCCTAAGGGTTAAGAGTATGCAATTAATTTTCTTGGGGAAAAACCCTTTTACTGACCAGAAAGGCGGGAAAGTTATTCCTGAACTTCAGCCTTGTCTTGTTAAACTAACAGACTGCTGCAAAAGAATACTAGATATTGAAGTGTGAAATTTTCCTGCTAAAGGGGTGTCATAAAATACCACTGAGAAGAAAGCAGTAAGAAATAGCCATTCAGTCTGGAAAAATAGGATGATAAGGTAAAAGTCTACAAGATCACAAGAAAATTGAAGAGGGAGAAAGGCCACCAACTCTTCCGCTTCTTCCAATGCAAGACCTAAGAAAATCTTGGAAACTATGTCTCNTTCCAATGCAAGACCTAAAAAGCATCACACAAAGCAAAACAAAGGATGTCTTCATGCACTTGAGAGGTAGTAGACATGTAGATTTCTTTGCTAAAGGACACAAAAATTTTGCAGTTTCAGACAGAATGAACATATTAATGGAAAACTAAGAAAATCTTGGAAACTATGTCTCAGGAAGACCCAAAGCTGAAAAAAATGTGTGCTGGTTCTGGAAAAGCGTTTCACCTGCTTGCCCTGTTTTTACTTTTCTCTAGATACTCTCTAACAACCACTCCATTGGAGATGTGTTACAAAATGCGTTCTTTCCTACTTACTTCCTCTTGCTAAAACTCTTAACATTAGTAGGAAATGAAAGATAAGGTTAATTTTCAGCAGTGACTTTCCCATTTAAAGAAATTATATTTTTGTGTACCATAACATTCCACTCTTATTGCACACTCCCCTGAGAAAAAACTTAGTTCCTTAGTATATGTATGATACAGATATATGTATACGCTGTATCTGATGCATATAGGGTATCTTACTATCACAGTATAGTCTGGAACAAAACAAAGCCAATTCTACATCAGCCCGTAATTCCTAGCGAGTAGCACTTGCCCTATCTAGGAAGATCCAGAAGTACAGATTTCCTACTGGACTACAGAGTTCCGAAGTACAAAAACAAAAGTACAAACTATTCAATTTTGTTCTTTGTGTAGTAATTAAGGACTCAAAACCCTTGGCATCCTTGCTCGACTGTCTGTAAGCAAAAAGCTTAAACATGGTTAATAATGGAAGTTGCTTCCATATTCTGAAAGAAAACTGCTCCCAGCTAAAAGGTAGCCAAATAGTTTAGATCTCCTAGGCCCCACTAAACAGAACAGAAAATTTTCACTGAAGATAACTCTGACTCCATTGAAGTCAGCAAACAGAGGAACAAGAACATGATTCTTCTCAACTTCTTCTCAACACCTAAAGTGTCGACTAACAAAATTTTCATAAAAAGCAAAGCAATGTTCTATGCTACTGAGATATTTCCACTATTGACAGGTATTACAAGAGTTTGAACATACACAGGAAAGGTAGAGGCACCAATTAGATAGCTACTGGTACAGTATTAATGTTCTTTGGTTTTAAAAGCAATGAGCACAATCAAAACCACAAAAGATTTAATTTTAAAGAATTCCTGTAGAAAGCAAGTAAGTAATATCAAACAAAAGCTGTCCTGCAAACACTGCTCCAAAGAGTGTGCAAAGTACAACAGAAAATCCTAAATAGCAATTGATAAAAGGAAAGAAGCTAAGTGAAGAAAACCAGAATCCATTTGGAAAAACGGTGAGGTGAAGGAGAAGTCCAGAAGGCTAATCTTTATACGCTGAAAACACAACATGTAAGAACATATTAATCCGCAAGTTATAAAAATCAGTGGAACGTGTCTGTAATATGGAACAAAATGAAATTATGTTTCAACAGAGTGTTTTTTAGAAAAAACAAAGGTAGATGTTGCAAGCAGCTGCACTTAATTGTCTGAGCTACTTAAAACACCGGAAGTTTTGAAGAAGTTTCAAGTCAACATTTGACTTTCCTTAGGTATTCAAAGTGTAAGAGCAGTTCTATTCCATCAAATTCTTCTTTTTTTAAAAAAAAAACCTCAATCTAATAAACATATGTCTGCAATACTAGGGACTTAGGTGAACCTGAGACTTGTCCTTACAGAAGGACAAAGGGATTGCAAGATTGTTCGCACTACTTGCCTTGCAAGAAGAGCTGGAGGTGAGAAAGAACAGTTTTCATAGGCCCCCTACAGTTCAACGTTAGGTACTTTAACGACCCTATTCAAGCCTATTTGACTCCTTCCGTCTGCCAGTCAGCTACCATATGCAAAGGAATAAGCCCAGAGATTAGTGACAAACTATTTTCCCAAAAGCAAGGGGAAAAGGAATATTTTGGTCTCCTCATTTTCCTCTAAAGCAGCATAATTTTTCCTCAGCTTTTTCAAAAGAGGATCCACAGAATTACAGCAATGTCTCATTAGAGTCACATGAGACATCAGCAACTCTTTCCACAAATAAACCACAATCAATTAATTAGATCACTTCAGTGGTGAAGATGTATAAACAGTTGATTAATGTTTAATGTCAAACTCTTTATAAAGAAAAAGTGGCAATAAATGGTGCATGAAAAAAGCCCAAAACTCAAGGGAACAGAAGTCTTACTTTCAGGTTTATAGAACACCTGTGAAAAAACTAAAAAGCAGCTAATTTTTTGCCTTTTTGTGGAGAACAGTTTGTGAGAGAATCTTTGAAAATTTAAGCACTGTTTTGACATCTCATTCTGTGCATGAATTGAATTTGGATTAAATTCCTCTTAATCTATCTGCAAATAATTTTGGTGAGCATTTCATTATTTGATAACTGCAGGATCCTATTCTGATCGAGTATCTGAAGGCTACAGCAACACTGTTAAGAGAAATAGTACACTCAGGCAAGTACTTGCGTATTATGCATATCTATTAAAATGTGTTTTCCAAAGATATGATGCCATTAGAAACACAGGATAAACCAGGTTGGAAGAGACTTCTTGAGTTCAGCCTCTGGTCAAAGCAGGGCCAGTTGCTCACGAACTTGTCCAGCTGAGTTTTAAATAGCTCCAAGGATGGCCATTTCATGGCCTCTTTGAGCAACGTGTGCTAAACTGCTCTTGACGTAGATCCTTTTCTCTTTTATCATGTCAGAACTGCCCTTGCTGAGACTTGACTGTTGCTCTGGCCCTTTCAGTCTATGCTTGTGAGAAAGGTCTGGCTTTATTACTCTTTTATATCTTAAACAAATACAAAAATTACAACCTGCAGATACTGGATTGCATAGAAATTGGTATCCATCTCCACATAATCAAAACTGGGCTGGGATAATAGGTCTGATAAACTCATTACAACCTACA
This sequence comes from Rhinoptilus africanus, assembly GCA_013400135.1. Lineage (NCBI taxonomy): Eukaryota > Metazoa > Chordata > Aves > Charadriiformes > Glareolidae > Rhinoptilus > Rhinoptilus africanus. Next base: position 241,635 of record VXBO01006809.1, read on the forward strand.
AACACATTGGCTTTGAAATGCATGCAACTAGTAGAGAACTGCCAGACTAGAAGCAGTTCCACCATCAGGACAGCCACCTTTTCCATCATCTTCCTAAAGACAGTATGTGTAAATCCTGTTGCAAAACACTTGTGTGTCTTTGGAAAGAAAGAGAAGAAAGAAACCACATGCAACCGCCCCCTTCCTCCAGTGTCACATTTGCCTGGCATTGAACTGCTAACACAAACAACAATAAATAAAACACTCAGCTTCCAGTCTGAGAGGTTTCTTATAGATTTACAAAATTATAGTGATGCTTCAATAATAGCCAATATTTTAATTTGGTACTGATTGCAATTTAGGCGCTAGGTCTCAATTATGTTGACCTTTTATTGTCTTGGGCCCCTTGTGGTCTTCAGATAAGGGTGAAGTTTCCTACAATTTGTTAACATAGGGCCAGTGCAAAAATACCTGTGCTTTGATGTACAAAGAAACGTGAAAAAATATAGACATACCTGGTCCAATGCAGAATGATGCAATGATTGCAAGGATGCAAAATATACTGAGGTAAGGAAGCCAGTGCACGGTTTTCTGGGTAGATAAAAGACATTCATGTTCAGTATATTGTATGTATCACCAATATTAAAAAAAAAATCACAGATAATGATACATAGTGTGATATATAATTATATATAATTATATAATGAATAAATATTATTATATCATTATTTATTATTATTATTATTGTTGTTATTATTATTATTATTATTATTATTATAATATAATGATATAATAGTGTGTTCCGTGATTCTATTTCAGAATTTAGTCTAGCATTACTTTAGAAAATCACAGTATTTCTCTAGAACTTTATTATATGATTTGTATTAGAGATCTTTGTCTCTGTGGAATCCCTGTAGAGAAACACTAGGCAAACCCTTGCACCGCAGAAGTCACAACTATGAAAGTTTACAACTTCTTCTGCTAAAGTTCAAACCAACCTGGAAAAGAGTTTTTCTTTCCATTGAACAGATACAGTGCCTCTATCCTCCTCAGATGTTTCAGTGATACTTAAAAAGAGCAACTATGATGGCTCATAGAGGTTCAAAGTTCACCAGTTAAAGCCTGGGCTGAAGTCTAGACGTTACAGGCTGCCTTTTGGTAGGATAGCTGTATCTGAACCTTAGCAAAGCCACAGACCAAGGATTTTGGCCGTGATCTGATTTTGCACACAAGGAGGGCCACGTATGCAAACAACAGGTTCAGGGGAAAAGAGAATAAACTATAAATGGCTCTTTAAGGGAATTGTAAATGGAATCACCCATTTTCCTCAGAAGGCAATCTTTTTTCTACTTCTAAGTGCATTTTTCTTTATTCAGACCACCAAAATAGAGGAACTTGAAATAAATGAGCAATTTCAGTGTCGCATGACACTGTTTCTTAACCATGTATGTGAATGCTTGATAATAGTACTAATAGATGGGAAAAAAACATTGGATCTTCCCCCCTTTGGAAAAGAACAATTCCCATTCTTTTCTTTCTTCATCAGTGGGGTTCTTTCCATCAGCAAAGTGGGAATGCCATTTTTATTATTTGCAAATATACATATAACTGCAGTATCACAAAACATCACCTGTTTTGTGCACTGTAAAAATACACTTGCAAAAATAGGTAATTATTTATTTCAATGTTAAAGACAGAGTCCTATTTTCCAATGCTTTTTCTCTTTCGGTCTGGGTTATTCCTTTAGTTACATGGAAAACATGGTTTCCTAAGCATTAACATTAGCCAAGAGACTTGCAGATCTATCAAAATCACGCATTGTGGAGTTCTCATCTGAATGCAGATCCAAGGTCCCTAAAGGCACTAAGACAGAGAAGGTGCAAATATGGAGGAGATATACATTCCCCTGAGATCAAGCCTATTTCTTCCCTAGTCCTTTGTGCAAAGCACTACCTCATCTCTAATACTTAACACACTGAGACACTTCTGAAAGGATGTAAAGCTGAAAGGTACTCAAGCTTCAGAGATTTTACAATAGCTGAAAGTCCTTACACATCAAATTAGGTTTTACAAGATCGGGAAGAGAATTTTTCACTCAGCATACAAAACTGGCAGTAACATGCCTCTTCTGGAGAGTTGTCTCACAGTTGTCACGATAGATATGCAAAGTAAAGCTTTATTGTGCTGTACAGACAGGTAAGTCAAATAAAACTTATTGGCATACAGGGTGGCACGCTGCTAGTCAAACTAACTTACTGACTCTCTTCAACCAAGAAAGATTTGAAAGTCAGACTAATGGCAAGACACAGAAATCAACGACAGCAGAAAAAGAGCTTGATGAAAGACCACCCAAACCCATGCCATTGCAGACTGCCAGCTTTAAGTTTTTGAGAAGTAAAGCTCAGAATTTATAAGAAATAGCATCATTATGAAAATGGAAGCTAAACAAGGAAAAATGACTCAGGTTCAGTATTTAGCATGGTTTAATAATCCACCTCTGACCATGTGAAATAGCTGGGGAACTGACTGCTAGTAACGTCTGAGAACTTGAGTGTAGATGTTCTGCAAAGCTAAGTCTTTATATTTTCAATAAAAATATCAGAAAGGTAACTTGAAAGAAACATCAAACATGGAAATCTTTTCACTACTGGAAAAAGCCATCCAAACCTAAGAATAAGGATCACATAAAGTATGAAAGAAATCTCAAAATGACTGCATTATAAACAAAAACACAGAATATGTGTAAATATAGGTAAAATTCTCTTCATAATAGTTCACGATATGCATGAATCTTTGAGTTAAGGAGACTGAACATGACAAAGCCCCTACGGCTTTTTAATGCAAAAGCTGCTATGGCTAACCATAGTACTTTGAAACAGATCCATAAATAAGCAATCTTTTTGTTAAACTAATTAAAAGGATTGGCTTATGTAGGAATGCTGAGGCAAACAGGTATTGAGCACTTGGTGTTTAAAATAGGCAAAAGAGAGAGTAAAAATAGGTAGTGACCATACTGTTACCTGTAAAGTCAGAGAGACAGTAAGTACTGCAAAGAAGACAACCATCAGCCCAAAACCTCCAATGAGAAGAGGCCTGCGTCCAAGCCGTTCAATAACTAAGCCCTGGAAAACAAAAAATGGCATTTGACTTTCTTGATAAAGCAGTGAAGGATTCAGACCACATTATGTGTTCTCCTGGTAAATATGAACATCAAAGATAAAACCATGAGAGTTGATTCTATACTAGTTACCAACTATAATGTGTTCATAATTGTGTTCACAATTGTGTCTACACAATTTAACCTCTTTGAAAAAACAAGCCAGTGCAGCATCAGCATCCTTATTTGAAACCACTGGAAAAAACCTAGGAAATGATCAACTGCACTTGGTATTAGTTTTATGCCTGGATTTCCTACTACAGAGCAAATATGTCCTTATAGATATCAAAACCATGTGATTGGTAAATTCAAGTTTAGTATTATTAATGTGGTAATTTCAAAGTTACTACTACGTTTAACTTCTCATGCAATAATTTAATAATAAAATAAATGCTCTATGTTATCTATATAAAAATAATTAATATGATGATAACTACATGAAGCTTGATTTTTTTTTTTTCAGGGCATAAATCATCACAGAATTATAGAATGGTTAGAGTTGGAAGGGACCTTAAAGATCACCTAGTTCCAACTCCCTGCCATGGGCAGGGACACCTCCCACCAGACCAGGTTGCTCAAAGCCCCATCCAGCCTGGCCTTGAACACCTCCAGGGACTGGGGGTGGGTGGGGGATCAAAAAAGTAGTTGTACATTAATTGAATGGCTGTTTCTTAAGTTCAACATCTCTCTGAATTTAAGATTAAAAGCTTTTTAGCAAAAATTAATTTTTTTACATTAATCTAAAATTTAGTTTTCATTTCTTTTTTGTCCAACATTTACTTATGATTTTGGATAGTTAATGTATTTAGAATAGCCAGATAAAATAAACCTGCCTGTCAGAAAACTTTGCTCAGATAAGGTATGGTAACACTGATACTTGTGCACTCATGCACATTTTGAATATATATTCAACACGTGAACATAAAACAACTTCGCTAAAAGCAGTCACAAAATCTGAATGCTTATCTGCTAAAGAACAACACAATGAAGAGTTTCTTGAAAAGTTGTAACATTAAACTGTTAGTATGACTCATTAAAGTAGGCTAATATATATGTTAGGTCATGACATCTTATGCAGTACTCCCATTGATAACTACTATAATTACCAATTACAGTTAGCTTTCTTGTGAGAAAGATAAAACAATTTTATGAAGCCCAAAATGTACCACTTCAAATAAGATAAAGTCAGAATCACACAACTGTTTGGCACACCATTATTTACTGGAAACTGAAATCCCCCTTTCACACCTCCCTCAACCAAAAGGTAAAACGAGCAACTAAAATGAAATCTGGAGTAACAGCCTTAATTCTGGGAGATGATGCACACTGTTCCATAGTGAGCATTTAGAAGAAATGCATTAAAGGAAAAGTACAAAGTCACTCAGGAAAGAAATGCCTTGTGCAGCAAGTGCTTCTCCCACAGCATCAGGTCCACCAGCAGATTTTAGGATGGGCTTCAGAACACGCCGACCCTGCACCCTGCCAAGCTGGATTTCCACACTGGAGATATGTACCGTGATGCTGCAGAACACGGAAGGCAGCTCTGGAGCGAGATTTACTGTTCCTTATTTCTTTAAATTAGGAAATATACTCATTTTGACAGTTTCCACAGCTTCCATAATACAATTTATTTCAGAGCCACGTTTAAAATAGACCCGCGCTGATGTTATTATTAACATTTCACATTGTGCTCACGGGGTCCAAATGTTCCAAACCTGCAACTGCTGCACCGTCAAACCCCCTACAAGATGCCAAGTGTTTTCCACTATGATTAAAGAATCCATCTTACAAAACATACACTTAACCAAGAGACATTTTTTATGGCTATGAGGCATGAAAAGTTATCTAAGAAAGAAAGAAAATAGAGGTTTCTGCAATAGATGCTTCCTGAGCAATTCGATATGAATTACACATTCAGCAATTACACATTCATGCTGTACATGTAATTTGACATACCACGAAATTTCCCTTATTTTTTTATGGATTGGTGGTCATGATTAAACAGCGTTGGTGTTAACACAAGCTGGTGGGTTTTTTATTAAAACCGAGTAAGGAATGAATGTTTCTCTTAGAGGGAAACACGTTCATGGATGGGTCTCATACAGAGAAAAACATGGGGAAAAAGTGCTAGATGGTTTCCCGTTGTAAAGCTGAAAGAAAAGCAAACCCTAGTAAAGAAGGACAGTTTGGAATAAGTCCTCTAAAAAGACGTGTGCATGCAGTTGTGCCTACATGCATTGAGAATAAACAGTCTGGAACCTATTTGGGCAAATCTAGGTGGGTTGGTGAGGAACTGCAGGCTCCATATCCTTTTTACAGAAAAGAATAATAGTTTCTAATAAATTTAAATTCCTTTTTATTCAGTGGCAATTCAGGAAGAAATAAAGCAAATCCATGTGCAGTCATTCTTTCCCCCGAGATCATGCCAAGTTTCCCAAGCGTTCATCATTGTTATTTATTTAATAAAGTAGCAATGAGGAACTTTAGCTTCTGGACACTCTCTGCAGTTTCACTCCCAAAGAATTTACAATTCCAATTCTTGGTGATATTTCTTGTGATTTATGGAATGGACCAACTTTGTTCACTGGAAAAAAAAGCAGGAATTTTGTCCTTATTCACAGGGACACTGAGGTACCAGAATCACTGGGAATCATATAATAACTTCATATAAACTTCGGAAATGAAGTACACTTACAACACTAATAGATCTAAGAAATACAGACTCGGAAGACTTCTCAATTAGACATGATTAACTTGCACAATTACGGGGAGAGAAATGCCTACTTCCCTTTCAAAGCTAAGGACACCTCTAGTTTGTTCAAATGTGTGACCTACCTCTTGTACCACCCAACCCAACAAAACACATGTGCTTATGGCACAGATTCAAAGAGGCACACCAGTCTCGGCTGAAATGGGACACTACACAGAGTCAAGCCCATGAAAAGTCAAGTCCAACAATCAAAACCAGGCTCCCTACCCAGATATAAATTACAAAGCTGTGGTCTTGTGGAAGGCAGAATGCGTGTTTAGGAAGACATGGGTCTGTGGCTCTGCTGGTCAGGAGGCAATGCAGAAGCGTCCCAGGGCCCACTGGCTGATCAAGGTTGTTCAACTGGGATTCAATCCACAATGGAAAAGCCTCTCAGGAGGCACTATCTTTCATCAAGGCCAAAAAGGTTTTTTGAATCATTTAAGTGCGCAGACACATCAAGCTGTTTAGGTCTATAGTATTTCTAACTAAACCTTGATTTATTTTTGAGGATTTCTTAAAACAAACGTTATGACAATCCATCAGTACCTCAAATTTCTCTGCTGAATTGTTTGTTCCTCTTTTCCTGATGGGAAAAAAAAATTAGGCTCAGATAAACTCAGAAGTTTGAAAAGAAAGGTCTAGCATGTCTTCTATAACACCAAGTTTCCCTGGTGAAAAAAATGTTGATTTTGAGGGTATAAACAGACAACTTCATTTTTAGTTATGCTTATACAAATTAAAAACTTGTTAACTTGCAAAACCCACTAAGATGCTTATGACTCATAAGAAGTGGAAGATGATTCACCAGTTTTAAAGTATTTATAGTCCTGAATGCTCCACTTCTATGTGCTGGTAACTGTTACCTATTGAAGACCTGTAACAAGTCAAAATATACTACGTGGTAGAGTAAATGAAATAACAAGAAATTCAGTATATGCTCAAGTTCAGTTAAAAAAAGAATCTTACAAGTGTTTTCTGTGATAGCACACTGAGTTATGTGCCAAATTGTGTAGGCTGATACTTGTTTATGTGTGATCATAAACATGCATTTGTAGAAGCCTATACCCAGTCATGGTAACTAACACAGCAGAAATTACTGAAAACGTGTAAAAAAATATTGCAACCAAAATTCTCTCAACACAAACGTTTGGTGATAAGGCAACTGATATGCAAACTAAGTTAACAGTTCACACAACTTACTTTTGTCTGGCAGGAAACACTTGTGAATAAAGTTAAAAAAGCAAATGTCAATCTTTCCCCTTGAGTCAGCTGCAGATACTGGAGCTGACATAATGAAAGCAGAGCACATTTAAAAAGACCAGACAAGCTTCGCTGGATAAAATGAATGTGTAAGCAAGTTCTACAGCCCAAACAGGAGGTCACTGAATACTATTCCCTACTTATTTCTTGGCCTTAAATTATATTAAGAAAACCCTATTAGATTTTCTTGATGCCTCAGCTCTGTAAAGAAGTCTGATCTATATGCTAACATCAAGAGTCGTCACACTTTTTTTCTCACATGTATTTTGGATATAGGTCTGAGTAAGACTGTATGTCTACATTCAGACTTAACGTGACAAACCAGCTCTGTGTTATTTCCATTTTAAATAGCAGGATTAAAATGGATAATCACTTTTATATCACTGTCAGGTTTATTTATCACACAACATGTAGTATCTTGTATCCAGGAAAATGAGAGGAGCAGAAGACTGAGGGTTATAAATTGTTTTTTTGAGTCATATTTTTAGGTATATCCACTTGTCTACTGTATGACTTATATAGTTGTAAAACAAATAATTGGATTATTTTATTTAAGTACTTGAAATGAAATTTAGAGGCCTAGCACGAAGTTTGACCACAAAAGCACAAGGCGTAAATAAATCTGTGCCTACCTTGGCTCCTAACATCAGTTTCCCTGTATCTGTGTTATTGGCATGACAGGTTAAGATCCTATACATCTTCTACGGGTACCAGGCTAGGGATTACTTTCAACATAGGGTGGAATTCATTGCTAACTTTCTAAGCTCAGGCTGAACTATTTTGCAGTAAAGCAGCCTTAACCAGCTTCACTTGGCAGTGAAATTTTCCATTCACTAAAGAGGGTCTCCATACTCAATGCCTGCCAGACCAGCATAACCAAGACACAGCCCATGCAGGGATTCCCTCCAGCCGGCCACTTTTGCCTCAGGAGGGCCTCTAGGAACAGCCCTGAGGGCAGCACACACAAAACTTCTCCATTACTTTATTCCTATTGTGTATTTTGAAACAAAGCTCCTTCTGTTGCTGATTTATTTGTTAAAAGCACTGAGTTTTGTCTTGTGTCAGGTTCATGTTATAAAAGCTAGACTAGATCCCGACTTCAATCTATTATAATTATTTTTTTTCAAATATTTGAAAGCAGGAGATATTCTTTAAAACTTTTAATTCTGAATATATCCTGTTGAAGGATTTGTACTAGACAAATTCAGACTCTAACCCACTATGCCTTGGGTCTTAGAAGTGGCATTGCAAGGTAGACCTTCATAAGGAGACTTTTTCTCCTAGAAGGCACTACGTCAATACTTCAACACACGTCATCTTTGTCTATCCAAAAGCTCAAGTGTTATGAAATGATTAAGAAGAAATAATGTCTTTGTCAACACAGTCATGGTCTGAGATTCACCCTGCAGTGAAAATGTGCCCACATGCGCTCTGGCTATTGACAAATACCATATCCTAGGAAGGTGCTGGGTCACTATCTCTTTTCTACTGATGATTTTTCTGATTACATTTTGCCCAATACAGTGACACAAATCTGAGTATTTTTCCACTCACAAATTTGCTCCATAAAGATTGCACACATTTACATTTGAGATCTGGAATGATGATGAATTTGTGACTAGGGAGTAATTAGTGACTCCCTGCTTCTAAAAGAATTCAGTATCTTATATTCCAAATGAATCACCGAGTATTTTTTTTGGATTTCACTTATTAGACATACTTAGCAGTGTTTTCGTAGGACTAAGCAAAGCATATGTAAATCATCTAAAAATTCATGCAATTGAAATTTTCTATCGGCAAAACAAATTAGTGTGGTAGGCAATTTTGGAAGCCAACTGTTTGCTCATGTAGGCCACTGTTTATTGTTCCTTAAAATTACAGATGATGAGCTGTACAAATATTTCTCTTGCCAGGTACCTTTTCCCCTCAAATCAATATGTAATAGCATATTGACTAAATACTGTTTTTTCACCTCACAATTTATAAGGCTTCTATAATGATGATTAATGAAAGTCACAGAAATGTTGGCAATATGTGAGTACACCGGATCTGGGGAGATGGAGCACCCATCTTCTGTTACGTAGGGAGAAGGAACAGAGCATCTTGTTTTCATGCCCCCCAAAACACTAGGATGAATTATTAACCTATCAAACAGTCTGACAGCCGCTAGAGGAGACTAAGGTGATAGGAACGGCCAAAACAGATTTACTCAGTGCAGTGCAGTGTGACTTCTTTCCCTGTCAGGGAGGAAGCTGAGTTGATAGAAAGAAAATGAAAAACATGACAGATTTTGACTTCAGTAAGCCTTTTGACACAGTTCCACATGACATTTTGTATTTGTGTATATGATTTTTTTCCTTCACAAAGTGTAGTACTGGGTGCCTTTCCTTGATGAATTTCATCTTACCAATTTCAGGTCACGTGTCCAATTTCTTATGATCTTCCATAGTTCTTTTCCATAGTACTTTTAAGTTTCTATCTTTGGAGAGTTTGAACGACATAATTGATTGTAAAGGTTCTTTATTACCTCTCCGATATTATTAATGGATATTTTTATGATTAATTGACACAGGACAAACCAGCACAGAATCCCATTTGATATTCCTTTGTATGGCAGTGAAGTGTCGACAGTTCTGCAGTTAGCTGAGCATCCACACTGTTATCATTTCACCCAGCCCACACCTTCTGTATCTGATATTCTCTAATCTCAACAGGATGGACTTTTTCATACAATATGTATGAAAAACTGTGGAATTCACTGCTTTATGATGCCATGGGTTCTAGAAACATATGAAAGTTGAAAAGTAACTAGAAAAATTCAAAGAAAATAATTCTATCCAGGCTATTAAAGGCCAAGATATTACCTTCTAATTCTGGTACTAATTGAGCAACAGCTTGTCGCAGTGAGGGGAGCAAAAGGGGAAAATGCCATGTTTGCCCCATTCTTGCATCCTCCTCTGCTTACAGCCTATTGGGGATTATGTGTAGGCAAGGGCTGATTCTGACCTGGTGTGAACAATGTCATATGGGACTCCGTTGTCTTACTAAAATTACATGTCTTACTAAAAATCAGATTATAGCAAAACTTCCTTGGAACCCTCAAGATTAAAGTTTTTGTCATCTCATTTTTCCACTTGCTATGACTAGCTGTCACTGGAACGTATTTCTTCTTGTTCTGACCCCAGTGGTGCAACAGAGTTTCAATGGAGATACCTTGCATTACCCTTTGAATACCATGGAAGAAATGTGTTAGGGATGAGAACAACTACTGAAGTGTCTGGAGTGACCTTGTTTTAACTGTCATGCCCTAAGCAGGGAATCCCTTCTTGCATGTTAAGATCTATTAACATTAAAATAAACACAGAACAAGTGTAAGAGCCCTTTCTCGTGACATCCCAAAGCAGAATAACATCATCTCACCTAAGCAAGCTGGCTTCCTTGACTCCTGTGTGATACTGCAAAGGATTTCCTATATTCTTTTATGGTCTACTACTGAATTATATTTTTAACTCATTCCAAGCTTTGCACAGCTTGTCTCTGTCACAGGCTTTGGAAGGCACATTAGTAACACCCTCACGCATCACCTTTGGGAAATGCTTAAGGCATAATCTTATCAATATAGTAATAGCTAGTCTTTTTCTGTAAACATTATATAAAGACCAAATGGGGTTCCACAGATGGCAAAATTGGATGTGGGATGCTTAATTTGAATAACATTGTCTTTTATTCTTTGCTGGTGTCATGGAGGGGGTGGAGGAGTTTTCACACATTTACTTCTGTCTCTCTTTCCATTCAGCCTGTTTCCTTGTCAAAGAAAGGCATTGGCAAATGGTTCTTTCTGTCCACTAAGACAACTAAATTAACCTCAATTACTGAAAATTACAAAAAAGCCATAGTAACCAATCTTACTAAAGAGCAAATATGTTTGTGGAGTCCTTTTATGGAAGAATTCAAAGAACAGACTTCTAAGAAACACGTATTTGCCAGGTGATTATTTACGTATATTCCATCCTGCTTAAAAGCAGGGCATTAGGTTAGATAACTTACTGCTGCAACACATCCATGAGTAGGAAATCTATTCAGTATTTCATTCCCGAGGATAGCAAGCTTCTTCGGAAGCAAACCGAAATTAATGGGGCTCCCATTAAGAAGTAGCTTGTCTAGCAAGTCCTCTAAACTGAATCTGTGTTCAGTACAATGGGTGGAGAAATACACAATTAACCGAAAAATATACAGAAAGTTTGTATCATCTCCTCAGAGAGAAGCCAGGACACCAAGTACGCAATGCTACAATACAGGTATTTTGTGAAATAAATTAGGAAGTGATGGTGTAAGCAGGAGTTGCAGCCAAATTACATTAATGAAAGGAAAATGGTGATGCACATGTTTCATTTTTCAGTGTTTTGTTTAAGCAGCTTTTGTTTGAGAGGAAGACGGATGGAGCTATAGACAAAGCATGCTACTAGTGGGCATATCAAGTAATCTGAGGCAATATAGAGCTATAAAGAGGATGGGATGTTATTTGCCTTTCCTCAAGGATCACATTATTACTGTTATGCTGCTGCTCCCAGAAGACACATTAAAGGGAGACTTTCAAATTTTTCCACAGTTTGAATGGTACTTTATCTCCTAAATATTATTTTGCTTCTCTACAAAATATATCTATTTCACTATTTCAGTCTTTTCCTTTAGCATTCATATGGACCTCCTCAACGGAGCCCATCAACACCTACGTATTCTTACTGAGGCCCAGAGTCTCATGATCACCTAACATATGCACAATAATCAGAGATAGTACATGATTTCATTGTGGACGTCACCAATGGCTATTTCATTTACAAGAACAAAAACTCTATTTCTATTACCGATAGAGGAGTATTTACTGAAATTCNCTGGAATAAATTCTGGAATTTATTGTTAGTAAAATTTGGTTTCTGCTAGCAAGCACAATATATTAAGAAATACCATGAAAATTAAGTTCTCCCCTTGCTTTGCCCTGCTTCTTCCCTTCTTCCCTCTGAGTAGTACATCAGACATATGAACCTGACTTAATGCTGTCAAATAGATTTAAAAAAAAGAAAAAAGGCAAAAAGCTGAGAGGTTGAGAGTGGGAGGAAATCCCCCATCCTTAGTTCTAGCCATGAAAAACATTTAGAGGAAAGTACTTGTAGAAATGAGAAGCTGCAAAACCTTCAGCTGAAAAACCAAAATTCGTGTTGTTCCTTTAAACTGCATTAATGAAACATTTATGAAGATTACTGAAATAAAATTAAGGCTACAAAGCTGCATTCCTCTTGAACTGAAAGCAAATTTTAAGGGAATGGAGGTATCAATACACCAGCATTTCCAGAAGCACAGCAAATAGCTTAAACAGAAAAAGTATTAAAAAACACTCTTCTTGGGCATAAAAAAAAGTTACCACACATACCAGGAATCAAAGCAGACACATCCACCTCATTATGTGTGAACAGCGTGCTCTGAATAAGCCCCACAAACTGACAGCACAGAACTAAAAAGATGACAGACCCTATTTATAGAATGGCTTTAATATTTTGGAATCACCTCTATGTAATTTTCATCTGTTTCCACAAAAAAGAGGTGTATTCTTGACTTAAATCACTGGCAGAATTATCATTATTATTTTTACATATATGTTAAACAACAAGCATTTCTGCAGTATCCCAAAGAAGAAATTAGTAAGAGGGAGAGATTTCCACACTTCACTGTTTCCACCTAAAAAGAACTTCCCTTTGATTAAAGAAAAAAAATATCGTTTAACTAAAAATAGATTTGTGGAAATTTACAAAGATCAGATGATGATCTTTGCGACCTTTGAGTCTCCTTATGTCCTAGACTATAAGAAAATATACTTGATAGTTGGATTTAGTTTAACATTTTATAGGTCACAAGCAGTTGCTCTGAAAGGAGGAATTTTTTTTGCCAAAACCATTCTTTCGACATTTAAAAATACTTGTCTGGTGTGTCCAGTATTGTGCAAATACAGTTGGTATAGAATATATGAAGATGTGGAAAAATCCTAACAAAGAAAGAGTATTTACTTTTTTGCAACTTCCCTTTTCAAACGCTTCTTCCATTGTTTCTTACTTACTATAGTGCAAAGAGAAATGTATTTCCTTTAGCAATTAATGGTGTATTCACCTACTAAACCCTTCAGGTTTAGTTTGCTTGTTCAGTGTACTTTTTTTTGCTAGTCAACTTTTCCATTTTGAAACAGGAAAGAAAAAAAACGTGCATGGATATTTTTTTTCTATTTTTTCTATTAACATCTTCCTCCATGTTCAGTGCATAGCAAAGGTACACGACCTACTCAGGAGCTCACATGTTATGAAAGGACACCTCCTCGCCTTCAGTGAATGAGACAGCAGAATTTAACACGACATGGGAAAACATTGTTCTAGCGTGCTGGCTTATTTTTCCAACAAGCTGGGTTACAAACATTGACTTCCATATTTTTAAACAGCTGAAGAATTTTCCTCAATGTTTGTAAGCTGCTATAGAAAACGTGCCATTAAAACACGCCCAATAAGACACATGGCTGTTTCTGCGATCCGCACTGGCCACACCTCGCCGTACTATGCCTAAGCCTTCTCCAGCAATGCTGCCGGCTTCCCAGCAAGCACATGAGAAGACTCTGAGATGTGAATAAACTGCTGCCAAGTAAAGTCATTTATGAGTTATGACCTAATATACTTCGGGCCTTGCTGGTTTTGCCTTCTTCTTCTTCACTCATAAAAAGCACCTCAGGATGTATCACCTTTTTATGCTCCTTGTATGTAACTAGAGAGCATCTTCTTAAAAAAAAAAATCCCGCTACAAAACTGGGTTTAGGATTAAACCCAGAAATAGTATTTTCAATTGCTTTATCAGCCATTACACTGAATCCTCAATATACTATTTGTTTATATTTTAACCTGTGTAAGGAGATAAAACCAGTAATTTAAATATCAAGCACATTAATGTTTTTTTATAACCATACTTACAGAAAAAACAGCAGCCAGAGTCTCAACAGCACCAGTACTTAGAGTAACATAGGGGATTGTTTCATGATTGATCCCAGCTTCACTAAAGATGTTGTTTGTGTAGTACCAGATCTGTAGCAGAGAGAAGAAAATGAGTTATTAATCATTACGTCTTGGAGTTCAAGATGCTGGCATTCAGTTCAAGCATCTGATCTGCCACAGACCAGACTTGTTAAAACACTGAGCACCCCCGAATGATCGAGGGCTGGTCAGGACAAGAAATGAAGGAAAGGTGCAAATTTCAGGTGGATTAGTCACAACACTGCTGTACTTCTGCTTGCAGACCCAGGCAGAATTGCAAGCAGCTTTAAGTCAATTTAGCTTAATTCACTTTAGGAGTAAATCAAATAAACTCACTTTAAGCTTGAACAAGAGGCTACAAATGGGTTTCATGTGGTTGAGCCCCACTGCTTAAAAAGCAGGTTTGGATGGCTTTATGGAATACCTCAATGGCGGCACATAACAACAGGAGAGAGCAGGAAAGAGATGCTGAGAGGCACTGCAAAACCTGCTCCTTTTCAGACAGAAGGTGTGAGATTAATCTCACTTTAACCTCACTGCAGTGTGGACACCTGCAGTCAAGCCATCACCCTAATCTCTCTATTATCAACAGAAAGAAAAGATACTTCTAGAGTGAGAGTCTTTTTGTGAAAAGTAAAGAGCTGCTTTTGGGATGAAATGAATCATAGGCTTGAAGGAGTTGTCATTAATGGACAGAAACACAGGGAGCATACAGTTACCAGCCTAAAGGAAGACTTTTGTGTTTGGTCAGTAAAATCATAGCCAGTGGTGACAATATCCAGATGGAGAATATACATACTTTAAAATAACAAGTCTGGCGAGCCCCATTCACATCACAACTAAGGTCTGAAGACCATATGATATTTTTGACTCAAGGTGAAAACAAAGAACTAGCCAAAGATTTTGTCTGCCAAAAGCATGCAACGAGGAGACACTGCCTTGGAGGGAGAAAAGGTAATTGATTTACCAGAGAAGATGAAAACCAGGTGAAACAACTGATTATGAGAAGAAAAGTTCTAAACCACAGCTGATTACCTGTAGCAACAAAACTGAAAGCCAGAGATAATAATGGCATGAAACATAAAATCAGTAGTGACTTTTTTTTCCCCCGTATGCTGTCCACGTGACAAGCCCTAACAGGGTAAGCAGTGCTAAAGAAAAGGCTTGTCTGATGAATGGAAGTGTTTTGATCGCATGGAGAAAACCCTGCTGCCTGCCAGCATATTATGCACATGCTACATGTGTTCATCAAGCTACTAACTCAGGAGCATTGTTTAAAAAAAAAGTAATATTAAATTCTCAGGTAGCCCTTCAGCAAAGCTGCTTGTCCCAGATCAAAGAAGAAAATCCAACTCATCTTACATAAAACAAAAGTGAAATACGGAAATAAAGTACCAAGGTCTAAAAAGACACCTATGTCACCTTAGAGATAAAGAAAAGCTGACTTGAGACTTTTATGCCTACTGCTGGCACATCAGCTCTCACCAGAATAGGTGCAATGACAACAAGTGATAGCAGCAAACTTCTCCACATGTAATAATCTGCTCTCACGCAGCATGCACTGGTGTTAACCATACATTTCATTGGCCTTGCTGATACAAAGCACGACTGAAGCAGAACCAAGGATCAGCTCCCAATTCCCTCTGAAATGTTTATGGCAACTCATAAATTTTTTGGGACCCTGTCAACCTATTCACCTCCCATACTCCTACCCAGTGATTATAAGGAAAGCAAGGTAGCACAAAACTGCCACAAAAATATTTTTTTTTCTCCATACTACAAGTTACAGGATTGAAAAATTCATGCAATGGAAGTTAGAAAACTGTGTAATTTAGGCATTTCATGCTTGATAGCAGCTTCACATAGAACGCAGAGCTAAAAACAGTGGTGGCAATGCAGGTATGCAGACCTTGAGAGAGAACAAGAAAGAGGCCAAAGAGACCCTTAAGCAGACAACTCCCAAATGCAATTTGCCAAAATGTAATAGCTAGAACATAAGATGTTTCACAAGTGGTTTTACAGAAGAGCATGACTGACCATTGATGGCAGGAGTGGTAGTAACACAGCTAGATTAAAAACCTGGCAAAGACAGGATGAGGTTCACTGAGTAATTAGCCCTCTGTAGCAGCACAAAAATAAAATAGGCTAAAAAATTAACAAGGTGTACACATTTGAAAACAGTAAGAGTGAATGCTTTTCCAGTTATTTTTCTAACATGGTTTTGTTTGATAATTATTTGGGCTAAAAAGTTTTGGAACAAAAGAGCTGTGGAAAAATTGGGCAGAAGGTCCAAAAACTCTCTCATAACTGCTGTCTAGTCCAAAGCAACACTGGGACACCCAAGTTCCTGTGTTCGTGGTGGGTTTCTGTTGCTTCACAGACAGAAGTAAAACTTCACCATTTTGGTCAGTTAAACAGCTGTATCTCCTCAGTTTGAAATCTGTGAGTTCAGAAACAACCTTCTTGTCTGTAGATTACAGCCTTCTTGTCTGTAGATTACAGTTAGCTGCATGGAAGTTGTTTACTTTGCTTATCAGAAGCTTTTACTACAAACTCTTAGATTCAAGTGGCACGTGTTACACGTTATCAATGGTGTTCCCAAACTTTTTCACACGAGAAACCCCTCTAGCGTTGTCTCAGTTTTCCAGTCCTTTTTTTTTCTCATCCAGAAATAAAAAAATAAAATAAAAAAAACGACAAGCAACAACAGAGACATATACTGTGCTGCATGCTGGATGCATGCTGCATACTCATCCCTTCCTACACTACCTGCTGCCAGGTCTTCTCTACAGCAAGTGTGAAGTGCAAACTCTTGGCAGGTCTTTTGCATGCTGAAAATATGCATTGCTGCATGGGCCCCCAACCCTACATGATTTCTTGCCATTTGAAATACAGTCCCTGCCTTAAGGACAGAACCCCCAGAGGCCTAGAGATTCCACTTGGGAATGACCCTCATCAAAGCAATCAATATGCAGCGCAGTAGTGTATTTCTTGATACGAAAAGGGATAAAGTTCACCAGTGAGAACTTCACTGTGGTTTTGCGTCTTCTTTAGAACTGAGATATAATGGTGGAAGACAAATAAATTTATTATAGATGATATGTATCATGGATAAATTTTATCAGATGAAGAGAGACTAATATGGATTCATTTATTTATGCCAACTTAGGTCAGACTGTCTGGTATTTCATTATAATTGAATATATTAATATAATCACAGCTTCACCATGATTTCTGCTTCATGTGGAAACAAACAAATGTACTGTTTTTAAGCAAAACAATTTTTTACTGCAAAGTACAAGCCTTAAAAGGAAGCAAGTGTTCTCAGTTACCAGCAAGACGATTACAGAAGTCTGCCAGTTGGTAATTTCACCTGAGAGTGACCTGAGACTCTCGCCTGAAAGAAGTTCCACTTTCCCATATGTCCTGCCCAGATGGCAGTTCTGGATAAGACCAGACTGACTAACAGGGCCCTACAGACAAAGCAAACGGTGGGAGCTATGAGTGAGAAGGAAGTGCTGGCAGCCAGTCACCCCTTGCTGACGGTGGCTCATACCCCACAGGTCAGCTCAGATGCAGCCAGGCAAACCAAGACATGGGTTGAGCAGTGTCTGTCACACCTGTACCTGCCCCCTGATCTCTGAGCTTCAAGGTGACTTGAGCACAGCCAAGAAAGCCATACAGAGGAGACAAGGAATTGACAGCTGATCTCTTAATTAAGTGGTCCAACTATTTCTCTTGACCTCCCATCATTTGCTTGTTTTTTCCTGGATGAACTATTTTAAAAAATCAATTTCAGAATGCAAAATTTTGTGTGAATAATTTTTTTTTGCATGTTTAGTGGCATTATGTGGGAGGAGAAACAAAGTAATAATAATAATAATTAAAAAAAAAAGGCAAGGCTTAAAACAGCCAATTGATACACAGGTTTCCTGACAAAAACAGTTTTTCTGAGGCATATTTTCACAAAGTGGCCACCTAATGACACCTTAAAACAACTCTGGTATTCATTTTGGACTGGATATGTCTCACTATTGCTCCACAACCACATTCAAGGTATGAGAGTGTGGCTATGTTCTACCATGGAGTGTTGGACAATTTCTGTCATATATTAAATATCCTCAAAGCCACAAAACTCTTCTCTTTCCCCTGAGAATCTAGCTGTGGCATTCTTTTTTTTTTTTTTTAGGCACTGTGCTTTATTATTTTAACAGCCTGTTTCTTACTGTAAGTGTCATTTTATTTCACTTATGCGTTGATAAATCTTAGAAAGATTGGATGACAAGATAATTCCATTTCTTTTCTTAAAAAAGTATCCACAGTGAGGAACAAAATAGCCTGCCATTAGCACCAAAATCCTACAATTAGAAGAAAATACTACTTATACAAATGTTTTTATAGTTCTCTCCACAGTATGAAAAAATCTTCTAGCTCCCTCCTAGTATTTCATTAAAAACTTTTAGATACCAGAGTTCTAATTGCATTAATCTTTCAAATGGTCTTGGACAAATTACTTTGTATTAGGAGTTTTAAAGCTATAGAGATACATGAGATAAGTCTGAACTAGCTGTTTTAGGTACACTTATTATCACTGATTAGCCCTGGTGTAAAAAAAAATAAAATAGCTGAAGTATGGTGTAACGCACGAAGCCATAGTGAGAAGCCAAGCTCTGTTCATGAATTGCCCTTCATATACATAAGCAATTAATCCCTTTGAACTATGATGAAAACCTCATTCGCTTTGAGGTACTTCAAGATAAAATTTGTGTTGTGCAACATAAAGCATCTAACCCAAATGTCACAAGCTGCAGCAAGGAAAGTTCTGTCTGGATATAAAGAAAATGCTTTTCACAGTGTAAGAGGTGAAAATACGTGGCACAGGTTGCCCAGGGAGGTTGTGGACTCTTCAACTTGGAGATTTTTAAAACTCACCTGCACAAAGCCCTCAGCAGCCTGATTTAACCCTGAAATCGGTCCTGCTCTGGGCATGGGGCTGAACCAGACGCCCTCCAAAGATCCCTTCCAATCTAATTTGTCCTGTGACCCTCTCCTAGCTGATGCAATGGGCTCAGACAGATGGAAAAGGAGACTTTGGTATCCATTAGCCTTAGACACACATTAATGGTCAAGGGGACTTCTGGCTATTGACTGTTTGGTGTCTTTTTTCCTCTTTTGCTCCACTTTCCAAAAAAGGCATATTGAAGTGCAGCTTATTCTTCAAATTGTACGGAACAACAACAAAAATCAAACATCCAGTGCAACCCCTTAAAATCACTTACAGGAACTTTTGCTGACTTCTGTAAGTACACAACTGAATTAATCCAAGCAGAAATGTCTACTGAAAGACCAAGTTTACCTAACAAACAAACATAAGGCATACCAGAACAGATCTTAAGTGACCAAGAAGCAGAGAATCTGAGTAACAGAAGCAGAAGCTGCACACTTTCTTTGCTGATCTGTGCTACCTTTTCCTGTATCCCTTCAAACTTAACACAACATAGCTTCCCCCCTCCCCCCCTTCTTTTTTTGTTTTAAAAAACCACACAAATGATACAGCTCTCCATGTAGCTGCCCACATGCTGGTGTAACAAAACAATTATGAATAAGAAACAGTCAAAACCAGAAAGTCATAGAGGTTGCTGAATGGTATAGCACAAGCCTTGCATTAAAAAGAAAGAAAGGAGCACACCAGGAGATGTCATGGCCCGAAGAAGGACACTTACAGCATTTATTCCACAGAGCTGGTAGCAGCCCATGGTGACAACCACGGTAATGACCTGCCATCGCACAGCACGGGTTCTCAGAAGCTGAAGTATCGACACTAACTTGGTGTTTCTTTGGACTCGAGACTCTGCCAAAACTTCTTCTATTTCATGAGACACGTCGTCTTTCCCAAGGAAGGTCTGAAATGCTACAAACAGAGGACATGTACTTTAGGCTGCCTTTATAACAGACTTGTTCCACAGAAATGGAAATGTGTGACACAAACAGGAGACATACATAGGCTACAACTTAATTATTCTTCTGCACAACAATATCATTCTGCTGTGGGTATGATCTGTCTCCTCCCTGCAACTGGTCTCAGAAGCTGCAACAAGAATATAGAAATTGCTTGGCACTCTACCAGATCTCTCCTTATATTATTTCATATATAATATAGCCTAAGGTCCAGTGCATTGTCAAAACCCTGCAAAAAAGGGTTTCATTGCAAAGCAGTTTTGAACATTATTTGACTTGGCTAATTTCGCAGCCTAACAATGTATCACATTTTGTTGCTGTCGGTAGATTGGACAGAGAAGTAATAACATGTAAAAAAGTACCAAAGTCTGGTAAACCAAGGAAAGGCAGACTTTTGAAAGGAATAGCTATTACTCTCAATATTACCTCATTTTCACTAGGATACCAGCAAGAATTCACTTTGTCAATATGATTAATATTAGCAAGCATTACCTAGAGCAGTTTCTATTTGTCAACGCTGGAGACACAGGAGTGAATTTACCTGGCAAATGTAAGCAAACAAACAACTTTGTCTCCCCAGAAAAGTATACCATTTACTATTATATTATCGCACATTGATGACTTACTGAGATATCCTTCCACTGTGAATAATAAAAGCTTTCCATCTCGCAAGTGCTTCAAGAGGTACTACAAACAGATACTTCCTAATGGAGGTGATGTATCTCCACCAACCTTGTTTTACAGATACCATATATGCTGATGATAATTTCGTCACAACCTTATGAACATACTCCAGGGGCTGGCTTTTTAAGAGATGCTCAAAATTCTCATCATCTCGGCATGACTGCAGAGAAACAATGACATTACACATACCCCTGCAATAAGGCTTTGCAACCCAGTAGGATGCTAACTCTAAAAACAATCCTTTACACAGCAGGTCACTTAAAACTGGTTTTTTTATTAGATGAATAAGTTGATTTAGTTCTCCTAAGAGCAAAATCCAGTTTTCTCTTATCCACACCTTTGCATAGTACTGCCTATAAATAAATGGCCTTCATATTTTCTGGTAAGTATACATTGGTTTGGATCATAGAAAGGACTTGGACGGTTAGAAAGCCAGAGACACTGACTAGTCATGCTTAAAACACCTGGACTCCATTTAAGTTTTGGAATTATAAAATTTAATTTTACCCAGTAGGTGAAAAAGCCAAATAGTGGCATTCCAATGTTGTAAGGGATCAGTCACACAAATGAACTGGTGGCCTCCTTGGAGCATCCCTCTCCGTCCCTTTGACGGATGCACAACACTCTGTGCTCTGCCTGGCTCCCAGTCTGGTAGCCCAGAGAACTAGCTTGAGCCCTGGGCCAAGTTTTTCAGAAGCAGTTAGCACTTCTATTGCATTTTAATGGGGTTTATGTGACTCTGCTTAACAAGTAGGACGATTTTTTTTTAAGGGATGAACACTGATCACCTCTGGGTGCTGAGTCAATTCATAACATTCATTTATTCTGATATCCAGTTTCTCTCCTGGGAGAGGAGAGGTCAGAATTTTAAAATCCCTCAGAAACAGCATGAGATTTATCTTTTCACACAGGAATTACCATCAGAAACAAGCTAACAAATTCAGACCTCAGAGCCTAGAATTTAAGTTGCTGAGTTTTGTCCTTGTGCTACTGCCCACTTATTATTAAATGACATGCTAAATGCCTGATTAAATGAGCATGATGTATTTAAAGGCTACGATAAGAATGTGAAATTAGAACAATGTGCGACTATGGTAAGTTAGTCAGTATCACTTAAATTACACTTTCCTCAGTATTATTAGAGCACTGTAAAGGAAAATTCAGACAAAGATGAGAACAACCAGACATATATCACCGTACTCTTCTTTAAAAAGATTCTCTCAGATTTTTAAGCATCTGGTTTACCAGTGTAAATTAGGTCAGTGCACAATTTTCTTTCTTTTTCCTGTCCTGAGAATCCTCAGCATTACTGTAGGGCACACAAGTCAAAAATATAGGTGCAGTCAAGTAAAAAGAAAGCAATCTGTCTTTTCTGCACAGGGAGCTTGCTATATTTCTAGAAGGACCAGGAAATAAAAAACTGCAATTATCAAAATTACCGAGTGCAAGGCAAGAAAAATATAGACACCTGCTTTCTTTTTCTTCCCTCCATGGTATTAGGACAGAGATGTAAATGCCACTAAGAGACTTTGATGGATGCTTAAAATTACCAACAAGCCAAGAAATGCTAAGAAAATGCTATGCTATATATGCGTAGTTTTGAGTAGATACCACTCAGTCTTCTTGGAAAACCACATTTTCCTGCTACTCAACAAATCTTTAATTTTCTTCCATTAACAGTTTTTCAGTACAGTAAGAATCACAATTTTATGCATAATTAATGTGGAAATAAATTCTGCATTAGCAGGGAGATGGGAGAACTCAAAGGTCTTTCAATGTGTGATGTTCAATTCTATTCGATTTACATTTTCAATCCCTGCATTACTGGCACTGAGCGGCACGGCAGTCATTCCTCTCCCCGCTGCAATGACTCATTTCCCTCCATGACTGGCTGTTGCTCTCTGTAGGGAGGTCTTATTTCCATGTCACGCTTACAATCGTCTAAGGAGTTACAGTTCTGGCAACTTTTAGAGCTTTCCTAGATTTCTTTTTAATTCCTTGGATCAGAAGGTGCTAGATGCTTGGCTTTCAAAAGCTGGTACAGTGCCTTTATAAATAGCAAAGGAAGTGGATGGTTCCAGTCAAGGGGAAAGGAGATGGGAAACCCTTCCATTTATACCACCAGCTTTTATTCAACTCAGCTAAGTGAAGGTGAAACATTTGAAAGTTGTTCAAAAGTGAAAAAAAATCAGGCCAGTACTGTCTTTAAAACCAATCAGCCCTTTAAATTAACTGAAGAGGGGCACTCAAGAACTCAACTACATGGGGAATTACTAATTCTTCTTCCACTGTAGTACTGCCATGACTGTGAAAAGAAATCAGCTGTTATGGTAAAGACCAAATTAGCATGTAAACTTTGAGAAGACATTTAAAAGGATCAAAAGGTTGTTGTGTGGTTTACAGAATGGAGCCAACCCCAGGCAAAAGGAGGCAGAAAAAGAGAGTAGTTGGCACTGGTAGTAGTTTGGGCAACAGGGCTTATGCCTCTAAAACCTAAAAAAATAAGAAGCTGCATGAGTATTATTGTCATCCGTTTCCCATGGACACATTCACTTTCACTTCACTGATGATTAAGTATAATAAGCCCAGTGTCTTTAACAGAAAGCTATGTCTAAGCTCTGCTTAAACAGTATTGTCTTTGGCCACTGCGGGAGGTGGAATACTGGGCTGCATGGATGCAGTCAGGCATCTTCTGCTGATCTTGGCGGCTGTTCTGAGTGGTGGTAGATGTATGGGGTGCCTCGCTTTTGCCTCAGCATTTGCAAGAAGTTCACCCAACTTCAATGCTTTTGAATTGGATATGTAGTAACTTCCCTGTAGTTAACTTCATGTCAACACAAAAATAGTTGGCCAAATGAAAAAACAGGTAATTTAATATACCACTAATTTTATTAGAGCACTGAATAGCCAGAAGAATAATTTAGATGTACCTTGTCAGAAGAGATTTAAATGACTATTTAAATTTAGCAAAATATTAAGTAACTACTAGCATGTAACATAGCAAAGTTTAAGAACAAATCCCAAATTTGCTATTACAATTCAGTAAATGTAATGGCAAGGAAAAGGCTTTAGGCTTTTCCCACGTGTGACCTCTTTCTAAGTAAAAGAACACACAGATTTTCTGTGAGTTATTATCCAGTTTGGGATTACATCTTTACCTGTTCTTACGGCTGGTTTCACAGACCATCAATACAAAATAGGCCTGTTCAGGTTCACTTGAAACTAGCTAAGATGTACAGGTAAAACAAAATATTCACGCGCCACCCTAATATAACGCAAGAATTGGTAAACCAAGCTCTATCAAAGGTTCAGTGGGCCAAGTATCCTTTGTGAAAGACAGGATGTTTAAGAAAAGCTTAAAAACAAAAGAGACACACCACAATCACTGCAGCTTTTGGCAGTCAGCAACCATCTGAGATGGAGCCTCTACCACGAGCCAGCGAGTGTAGTAGTCATGGCTGTCTCTTCCTCTCCAACAAGCATAGCTTATAATGCTTAATAACATACAGAAAACATAGATAAGCAAAAATAAATCATATATGTCCTTGTTCTCAGTCATAACAACTTCATCTAAATTACTGGATTTGCATGTTCCCGCCTTAACTTTGGTTTTAATATCTCTCCTGTCCACATGGGCCCCATGAGTGTCTTTGTAAAAAATTAGCTACCTACTTTTTAAAATCAGCAATGGCTTCAGTGTTTTATCACATCAAAAGGTATAAACTCTAATCCACCTTTCTAAGAATCTAAATCTACACTCCTTGTTATACCTGGTGTAATGCTTCTTTCATAACCACAGGAGTTTTAATGTATGACTGAACATACTAGATGAACAGATTTTGTATGTCACCAACAGATGTTACCGTGGCACTTTATCTAAGTTATTTGACCCTTAAGACACAACAATATTCTTGTTCCCTGGCAAGCTGGGATGCCAGCTGAGTTCCATTATTGATTTGGCAGGGGGGGTTGGACTAGATGATCTATTAAGGTCCCTTCCAACCCTATGATTCTGTGATTTACATGACCTGCTGCTGTAGCTGCATTGAAAATGCAAGTTTCCTCAAAAGAGATAACACCAACTCTCCAACTGAAAGTGTTTATAAGCAGTGTTGTTAGTCATAAGATCGTTTTGTCTTATCATACGACTACGATTATTTATTTATTTATTTTGCGTCATTGCCACAGTCACAGATCAGGGGTCCGTTTGGCATGCAACTAATAGACAACTAATGTCAAATTCCTGTCTTAGGGCTTGGATGGTAAACCACTTGATGTAATTCTAGCACCAGGTTTTTTGTTTTCTTCCTATTTCTATCCCTGTTAGCCTTCACTCCCACTGCTCTCTAGCAACTGAATAACAATCTCTTTCCAAAGTCCTTCCCCTCAACCATTTTAAATACTCATTTCTCTGCTGTCTGGTGAGCTTTATGAAGAAGGATCACACCAGTTAAATGTCAAGCATTTCTCTCCCTTCTGTTCTTACCAAGGGAGGAGAATGTTAGTTACAGGACCTGGGAGGAGAGCTGGGATGGTTCTATCCTCTCCCCGTTACCAGACTTTTAGCTTCTTGAGCAAAGCAGCTTTACAGATTGTGCTCTTGGTCCACTCAGCTGTTCTCCTCCCACAACACATAAATCAGTTCTCCCACCTTCAGCAGTGAGACAGGGATATGGGAGACAGCTCAGCTCCTGTTGGTCTCAAGGAGTCGGACACAGGATGGCGACCTCCAGGAAGATAAGTCGAGCTCGGCTGTTAGCACAGCTTTTGGCAGCAGACAACTGCAAGTCAGCCACGGCATCCGTACGGCTGATCAGTCAGACATCATCTCAGCCACCCACAGCCTGCACCGCTTCCACTGCTATAAAGGGGAAAGTAGGGAACCGGCTAGAGCCCCGTTAATGGAGCTCAGGAGACATCACTCATCTGAAGCCTCAAACTCCTGTGCCCACAGAGTAGCTTCTCTCGCGGTGGTGTGGCTTATGTTTGCACATGATTCTTGCCTGCTCTAACCTCATCCCTACTCTTTGTTCATCATTTACACAACACATTTTGGTCCTTCTCCCTCCTTCAGTCTCTTATTTGCCACTTAAAGGCATCACGCTCTTTTACACCTCTGCCAAAAAAGAGAATGAGGCTGCCTGTATTTTGGTAGTTATAGACTGGTTATCTCCTGAGGACAGAAGAAAAGGAGGGGATGAAAGCAGGAGCAGAACTTGGTGGAAACTCAATGACCTACATTATCCCACTGGATTTTTATTGCTCTAAAACAATTAGGAAGATTAATGTTGTCATCTCTGTTTTAGAAGCTTTGAGATGCACGTACATTTTAGAGTATTTTACAAAGACTAATGCAGTCATCTGCCTTAAATGCAGTAGACCTTTCACAAATAACAGCTTTATATTTCTCCAACTAGATGTAATCCACAGTGAAATGTATATTTGCATGAATAGCCTGGGTCCGTTAGGAGAAAGAAAAAGGATTTAGTCAGAAGACAGACTTGTGCATTTCTAATATTAATATACAGATTTAACCTAAGAGGCTAATAATTCAAAAGCATTACTGTAGTCATCATTAAAATGGAGAATACTGCATTGTCATTATATGGCTTACAATAAGTAGTTTTGTTTTTTTTAATAACGCACAAACTCCTCTGGTCTCCCTAATACTCAGGCTTTTCCTTCTGTTTCTGCAGATAATGCTAACATCCATATCATTTCTCTTGACTGCTGATTCACAGTTATTCAACCTCCTATTTTGTGAATTCCCCTCTTCAGCTGCTTTTGTTATTCCTCTGCATTACTCCAGTTACCCAAAACTTGGCTCATGCCTAATCTTGATTCCTCCACATGCCCTCCGGTGGGGTGGAGGGCTCCAAACACCCTGGTTTGGTCTAGCATCACACGTGTCCTCTGCCTGGTCATTCCTTGAATCAACCAAACTCTCTCCCCACCTATCCACAAGCTGAACAGAGGGTCAAAGATACTATCACTTGAAAATCTACATGAAGAGAGAGGGGATCACAAAGGATGTGCAATGGTAAAAAAACTGTATGTGTTCCTAATACACTTCATAATAAAGCATGTAAGATGATCTATGCTGCCTTACAGGTGGATTTTATGGACTCCAAAATGATGTCTAAGAATCATCCTTACCTATTTTGAACCTTGTACCTTACACCTTGCCTATGCAAACAGTTCTGGAAGCATGGCTGATAAGCAAGGAACGGGAGGGGAATTCAGGGGGATGGGATGTGTACACTTCACTCTCCTGCAGTCCTTTGCAAAACTCTCTCTAGAATAATTGGTCTCTACCTGTTTCTAAAGCTGTGTAGACTACACTCAAGATGAGTTTCATTCTGTACTACAATGTATCTCAGTATTAGTTTTTTCTTTTAGAATTAATCAAAAGCTTCTATTGATAAGCAGTTACTTTGAAAAGTTTTTTATATCAGCCTCCTCTTTTTTTCTCAAGGTATCTAAAGACTGTAAGTTTAGGGTGGTTCATGACAGCCACCTGCTTGTAATCAGCAAGCCAATTGCTCAAGTTCATTTCCCTTCAAATACCAAATAAGGTGTGGGGAACTTTGCTCTCTGATGTCTTCTACTCCAAAGTCCACCTCCAATGCTTCTAGATTAGCTTTCAAATCATTTTCAGAACATGTATGCTGAAAACATCCCAGACTACAGTTGGCCCATTACCAGCAACAGTAAATGGTGTGAATTTCAAAGCAGGTGGTGTTATTTTACTGCCAATTTTTTAGAGTTTTTAAACTCTACCTGGGAGAGGCCCAGCTTCACTGTCAGTGCTGAGGTTTCCAGGTTCTGTGGCAGCATTTTCAATAAATCCCTACAACAAGCGTGACATTACACAATAGCATTGCTGATGCAGGCTCTTTGCCAGCCATAGCTCCAGAAATACATTTTACAATTTTATCATGTAGAAATGAACCAGTTTAAACTTGGCACCCAAAGGCGTTTCTTCCCAGCCCAGCCGTGGTGCACCAGAAGTCACCACCCAACAGCCAGCCCTAAGCTGCTCACCACCGCTGGCTGCTCTCACCATGGCTGGCAGGCAAGCCCTTTCCTTCACTGACCCTGGAAAAGCTGTTCTCTGCCTCAACAAATCTCCGCTGACTCTGTAAAGCTAAAGAATTCTCCCCAAAGCCCTACTGCTTTTGCGGTCTACTTTTTTCTTTCTGTGTGTTGGTTTTTTTTTCCTTTAAACACTCTACTGTATCTTTAAATGTTTCATTCAACATCAAATGGAGACAACACGGGAGTCTCTTCATCAGCGTGACACTTCTATTTCAGAGACCTCATCAGAACAGAAAAAGGCCAGTTTTTCATTTCATAATAGAAGAAACTGGGTAGAGTGAGCTGCATTAACTTAATGCGAAAAGATTATTAAATTTAAGTTTCAGGGGATGATTCACACTTTGCAAGTAATTTTGCAAGCCAACTAGTTAGTGGCTGAAAATGTTAAGGGTTATAGTCAAATGAAGTTTTTATGAATAATTTTTAAAGCACAGTTATATTCTGCAAACAGTCTGGTATTATAATCAGACTCCTCCTTTGCACAATCCTATTTATAATGTGTCCCTACAATGAGCAAAACCAAATTTTTCAACATTCTCTCAGCCATAACGTGATGATATATTGGAACTTAAAACTGACCATAGTAATTTTACTGGAGCAGAGTATACAGCAGCTGTGGTCACACAAGCAAATTCTTTTACACATTCAAACTAAATTAAGAACTAATTATTCTGGTCTGGGTCTGTGAAACTGAAGCAAGCTACACAGCAGCACTGAAAATATTCAGTTAAATAGGTGTATGAGGTTTTTATTAGATCTACAAAGGTTACTGAGTTACAGAAGCACAGGGTCAAACACAGTGACTACTGAACAAAACCCAGCAACAGAATCATTGTTTTTGCTAGCAAAACAGCAAAGACTGTAGATAAGGGAGAGCCGTGAAGACTGAAACTACCTTTCACTCCCAAATGAACCCTGAATACCGTGGCTGATGCACAACAGCAGGATGATTTGGTTAGCTCTGTATCACCATGCGTAATGCTACATAGGTTAGATTGTTGGAGTATTTCATTTATTAAAATAAATAAATCAAAGAAACAGTTATATCTACACACACACAAACAGAAAAAGGAGAGGGAAAAATACTGCCAAGAAATGGGAATATTCTGCTTTTACAGTGACATCAGAATTACTTTCCAGCCTGCATCCCTTCAATAAACAATCCTTTGTTGCAAGAAAGTAACACATCATACCTTTTTCTGCCTTGCTTGTGTTATGTTTTTCAAGTAGAAGGTAACGAGGACTTTCAGGAAGAAAAGGCAGAATCACGACTTGTATCAATGAAGGCACAATGATCGCTCCAAATAAGTAAGGCCACTGAGATTCCTATAAAGGGATGCAAAGATAAGTCAGTAATAATCTCCCAAACTGATATGAGGAAGAAAAATAGCTTTGATGGGCAACACTGTAATTTTTCTTCATTCAACATATTGTGTCAGTGAGCAGCGTGATGTCTTCTGCCTGAGCTTAGTAAGCAGTCTGAACACTTGCCCCTCAGATCACCTTACTCAAGGACCAAGGAAGACAGAATTCAAGCCATCAACTGGTGGAGCATGAAAAAAGAGAGGCAGGAAAGCTGGTAAACAGCAATACATAACATGCTTTTCCTTTCCTCAGCATCAACAATTATACATGTAAAAATCTGATATATACTCACTCTACAAGTATATGACTCTATATATGACTCTACAAGTCATCCCCACTCACACTAGTATCACTCATTACCTTCAAGAAACAGTACAACGCTATTTTCATATAGTTACATATACCTGCATGTTGTCTCTTAGTCCAATCTAATTGATCTTAAAAAAAACCAGAATACACACACGCATACACATATATTTGTCTCAGTCCTCTATTTGCCATAGTACAGGTAAAATCCTGATAACGCTTCAGCTAAGCTGCTTTTAACAGTTTTGTGGTTCTTGGTGTAACGCAGGCGGTGACCATTCAGCACTTCACAGCTGCTGGGAATGAACCAAGTTGGGCTGAGGACTCACCACAAGCCTCTTCTACTTGGAAAACCACAACATTTGCCTTACAGGTACAACTAACACACAGTCAGGCGGTTTTCATTTCCATTCAGAAAAGGTAATATATACAATTCAATGCCATTAGAGCGAAAGATAGCTATAAAATTTAACAAGCCACCTGGCTAACCAAAGTGAGGTTGCCTATATGAATGTTTTCTCTTGCAGCCAGTGATTCCCCCTCTTAAGCTGGCTTCCATTCTAATTTTAAGTAGAAGCAATGGGTTTCACCTATTCTCCTGCCCCAAATCACAGGACCTTCAAGAAGTCCTCTGGTTCTGTGGTGGTGTAACCAAGAATATTTAGAAACATTACACAAAATACTAAGAAAAATTATACTGTTTCCCACCTTGAATTAGCTAACCTAGTTCAGATGTTCCAATGAAACGCTGACAGCCCTGTTCCCAGCTCCACGAAACGGAACGTATGTTTTCTATTGCCTTGCAAGTGATCTGCTGTAAGTCTCCAGCAAGGACCTGAAACACGAGAGCCATCTGCGGTATCCCCCCCAATGCAATGGATCGATGACCCCTCTCTGTCAAGTCTCCCGTACAGAAGCCAGGCAGTTTTCACCTGCCAGAGCCCCACCGCAGTGCAGGGAAAGAGCACCAGGTGCTGCACTAACCAACACCATTTACACGAATCTACTCAACTACTCACAGATTTCAGATACAACTTCACTTTGATAATTTTCTTCAAAATCAACTGAAAGAAAGTCGTTAACATCCTCAAACATATTCATTATTTAAAACGAGCTACAGAGGGCAACCCGAGCAAAGCTTTTTCAGGAAGAGTCTGGGAAAGGCAGCAGAGAGCTCATCTCTGGGCTTACTCTCAAGACTTCCAAGTAGCTGAAGGAAAAAGGTGCCAGCAGTATTATTTTCTCCTGCAAAATGGCCCTCAATCTGCCCACAAGATGCTTTCTGTTCCAAGTGAATGTCAAGATGAAATTTTTTAGTTGTTTTCTCCAAGTTCAGCATTCATCTATTTGATTCAATGCTTTCTAATTTAAGACTTAGTTGTTAATTGAAAAGCCTGCTGGGACTTCAGCAGGCCTACTGTTCAGGCACCACGTCTAGCACATTTTCAAAAGCTTGGCTAGATCAAAAGCAGACTGTGCTGCATCCTGGATGACTGAGCTCCGAGGGGCACGAGGGGTTTGGATCCCATCCCTCCATGAGAATGCATCCATCCATTCGGAGTCCATATTTCCCCAAAAAGAGTTGGATACATTTTATTCCAATACCATTTCCCACAGTTAAATCAAAGGTCAAAAGCCCCCAGACTACTTTCTGTTGATAGTTTTTATTTTACATTCTCCCACTTCAGCAACACAACATCTAAAACACAACTTACTGCATGCAATTTACAGCCTCAAACCTGAACTAGGGCCTGAGATAACTTACTAACACAGAACACGCAAGGTACCTCCTAATGAAACTTTTCACCTGCCCTTTAAGTGACAGCTTTGGGGTTGTATTTTTGAATTCCTGAGACAGGAAAACAACTTGAGAAAGGAATTTTTTCATACAATTTAAAGCTCAAGGTTATCAGTCTTCTTAGAGATTCCATTACCACAAGGACTTCAAGATCCTGTTTTTTCACTCTGCCTTTTGTTTTTGTTTTTGTTTTTTGAATGCAGTTGAGTGGAGAACTTCACCTAGCATAGAAGAACCATGAGTGGTTAACAATCTATTTATCAACAAATGAGTCTCCGTCTTATTTTAAAAGTAGAAAATTAAACTTGTGTTAGGGCTTCAAGATCAGTTAATAAATCACATTAAAAATAGGTACCTGTTTTAAAGAATAACTTAAGAAAACAGGCAGTACAACTGATAAATTTTAGTCTATGTCTGCCTGGAATGCAACATTTCTTTCATACAAAGTCATTAAAATTTTTTTCGTTGTTCTATTTATTCTCTATCATGATTTCCTATAATATAAATCCACTTGCTATGTACCATATAAAAAAGGTTATTGGGAGGTAGAGCTTTTTACAATACTTCTATATAAAAATCTTACTCTTGATCAGCACATCGTATTTCCTGTAGGTTTTTTCCACAATGCCAAGGACACTTTTTAAAGGGGAAAAAAAAAAGTCTCTGCTGTATGTAGTTGTTAACATTCTGCCAGCTGATGGAGACTTACTTGGAATAAGCTTTCACCCCTTTTAACGTCTCCCATAGTGTATGTTTTTTCACATTTCTCTCAAATAACTCTTCTGAAAGCGTTATTTTGAAAAAGCTATGAATGAGACTGAAGTCCTGAACTTACCCTTCGCACTAAGTAACTATAATAAATGACAGTGTAAAAAAAAGCCCTGTATTTTCACCACATAAGGCACTGAACTTCCTCTGTGAAGCTCTGTGATAGATTTCTGTTTTACTTTTTATGATGCTAACTTCTAAAACCTTAAAGTAAAACAATCATAAATATGTTCCAACTTGCCGTTGCTGGCATGAATTGATCACCAAGTCACTAAAGGAAATGGAAACTTCTCCATCCATTTCAAAAGTGTTTGGATGATGCCTATTCAACGCTACAGAACATGCATTCTACTTGCCTTTCTCTTAACTTAGATTGTTCACATTTAAATACTTCATCCCGCTTAGAAAANGCCAGGGGGGTGGGTGGGCTGGATAAAGCACAACATGGATTATGGATTTATCAACTGCAAATTACACAAGATTAAATTATACCGGAATACAGTAAAGCAAATGTAGCTTTGCCAGAGATTCATCAGCTAAAGCACAGAAAATGGAACTTATTGTAACAATTAAAAGGTGGGAAAACACCTGGCATGGGAATAATGTCAACAGGCACTGCTGTAAGATGAACTATTGGTTCATATGAAGTTCAATGACCTATTTAAGCACTGGTAACATTTAATATTTTCCCTAATTAGGAAGATTTTGATAAAATTTGAAGACACTTTCAACATAGAAAAGGCTAAGAATATGCACATATATATATATATAAATTTTAAAAGGGAGAACTGACTCGTTGACAAGGTCATACAACACAGGCGGGAAGAAGTGCTGTACTGCCCTGTACGTAGGCACTCATTTTTGGAAAGATCTAGTGAGGCCAATTAAATATACCAGTACAAGATGTATGACAGGATAAAAACGACTGAGTAAGGAGATACACGAACTGCCACAGGCTTTACTATCTCTCTCTCTAATTTTATTTATTAAGGTATTTTAAAAGCATAATCTGCACATGCATCCCACTCCCCATTCCCAACTGCGTATCAACCATTACAGCACAGTCAGGCTCCTTGTTCATTCTCTGCCCCACGTTTGGTTTTCTCTGCTGGACTCCCACCAGACTCCCACCTCCAGCTGAGCATCCCTGACCCCAGCTGCATCCCTGCCTCCTGTCCATTCCAGAGCCACGGGGAATTCCCTGCANTTTATTCTCTATCATGATTTCCTATAATATAAATCCACTTGCTATGTACCATATAAAAAAGGTTATTGGGAGGTAGAGCTTTTTACAATACTTCTATATAAAAATCTTACTTTTGATCAGCACATCGTATTTCCTGTAGGTTTTTTCCACAATGCCAAGGCCTCTTTTTAAGGGGAAAAAAAAAAGTCTCTGCTGTATGTAGTTGTTAACATTCTGCCAGCTGATGGAGACTTACTTGGAATAAGCTTTCACCCCTTTTAACGTCTCCCATAGTGTATGTTTTTTCACATTTCTCTCAAATAACTCTTCTGAAAGCGTTATTTTGAAAAAGCTATGAATGAGACTGAAGTCCTGAACTTACCCTTCGCACTAAGTAACTATAATAAATGACAGTGTAAAAAAAAGCCCTGTATTTTCACCACATAAGGCACTGAACTTCCTCTGTGAAGCTCTGTGATAGATTTCTGTTTTACTTTTTATGATGCTAACTTCTAAAACCTTAAAGTAAAACAATCATAAATATGTTCCAACTTGCCGTTGCTGGCATGAATTGATCACCAAGTCACTAAAGGAAATGGAAACTTCTCCATCCATTTCAAAAGTGTTTGGATGATGCCTATTCAACGCTACAGAACATGCATTCTACTTGCCTTTCTCTTAACTTAGATTGTTCACATTTAAATACTTCATCCCGCTTAGAAAAGAAATAGACCTAAAATGAGTTTAAAAGGTCCATACATTTGTTGGTCTGAAAGTCTAAAATAAAAATTGCTGAAAATCAAGTCAAACTAGACCCTGTAAAGAGAATTAAAAGAAAGAGGGAAAAGTTCCCTAACCTTTTTAAGAAGGAATAGGACAAAATAAAAACTGGGACAATACTTAGAAGCAATTATAAGTTAAAGGCAGAAGAGAGCGTAGGCATGACTTAGAAGACATATTAACACTTTACCTCAGTTGTCATCAGTAAGGAGAAGCACACAGGCACTACTGAGAGAAATGAAAACAACCACGTCCCATTTTATCTCAGGAAAAACTTAAAGGAGCATTAAATATTTTAATTACAGGGGACCTGACTCATCACCTGTTCAGAATTGGTACAAATAACATGTCAAGATGGTAAGATTTTAATTTTAAACTGTCACATTATGGATATTTGCCTAGGCTAGAGCATGAAAAACCTGGCTTAGATCTATTTACAAAAGACAGTTAAATAGTAGAGCGAGTTTGACAACCACAGACTCATTCAAAGGTTGATACAATAAAG
>VXBO01006809.1:276340-310060 GCA_013400135.1 Rhinoptilus africanus
GCCAGGGGGGTGGGTGGGCTGGATAAAGCACAACATGGATTATGGATTTATCAACTGCAAATTACACAAGATTAAATTATACCGGAATACAGTAAAGCAAATGTAGCTTTGCCAGAGATTCATCAGCTAAAGCACAGAAAATGGAACTTATTGTAACAATTAAAAGGTGGGAAAACACCTGGCATGGGAATAATGTCAACAGGCACTGCTGTAAGATGAACTATTGGTTCATATGAAGTTCAATGACCTATTTAAGCACTGGTAACATTTAATATTTTCCCTAATTAGGAAGATTTTGATAAAATTTGAAGACACTTTCAACATAGAAAAGGCTAAGAATATGCACATATATATATATATAAATTTTAAAAGGGAGAACTGACTCGTTGACAAGGTCATACAACACAGGCGGGAAGAAGTGCTGTACTGCCCTGTACGTAGGCACTCATTTTTGGAAAGATCTAGTGAGGCCAATTAAATATACCAGTACAAGATGTATGACAGGATAAAAAAGACTGAGTAAGGAGATACACGAACTGCCACAGGCTTTACTATCTCTCTCTCTAATTTTATTTATTAAGGTATTTTAAAAGCATAATCTGCACATGCATCCCACTCCCCATTCCCAACTGCGTATCAACCATTACAGCACAGTCAGGCTCCTTGTTCATTCTCTGCCCCACGTTTGGTTTTCTCTGCTGGACTCCCACCAGACTCCCACCTCCAGCTGAGCATCCCTGACCCCAGCTGCATCCCTGCCTCCTGTCCATTCCAGAGCCACGGGGAATTCCCTGCACCCCAAACACCACCTCCTCAGCAGCAGCCTGCACATGGGGTAGCACAGGGCACTGCCCGGAGGACTCCAGCCCTGCTCTGCATCCCAGTATAACAGCCATGCCGCCTCACAGAGCTGCTACCGAGGGCTCATTTAGCTTTACTGCTTGGAACTTGCAGGAGACCATATCAAAATAAATACTCACGCTGCCTTTTTGTCATTCAGTGCACAGAATGAACTGTGATCTCTGTCAGCAAGTCTATTTACAGGTCACTATTCCAAACTCTTTCAAATATTAATTCTAGAATTAATTCCTTGGGGGAGGGGGGTATGATGGGTTTACTATAGTGCTGAACACTTTACAAACACCAATGATTTTTTTTTTATAATATCTTTCTCATGTAAAATGACATATTTTATCCATTTTATATGTTGGAAGCAAAGAAACAAAAGCCTTTTGCATCCAATGCAAGACACTCAAAATGTCCAGGAACTAGTGACTTGAGAGTCTTTTCTGCTTCATCTTCCTGTACGAAGCAGGAACACATTTAAAACTTTAGTTTGGCAAACTATAATCACATACACGCAGACAAAAAGAATTACATCTAGTATAATTTCTCAAGCATCTTGCCTCGCCTCCCGCTGCAGACCCAGAAGGATGCAGGTCTCTGGGGTTTTCTGTGTCCCATCTGCCAGTCCCACAGGGACATCTAAGGTACCCAGCGCATCAAAATTATACTGTATGCTTATGATCAGGCAATTGAATCTTATCCTCTTTAGCAGAGAGTTGGCACAAAAACTTCAGATCAGAAATCTTTTGTTTGCTGCATCAAAAAATAAAAAACCACATCCCTGCTCAGAACAGACCAAGTAGAGTTGTGTGTGCCAAGCTGAGAAGACTGCACAAGTCCAGCACTTCCCTGTTAATCTGTTACTGTGCCACAACAAAAAACTCCTAAAGGTAAAGGACAACCTCACTGGCCTGGGGCCAAGGACTGAAAAAGCACTGAGATGGAACTAATTTCTCAGCATTAGAACTGTCTTTTCTTCCTTGAGTCAAGGGTATGGCACAGTGGTGATGATCATGAGGGAGCTGAGAAACGAGTACTTCTGTATCTCAGGCTTCAGATCAGCTACTCACATAAGGAACAGAACAATTCCCTTCCTCTGTCCTCCTCCTGCCACCCCAAGCATTGCTTTACAACCTTCTCCAGCTGCAGAGGGCACTAACCGCCCCATCTAACAGTAGCATCCTAGCTGGATACAATTCTCTCTCTGCATGACCATGCCTGTAACCCACTTCTGTCAAAATATGTTTTAATAAAAGAGTTATGAATTGCTTACCTCCTCGTTTAAAACGGAGGTAACCCAGACAGCATACGTATTTCACCTCTGTTCTGCACCCACATGGGTATTTAATTTTTTATGTCACTACTACAGATATAGCTCTGACAAGATGACTCAAGTCTCAGTGTCTTCCCAGGTATTAAACAGTACAGAAAGTTACCAGACTTAAGGCTGTACAATTCTTACCTA
The DNA here is from genome assembly GCA_013400135.1 of Rhinoptilus africanus. NCBI lineage: Eukaryota > Metazoa > Chordata > Aves > Charadriiformes > Glareolidae > Rhinoptilus > Rhinoptilus africanus. Next base: position 278,652 of record VXBO01006809.1, read on the forward strand.
AAATTCACAGAAGTCAGGAGGAGGTATTTGTTACTGAGTAAGCCACCTTTGGAACAGGACTTAAAACAGCCTTGAAAGTGGTTGGTGTCCAAACCCCATGACCACGTGTTGATTAAATTGCATGTTAGATCATGTTGTACATATTGAGGGGGAGAATTAGTGTGTCTGTTACAAGTTCCCAAGATGCTTTATGGTCCAACTTTTTACTGGAGTAACAACTATCTATTTACTGAACACTTAAATGGCAGAATTTGCCTTCATTGCTTATTCATTTCGGAGAAAATTCAGAAAAAAATCTGAGAAAAGCAATGGGAAATGGCGAGCTTTCAAATGGGATTATTATCAGCAGCCAGCACACGTACTTGAGCTTCTTCAGAAAGAAGTATTAGAGATATGCTGGAGCTACACAAAATTTCTGAAAAAAAAACTCCTTTCAACTATGCATTTATACTCAGGTTAACTTCCATAAATTATAAAATACTAAATTAAAATAATCAAACAGGATAAGGTTCAGTTCCTCAAACACGAGCATATAGTATCATTTTGATGCCATAGGGTACCTCAGATGTCCCTGTGGGACTGGCAGGTGTGACACACACAACTCCAGAGACCTGTATCCTCCTGGAGCTCCAGCAGGAGGTAAAGTAAAATGCTGCAGGGCCTCTAGAAATTACATTAGATGCAACTCTTTTTTTGTGTAATTATATTTTGCCAAGCTGAAGTTATAAAAGGTAGAGGCTGAGGAATAACAAGGTTAAGGAAAAAAAAAAAAAAAGAAAAAAGATGCAAAAAACCCCAAAAGCACATTTGTTGTTTTAAAACCAACTGAAACAGTTGAATATTTATCTTGACACTATTTTAATGGTGACAGATCTGGTTTAGATTAAAAAAAAAAACAAAACATTTACTTTAAGTTAAAAAAATCCCCCAAAATACTAATAAAGAATATGCCTCCTGATTCTTCTTTTTGCCAGTGGTTTCAAAAGCAAACTAAGAAACACAAGTCTAGACAATACACCCTACTACTCCATACAATGACTGCATGCTAACCCCATGAAGCTTGACCAATTTACTACAGCATTAATATCCAATTTGTAAAGGACAAATTTACATATTAGGACATGAATTTGCAATAATAGGTGATTTTACAAAGGACAATGGAAATTAAAACTGAAGTGTTAATCATCCAGAACCTTCAAAAAGATTTAAATGGTGGTTATCTCCACAGCGTGTGAAGCACACTGGGAAGGAAGTCACAGGTCAAATAATTTTAGGTGTATTGCTTAATAACAGATCTTTAAATATTATCAGATACTTAAGCACTAAGGAGACAGGCAGATCTAAACCATTTACTTGCTCATGAAGTTCTGAAGAGTTCAACACAGGATAAGATGGGGTTCATAAACAGATACTGCTTGTTACTAGGTCAACTACAATAAGTGAAACAAATCCACCTTTTTAAGTTTGATAAAGAAGCAAAAAGTCAAACCTTAAACATATAGACAATAAAAACAAATGTTCTAAGTTCAACTTCCATGGTGTTTTGAAGTCTTTCTTTATTTCAGTCCTGTTGAAGGACACGTTTCCATGAAAACTTGTGTACTGCTTTTCCAACTGACCTAATAAAACAGAGTACTGCTACGTAGAAATCTTATCCTCTCAAGAGGTAGGTGTGCCCTGTGTCAACTGTCTGTAAAAATGTAGTCCTTGCTGATGACAAACTTTCATCCAAACATTAGATGCTCTGCCATTAAGTCAGTTGTTCAGCAGTAAGTCTATAAATAAATAAATATATATACCGCCATAATTCTCCTTCTTCTGTAACCACACTTCCACATTCACACAAATCCTCTCCTGCAGGATGTTCTCCTTCCCAAATGCAAAACTGCAACATTTGAATATTATGTATGGCAAATCAGCCATGTGTTGTTCCTGAAACTTCAGGAATTGAAGTCTCACAGCACAGCTCTACTGGACTGAAACTCATTCGCAAATATGACAACTCACAGCTATTTTCCCATGCATTACTTAATGAGTTCTGTACGGAAAAGGGATGAATAAATACCTCTGTGTCTGTCCGGGGGAACCAATAAAATGTTGATTTATAATCTCCAGTAAATATGTAATCTCAGCTGGTCCACAATAGATATAAACAGAATACCTCATTTAATGTCTCCATTACAAACATACGAACGCTCACCACATCCTACCAACAGGGCTGGTGTAACAGAGCAGACCTCCTCTTCCCACGGGTACTACTGAACTATGAACATACAACAACCCAGAGGGTCCTGGCAGCGTTTCTGTTCCCTTGTCAGCACCACCAAGGCTGTGTATGTCTAACCTGGTGGCTGCACAGCAGCTTCCCTTAGCTGCATCAGCTATGGGGTGAGGTGACCTCCAAGCCCCTGATCAGCAACTCACAGCTTGTGGACAACGGGATGGCCATGAGCCAGCAATGTGCCCTTGTGGCCAAGAAGGCCAATGGCATCCTGGGGTGCATCAAGAAGAGTGTGGCCAGCAGGTGGAGGGAGGTCATCCTCCCCCTCTACTCTGCCTTGGTGAGGCCCCACCTGGAGTACTGTGTCCAGTTCTGGGCTCCCTGGCTCAAGAGGGACAAGGAATTGCTGGAGAGGGTGCAGCAAAGGGCTACAAAGGTGATTAGGGGACTGGAACACCTCTCCTGTGAAGAAAGGCTGAGGGATTTGGGTCTCTTTAGTCTGGAAAAAAGACGGCTGAGGGGGGACCTTATCAATGCTTATAAATACTTAAAGGGTGAATGTCAGGAGGATGGGGCCAGGCTCTTTTCAGTGGTGCCCAGGGACAGGACAAGAGGTAACGGGCACAAACTTGAGTATAGGAAGTTCCACCTAAACATGAGGAGGAACTTCTTTACCTTGAGGGTGGCAGAGCACTGGAACAGGCTGCCCAGGGAGGTGGTGGAGTCTCCGTCTCTGGAGACATTCAAAACCCGCCTGGATGGGTTCCTGTGCAACCTGCTCTAAGGTGGCCCTGCTCTGGCAGGGGGGTTGGACTAGATGATCTACTAAGGTCCCTTCCAACCCTATGATTCTATGATTCTATAAGTGCCCTAATAAATGACATGGAAATTGCTTCATCAATAAGAAACTCTGTGCCTTATGTATTGCTGTGAAAAGATGAAGGAAATTTCCCATCGCTAGATAAAAAAGGAACCCAGAGAATATTTTAAAAAGGGTTGCCATCTTCAAAATCACCACCTCAAGCAATTCTTAATTGGCACGTCTGCTACTAGTTTGCAGGAAGCGCAAGCAGATTTCCATCCAGATACACATAATCAATACAGGCTCAGAAAGGCATACAAACACCTGCAGAAATCAGTGATTACCTGAATAAGTGCTGAAATGTTTTCTTGTTCTGTTTTTGCTTCTCTATTTTTTTTTGCTTCTCTATTTTTTTTTTGTTAGGGTGTTTTTCAGAGCTATTCTTAGCAGATACCATACCATTATGGATTTGAGTAGCCATTTACAAGCACCAACTTTTCTCCTGTATCCTTAGCAGAAGATTTAAAACACTGTTCTGGGAAGACTCTAGCCTTTAATTCAGAGTTTTGCATTTTACTACAAAAATATAAAGCAGCTTTGCTTCTATGCTTTTATGAAACGCTCTACCAGCTCAGCAGTCCAGAGGAATGGCAGGGACCAGGGTAACCTGGAGTCACCTTTTGCAAGTCTGTGTCAATGGCAGAGTGCTTACAGGAATATTTGAAACCATCTCCTCAAACTCCTGCTCCAAACTTCGGCAACTCCTCATCAAAAAACTGGGGACCAGAACTGATAAGCCAAATTCCTGGTTTATTTTTCCCATGTCCTACACTAATTTTGGCTCTGAAGATCTTACTAAGAACTAGCAATTAATATACTACAATAGGCCCCACAAAGCAGCATGTTTCTAAGGATATAAACTGTCCCACTGAAATTAACAGGACTACTCACATATTTGGGCATACGGCTTAGTTAAAGTCTTTGGGCCTAGACTTAAAAGCCTTAAGAAATCACTCTTCAAAAGTTCAACATGAATACACTGAGATGTCTGCAGTATAAATGGTTATATACAATTCTGTGTACACTTACCATTTCATGGAGTCACCGAATGGTTGAGGTCGGAAAGGATCTCTGGAGGTCATCTGGTTGACCCCCTCTCCTCAAAGAGGGCTACTTAGAGCCAGCTGCCCAGGACTGTGTCCAGAGAGCTTTTGAGTATCTCCAAGGATGGAGACCCCATGACCTGCCTGGGCAACCTGTGCCAGTGCTCAGTCATCCTCCAAAATTGTTTCCTGATGTTAAAGAGGGAACCTCCTGTGTTTCAGCCTGTGCCCACTGCCTCTGGTCCTGTCACTGGGCACCACAGAAAAGAGCCTGGCCCTGCCTTCTATGCACCCTCCCCCTTCAGGTTTTGATACACATGGATAAGATCCCCCTAAGCTGAGCCTTCTCCAGGCTGGACAGTCCCAGCTCTCAGCCTTTCCTTGATGCTCCAGTCCCTCATCGCCTTAGTGGTCCCTCTCTGGACTCCATCTCCAGTCTGTCCATGTCTCCTTTGTACTGGGGAGCCCAGAAGTGAGCACAGCAGTCCAGGTGGGGCCTCACCAGTGCTGAGTAGAGGGGAAGGATCATCTCCCTGCTGGCAGTACTCCTCCTAATGCAGTCCAGGAACCCGTTTACCTTCTTTGCCACAAGGGCACATTGCTGGCTCACATTCACCTTGGTGTTCACCAAGCCCTCAGGTCCTTTTCTGCCAAGCTGTTTTCCAGCTGGCTGGCCCCCAGCATATCCTGGTGCCTGGAGTTGTTCCTCCCCTGATGTAGGACTTTGCACTTCTTGTTGAACTTCATGAAGTTCCTGTCAGCTCCTTTCTCCAGGCTGTCAAGGTCCCTCTGGATGGCAGCACGACCCTCTGGCATATCAGCTACATCTCCTAGTTTGGTATCCTCTGAAAACTTGCTGAGGGGGCACTCTGCACCACTGTCCAGGTCATTAATGAAGATACTGAACAGGATCAGACCCAGTACTGATCCCTGGGTTACCGGCCTCCAACTAGATTTTGCTTCACTTTGTTATATTTCTATAATATAAGTAGGCAGAATAGAGATGTTTTATTTTTCTGTTCTACATAGCCAGATGTTTGAAATTGTCGCACACAGTACACGCTTTGGGAATTCAAGTGATTCTGGAAAATGGACCTAGTAGACGCTATTGTCCAACTCTTATGGAAGCTACAAATACCTTTTTATATTCTGTAAATGGCATGCATCCATGAGGCATAAACTGGTTTCATTTCCAAGACACTTCATGCAGTTGCAAGAGTTCACCTGTCTCTTATTGCCACAAGAGCTCTTGGTTCTACATTCTGAAATAAATTCTCACTCATATCTTGAAAGATAAATATCTTTAACTGTAGACACTATCATGGCTCAAGGGGAAGATAAAAATACACAACAAAAGAGCTCGCAGAAAAATATCAGGAAAATGGTTGATTCATAGCTTTGTGTTATCATGCTAATGTCTACGATTCATTTTAAGAGCATCTCCAACAGACCATTTTGTCATTGGTGTCCACCAGCAGGCTGCAGGTCCCCAGAGTAATCCTGAATTGCTTTCTTTTCTCATCTATAATTTACTGGCAGTTTTTAAGGAACCCTTGAATCTGAGTCAGGAGTCTTAGGAAGAAGGATCAGTTAAAAAAAGAGGAAAACAAAGGAAAAAACACACTAAAAATTAAGCTTTGACAAGTAAAATCAAAGCTTAGTTTTCAGAACAGCCTTCAACTGCATAGGCTGTACAACTACCCATTCCATCACCATCTATTTTAGTGCAAGTGAGGGAGTACTTTTAAAAGAAAATGGTAAAGAAAAATAAAAAATTCCTGTATAAATTTTCCTAAATATACAACTGTCTATCACTTCAAATACATAATTTTTAAGAGGCCTTGTAAAGAAAATTAGAGTTTTACATAGCATCTACGGAAGTTCTTAGTTTGAGTTTAAAAAAAAGGAAAAAAAAAATCACAGCTATTCCTTAGCAAGGTCCACTTGCGTAAAGAAGAGCTAACTTGGAAGGGATTCAGCACAAAGATCTTTCCTTACTAGACATACAGTATGGTGCCTATGAAGTTCATTAGTCCTTTCCCAAATTTAGTTCATTTTGCTGTAGAAATTGATATTTATATCAACAACAGAATTTCTTTGCTAAAATAATCAGTTGTTGGGGGGAGGACAGTTCACCAGGTGTCACAGACTTATCTCCAGCTAACTCCTTTTTCAAAAACAGGGACTCTCTAGCCATATATGCACTACAGCTGCTCAAATTCCTCAAAAAAAGTGGCATTTAAAACTGTAATTCATGTTGTTTCAATGAAAAAGATAACATCCAATTAATAAAGTTTGTGACTGTAACCACTTACACAGCAGTTTTGCAACATGGCAAACATGCAAAATTCCAAAAGTGTTTAAAAAAAGATGGAGGAAAATCTAGACAACGACAGTGTGTCATTTAAAGACAAATTCTGAGTCTTCTCTGGCTGTACTTTGTTTCTCATTGCTTTAAGTGTTTACCCAGCATGGGGTTACCCGTAAGAGCTGTCAAGCCTTAACCCAGCCTTATCTCCTCAAGAAGCCACTTCCCATTTCTGATCATTGCTGCTCTCTACTGTACCTTATATTGCTCAATTACACTCTTTTTAAAGCAGGACAACCAAAACTACCTCCAACACTTAAGAGATTCACACATCACAAATTTTACTGGTTTTCTGTTTGCTTTACTTTTTTTTCTGGAAACACCTACTGTTACAATAGGGATTATTCATAAAGTAAGACTTGCCCTAGTAAGTCTTAGTATGTAAAGCAAGGTTTTTAGGACAACATTCTATCCACTATGAAACAGGGCAACACTGTTGGACAAGCTTGTGGGTGCATGACCCATTGAACACTTGAAATACGTAGAATAGGGTTCCCAAAGTAAAAACCAACCAAACAAAAAAAACAATAAACCAAAAATCACTTTTTCTATTGGCCTATTTACAGCAAACAGCTGTTCTGGTCAGAGAAGCAGCCAGAGCCAACCAGCCACTGGGGGCAGCTCCAGGGAAAATAACTACAGCTCAGCAAAACTTTACACACCACATACGGGAAAGGGAGCTCAAAGCAGAAGTCTGAGGAAAACATGGCAAGAGGCAACAATTCCAGTTTTATCTGTCCTGAATACATATACATACTGTGAAACCATTTTTTTCTCCCCTTTCTTGTACCTATACAGAAGACGAAAGAGATACTGAGGATCAATGTATATAAAAAAATATGAATATAGTAACTACAGCAAATGTATTCATAAACTAAATCCTCTATCATTTAAGGAAAGATTAAAGCCCACCTTCATTAAACAAGCTATGGAAGAGATAGTCTGGTGGTCTACAACATTTAAAAGATGTTACCCTCCTAAGGAAAACCTTTGGAACATTACACGCCGGAGGAACTAGATGAGTTAGTTACAGAGAGACACCTAAGGATACATGGAATACGCCAGAATCAGGCCAGACAATATTCCCCCAAGACAGTCAGTGTAAATTTGAACTTTCAAAACTGAAGTTGACAATGCACTGGCTTTTGCTTTGCAGGGAGCAATCTGTCAGAAAAATGGGCCGGGTGATTAAATTGCAGAATCACAGAAACAGAACAGAAACACCTGAAGGGCAGTGTTTGAAGAAGTGACAGCTCTGAAACAGTTCCTCCTTATCTTAATATCTGTTTTTTCCTTCAGTCAGATATATGGGAAGCTTCACATGCTATACAACCAAAAATGCTCCAAATTAAATAACCTTGTAGCCGATAGCTACAGTTCAGTGCCCACATTACAGCAGATAACACGACTGCACACCTGTGGGCCAGCACCAAGTTGTCATCTACAGTTGCCATGGCTTCCTGAAGAATTAAAGGCTTACATAAGAGTAAAACAAGATGCTAGCACATGAAAACGAGTACACTACACTCAGCAGCCAGGGTGGTGGAGAGAAGCAGGTCACCAGCACATAAAGTCGTCGTGCTCTGTAGTCTGGCCATCAGCCAGCTTCACCGCTGTGTTAATTTCCCAAACCTCAACAGAGACATAGTCGATGTGGTTTCACACAGGTTATGACCTACAAGAATCACAACCTCGAATAAAAAGCATTTCTGGGTTTTGTTGGATGATTAAAACAGGGAAAAGAAAATAAGAATATCAAACCACGGCAGCAGAGGACCCGTTGCATGACAGCAGCTTTTCTCTTTTGGAATAATCACTCTTGGTAAGCGTTGCTTACTACAGGTACACCTTCCTCAGACTCAATACTCTAAAGTTAGTACCCCTGGAGATAAATAGAATAAAAGCCTATATATTCAGAATCCAAAAGAATGCCTGTATTTAAGTATTACAATCATTATTACATTTTTTTGCATCTACTGTTTTATACTGTAATTTAAAAATTGGATGTAGTAGTGTTTGACAAGGTCATGCCAACATGGTACGACACAGAAAAAAAACCTAAATGCAGTTCGAGAACATTTCAGCCAAAATATTCCCAGGAGAACCAGGAAAAAATGGAGTATTTAGTATTTTTAAAAGTACCATTTCATCTGGGTTATCTGTATAATCTTGTTCTCTCGGGTCAAATTTAAAACCAGAACTGGTACAGAGAAAGGCATCTAGGATGCGAAGGAGACTGAAGAGCTCGTTTTACTAGAGGAGATGAAGTCTAACCTGAAACACAAAGATCACAAGTCATGGAGGGGTGGGCGGGGGAGGGGAGAGAAAGGTAATGCACTTGGGGTAGGGGGAGGTGTGGGGGTGTGGAGAAAGAGAAAGATACCAAGGGATAAATAACAGTTGACCAAAATAATAATAAGCTGATAGAACTGGCATGAAAAGGTATCAGAAGGAAATGAGAAGATTCTCAGACTCCAGCCCTTCCAATAGAAAGCTCGGGAAGGCTGAAGGAATAGGAAAGAGCTAACCAGCCTTAGGACAGTAACACAACTAAAGCTGACCATTGGCCCCAAGAACTGAAGCTGGGGCTGCCCACGTCTCCTGCTTCTCATGGGCTGGTCTTCATAAATAGAAGATCGCTAAAACAAAATCACTTGACATAAAAATCAGTAAGGACTTTCTGAATTGCCTCAAGTAATACTCAGTGCTTCGGAGCTATTTTTATCACACTTCCACATTTAAAGGAACACTGTTGCTTCGGTAATGGAGGAAGTTATCAATTAGGTTGTTAATAAACTCTTGTAAGGCTATGTCCCACAGCCTACATAAACACTTTCCTTTTCTGTGGAAAGACTTCTACAGAACCACTGAAGGCAACAACCTCATATAGTCCAGATAAATGCATGAAGCTGCAATTTAAAAGTTAAATTTTCTGCTCAAGCTACTTCAGCCGGGAGTCTGTTCCCAACATCACTCTGCTGAATTTCAGCATGCAATTACACACAGAGCATTTATAAAAAGTTATTCTTGTAGCAATATCATTCTTGAGATTAAAGCCCCTCTATTCCCTCTGCAGTTCTTCTTTCTTGTGTTAACATGGTGCTTTTAGTTCCCCTCCCTTCCCTCTATTTACTTGGCTGCACGAGCAATGTTGCTGTCATCTCCTCTTACAAGACTTGGCCATGCCTGCAGCCCTCCCCATGCCCATTCCTCTTCCAAACAGCCGCTTCCAGCAAGATGCCCAACTCTCTCTTTGCCCCTCCTTGCTTCTAAACCATCACTGCTTGGACACTATGGTTAATAACCTCTTAGGTATTTGCTCACATTACAAGGATTAGATACATGACAGAGCTCAGGAGAAAACTGTTATGAAACCATGACAGAAGACACATATTTGTAACTAGTACTATTTACAACCAGTTTTCATGGAAACAAGCAACCAACCACAGAGCAACAAAAAATACTCCTGTGAGGTTTTACATCACAATCATTAAAAAGTTGGACTTTTTAGACAGACTTAACAAAGGTGTTTTTCCACAAGCAGTTGTGCAGAATGGTGATCACCAGTGCCAAGCTCCTACTGCTCACAACTTTCCTGACTATTTGCTTCAAAAAATTTATCAATTTTACAAAGGTAGAATTATAGCACAGAATGGCGTGTTACAGCCTTGGACAAAGTACAACGCAAATAACCTCAGGCTTCTGAGGAAAGTGTGAGTTTGCTTTACAGTTACAGCTGAAATCATTAATAAGGCACCATCAATCCATAGCTGTCTCCAAAAATACAGTGGCTGTGGATCTGGAAACCGGCCTCACTTCAAATGCAACAAAGATTTCTCCAACAGAAGGAAAGGCAGAAAAAAAAAATCAAACGATATGGGAATGATTTGACAAGAAGCTTTTACATCCTTAGCGAAAAGAAGTCATGATGTAAATCAGTGAGATGCTGACATAGAAAATAACCTACAAATGTCCTGAACCCGCTTCTCAACCTGACCGAACAAAGTGACAGAAAGTTGAGCAAGGTTTTTGCTAGGGAGGGGAGAGGGGAAAGTGTAGCAAGGACTAAAGAACTCAGGAGGAGGAACACCATGGTTGCTGCCTCCCAACTTCAGCAGAAGTGAACTCAGTGCACGTACCCTCCGCAGCAACGTCCTCTGGCAGCGGCTGCTGCTCCTGCTGCAAAACTCACACTGACTTCAGTGGGAACCACACAAAACTAGGGGAGAAAATCCTGGCTTGACTGAAACCAACAGAAATTTTGATAAAGTCTTCAAAGAAGGATAAGATTGCGCTAGGGAATCGTATTTCAAACAGCCTGAGGTTTCCCCTCACTGCTATATTTTATTAATATATTAAAAGGAAAATATACCCTCATACCTAACTGGAAAACGCAAGCCATCACCAGTAATTTTACCAGAAACATGAAAATTCACACCAGTCAAAACTTTGCTCCTTCTAACATGCTGATGTTACCCAATTTACAGATGAAGTATGTTTCTTCTAACATAAATTAATTACTGTCTTTAATGGTGTGATATTAATTAACCGCATATGAAAGCAGGTTGCAGAAGCAGAACTGCAACCTCCATAATTTGGGACTGAAAAGAAGGGAAGGGGAGGAGAAAAATAAAAAGAGCAAGAGTAAGCTGAAACCAAGGAGTTAGTATTTCCTATCAAAAATAACACAAAGACCTAACAGGGAAACAAGAATTTTTATGACACCTCACCTTTAAAAGTGTATGCATGTTTCAAAAACTTAGAAAAAAAACCTACTACATAAGAGCTGACATATATTCTAAGCAGTCAAATCAGCCTCTTGACATTTAATACACTTGTTTGTACCAGACTAGCTTTCAAAGCAAGAAAAGGGAATTCTGTAGAAGCCTCACAATGAAGGTCAGTGAAACCCATTTTGAGCTTTTTCCTAAAATCTGTTGCTTTGGTGGAGGGGTGAGTAATATGTCATTCAATAGAGGGTAAGTTTAATCAAACCATTTGCCTTCAGGAGAGATGAACAGCTTAAGGATGAAGGGAAAGAACAGGAGAGCCAGCCAGACAAAAATAAAAGTGCCAGGAAAGGTGGTATTGTGTATTTAAAAATGGGTTGAATTTGGATGGACGCGGGAGAACAAGCTCTCCTCACTTTTCAGCTGTTTACTACTTTTGCTGGCTGTCAGAAGGAATTCTTCATTCAGGTTTCATTGTGAGAGGATTGCTGCAAACACTTCCTCTACACTGCTTTGAAGATTCATCTCTGGATTAAAACTGTTTCCAAGTGCCAGCCTGAATAAACACTGACTTCATTTATTCAGAGTAATAACGACATCCAGTGGCCACCAAGTTAATCTCAGCCTACAACAGCAAGACAACTTCTTGTATCAGTATAGATAATCTCTTTCCATAAAGGTATAAATTAATTCTGTTCTTCCACCTCCAAGTCTAAAAGCAGGATTGCATTACAAGAAGCTCTACAAATACTGGACAATAGCCTTCCTATTCAGGTTCTCGTACAAACTCGAACCAAACCTTTCCCAGTTCTATCTGACTTTGAAAAATGAAAATGGCAAAAACTCTTAAGAACTTGATACTCGAAGAAACTGGAAACCAGCAAAAATAAATGTACGAGAAAGGGAAGGGTGTGAAAACCTGCATATGCACATGCACAGGCTGCTAAAGCTGTTAAAGCTGCTTGCCACATCTACCAAACTCAGTCACACATACACGCCTTCAAAAGACATGGAAGAAACCACTTTTTAAAGTGCTTCGAAACAAAAAATAATGTTTCTGGTTTCCACTTTTGTAAGGAACTCAGTCAAAATACAAAAATTTAACACGTTAACCATGTTTGTGTCCTTTCACAGAGAACATCTGTTAAATACTTACCTGCCCAAATATTTCTGGCAGCCCCAAAACTTGACCAGTGAAAACACCAATACAGATGAAAATCGCTGTGACCTGACCCAATGAACCACGGATTTCCTTAGGAGATATTTCACTCAAATACATGGGAAGGGCACTCAGAGAAATGCCTGTAAAGGAAGGAAAAAACCACATATTAAGTCAAATCACATTTTTATTATGCCAGGTACGAAAAAAACATCTACTGAAAGGAGATTAAATGCTAATCGGCTCACAGGAGTGGCATAAAAATAGGCAAAGAATAGAATTATATTTATCCACAGATAATATGAATTATCTTCTCTGCATGACTAATTACTCTTGGACCATTTAATAACCATGGGATTGATTATGTTACAGAGCTACAGTGATGTGCATAGGCTGCTATTTGATGAGAAGCACCAAAGGTTACTCAGAGATGAGAATCATTAGGAGAACAGATTTTACGTTTTAAATTTGTTCATTCCAAAGCAAGCAAAATCACATTAGCACTGGTGCAGGTAAGTAAAAATGTGTCAGGCAGAGAGAGCAGACACTGTCAGATGAAATATTTTTACTGTAAAGGGTATTAGCAGATGTTCCTCTCAATGCAGGTTTACAGCTGCAATGAACTCTTAATAGCAGGCATAAAATAAGGGCAAGAATGCTGCTCAAAGAGAGGAGAAAGCAGATGCATGACTCTGGTTAGTAAAATGACAATATTTACAGAGCTCCAAAAGTTGGTGGTAACCTGAGACAAAAATTAGCAGTCACCACCAAAATTACCCAGGACCTTTGCATTGCAAGTGATGGACACGTCCACTTTTAAGCAACTGCAGTTTGTGCTTACTAACAACATAGACAAAGCTTGCGAGGAAAGGGGCTTAGCAATGCAAAGGTCAAAGCACGTTCCTTTGTTTAGAGTCAGGTAATTACACTGAGCGGGTAAAACCATCTTGATTCATCAAGTCCATCTCCACGTTAGATAAATATTTCTCCCAATCTACCCATCTGTGAAGCTACTGAGAACCTCTCTGCTAGCTACAGGACTATTCTGGTGCAGCTATGCCTCCATGATTTACTTTTAAACTGGGAAGACGGTGTTGCTAGGAGCAAATGATGATGTTCCAAAAGTTCCACTTAATCCTACTGGTATTAGCATGGGATCCAGCAACTTCTAAACACAAAGCAGCAAGCAGCTTTAAAAAATAGACTAAACCCTCCTAGCCAAAGGATTTTCATGGCACGAAGACAGATATGCTTTATCGGGGCTGGCGGAGGAAAGAGGGAGGAACAACCAGGGTGGATGGCATGGCTGGCATCCATTCCAGCGTCTTCTGCAAACATCACACTCTCCAACCCTTAGTCTGCTGTTTTGTCCAAGTGAAATCAGTGTGGCCAGTCCCTGAAATGCCTATTTAATGTAAAGAAAGATCTAACTGGGGGAGAGGAGAAAGATTATGCATGGCACAAGCATTTCAGATGCATACAGCGTGATAAAAGCTCACCTGCATCAACACCCATTATAATGCGGCCCAGTATGAGCATTTCAAATGACCCTGCCAACAAGGAGAGGGACATCAACAACGCAGCTGACACTGCAAACACATTATTGAGCAGCAACGTACATTTCCTAAAAGAAAAAGACATCTTATGTAAGTACCAGCACCATGACAGCTAAATCTTGTCATATTCAAAGCACATTAAGCTATTACTCTTAAATAACCATAAATAAAACCAAAAAGTGCCTAAAAAACACTGCCTCTTACATGTTGTGTAGAGTTGCAAAACACAACACTATACCCAAATGGATATAGTTCCAAACTGATGCCACAGCTTTAAAATAAAACATATCATAGCCAACTAAAGAGCAATACTTCAAAGGCACAGCAATTAACCATCCTACACATCCTAAGAACCCAAGTGCCATGCCTCGAGACACTGCATACGAACATAAACAAGCATACTCTGGGTAAACGTATGTATGTAGGAACCATAGAATATACTTCTAATAGCAATAAGCTGATGCAACTATAGGCATTTTTATGCTACATACAGTTTTTGCCATTTGGACAACTTCCCAACACTGACATATTTATGTCATTATAATTCATCCTTAAACCCATGACATTAAAAAAATACATTGAGGAAAATTACTTAGTACTTGTAGAGTTAGAAAAAGAACACTGGGCCTCACAGAAGTGATAAAAATCAACCTCCTTCCAAAAATTGCTGAATTAACCAAAATATTGAGATATATCTTTTTCCCACAAAAAATTTAAATTACTTCATTCAAAGCAGTCAAATAAAATTTGAGAAAAAATATTTTTTCAAAGAAAAGAAATGTGATGTCAAATTATCATTTTGTTGAAAAAGTACAAAGAAATAATAAAAATACATTTTCAAAATTCAAAACATCTCAATTCCTTGTTCATACTGTACCAATATCTGTATTTCTCACAGTTTTCATTTTATAGAACTTTCTGCCCAAGTTTGAGGGACTTATTAATTCTACAGTGACTTGTAAGTCTCATAACTTCTCCAGAAGGAAATACTTCACAAAAGAAATGACATTCAGGTTCAAACACTGACATCCAAGGTCTCATTTCCTGAATGGAAGAAGAGGGGTTAAAGATTTAAGATCAACAGCTCTGCTGCAATGATTCTCTATTGAAAGATGAAGTAGAAAATCCACCCAGAACTCAGAGAACCACTGCTACCTTATACACATCTCTCCATAAATATGGATTTCAGTGGCTTTTTGCTAAATTACAGCCTGCAGGTGAATGGCTGGAGTAGCTATTATCATCAGGTTCAGCCTTGCGAGTGACTGAAAAGTTTCTTACAATTCTTACAATTACAATACAGAGTCACAGCCAGAGCTGGGATATCTGCTGAAGATGTTGTGGGCTCTCTACAGGCACATCAGAATGAGATGCCTACTTTGCATCGCTTGTGATCTAACACAAGACAAAACACCGTAATTTTCACAATTACGTGGCAAGAGCATGATTGTACCCTATGTTTTCTATCTGTGAGTCACCTCACTTAGTTATAAGAAGCAAAGCAACGGAGCTTTGTCTTTACCAGTCACATAATTAAGCATAGTCTTGTTTTGGCTCTAGAGTTACAACTCAACACTGAAGCCTCCAATCCCACTCACAACAACAGATGAAGGAAGCAACTCATTTGAAAACAAAGTTACCTGGAGATAAACATCACTGATAATGTAAATTATGAGGATTCTATTAACTTTGACAGTAAATGGCACAGGCTGAAAATACACGCATTTTATTAAAAAATGAAGTGGTATTAAATTTGCAAGTATTCTCAATGGAATCTCTATATATTGTGATTTCCATGCAAAAGAACAGTGATGACCAGAAAGGCTGCCTACCCTTTTCTTTTCCAAAGCAGGCAACAAACTCACCCAGGGGTCCTCATTCCTCTCGAGTTCAACACATAGGTACTAACTGGACATCTCCCACCCACTGAACCAGTCATTCAACTTGTTACAATAGATCAATATAATTTTGATAGTAAGTATTTTTAATACTTGTAGTTTCAAATACTTTTCCTGCTTTCTAGTGTTTTTAAATATTGTTTGAATAAATAACATGGTTTGAAGATCAAACAATGACATACAGCTTATTGAAAGTATATGTTTATACAACATAGCTGTCAAGTGTGATAATGACTTTACCATTTGAAACAGATTTTTCAAATGGATATAATTTGAGAGGGCTAAAGTGATATAAATAAGGCCAGACATGGAAACAAAATGTTCATTCAGGACAAAAAAATGCTATACATTCATCTTATGTTATTACTTTCTTCTTCTATAATTGAAAAAAAAAACCCAAACAACTACAGAATATGTATCTTTTCAGAAAAAGTTGGCCAGCGACCCCTTATTCTATGCAGCAAAGAATAGAAAAGTGCAGCCTAACCAACCAAAATAAAAACAAAGGATTTTGTCTTTTCCAGATTGAAAAAAATGAAAACAAGAAAGTAGGCGTTGTTTAGAGTGTTACTATATAAAACATGTAAAATTTTGTTAATGAAAACACTGTGCTGGGTGTCCGTGACAAGGTTTTGGAAGTGAAGGGGCTGCAGGGGTGGCTTCTATGAGGAGACGGAATGAGAGAATAACAAGGTCAGTAGAGGAGAAGGTGCTCCAGGACTGATCAGGTACATCTCCAGAGGGACTGTGGCCCATGGAGGACCCACACTGGAGCAGAGGCGAGGAGTAAGAAGGAAGGAGCAGCAGAGGGGAGTTGCTGCGCACTGAGCCCAATCCCCTGCACCGCCTGTTCCCTCACTGCAGGGACTGAGTGGGAGCCGTGGAAGCAAGGGGGAAGAGAGGAGCCTGGAGTGATGTTCAGCCTGAGTAACTGAGAGGAAAGGGTTTTTAACATTTGTCTTGTTTCCCAATACCTGATGAGTATTTAAATATTTATGTTAATTGGCAATAAATTAAGTTAAATTCCCCGAGTTGAGCCTGTTTTGCCCATGGCAGTAATTGGTAAGCGTTTTCCCCTTCTTTAGTTTGACCCATGAGTCTTCTCACTCCTGTTCCTCCTGTTTCTCCCCAGTCCCCTCATCCCACCTGGGAGGTGAGGAGTGGCAAGCAGCTGGGTGGGTGTTTGGCTGCTAGTGGGGGCCAAGCCACCACGGACAAACAGTGGGAACAAGTTCTCATCACAGCTCCTAAGAAAAGAAATACAGCAAAACCCTCCAAACTCCCTATGCTGTCTGAGTTTACTTCCAGTTGGGTCATATGATATTCAAAATTGCTAAAATCATAAAAAACTTTATGCTTTCCTGGTCACGTAGGCCAGAACTGTATTACTTTATCAACAAGGCACAGGAAAAAGAAAGAAAGAAAGAAAAGTCCGACAAACCACTGCTTGTATAAGTGATATAGAGATGCCACACTTCATAAAGCACTACGGCAGACACTTTCCCTTGGGAAAGTCCAACCAATCTTGTCAGGTAACTGTGCTTACCACACTGACAAAGTGTAAGCATGCAAACTTCAACACTAAGCCACCATACGAAAAGACACACGCTGATGTGTTCGTCAGCCTAATCATTTCTTACACATCCCAAATCACAAACTGATCAAGCAATTGTCCAAATGGTACAGGAAACCTATTGAAATATACGTATCATACCTAGTTCTCACACAGCACATTTCATTTTTCAGTCTTGCTGAAGGTTATAGAGCACATCAGTGTCCCTATTTCTGTAACTGGGTAAGCAGAGGAATAGATAGAGAAGTGGATGCCATGCAAAACTAACATGCAAAGCAGTGCCAGACCTAGGAAAGTTCCAGACCGGAGCCCCACATGGTTTTGCTGCAGCTACTGCGTTAAAAATACTAGACTAGCATTCATTTAGGTATCAAGATTTTTTTTTCCTTCCGTTCTAATAATTCAGAATTCTCTCCAGCCAAAAGAAATAAAGCATTTATGCATTTCAAAGGGAAGATGCTTTCAAAAACTGATTGAGCACACAACGTTTGTCACAAGCAGCTACACCCTAAGCCAAACACTGACTTTTACAACTTAGTGCCAAAACTGGTTCTCTCTAGGACCAACTACCCATGCTGCTGCAGGAATCATAGTATTGCTGAGGTTGGAAGGGACCTTTCAGATCAAGTCCAACCATTAACCTAACACTGCCAAAACCACCACTTAACCATGTCCTTAAGCACCACATTTACCCATCTTTTAAATACCTCCAGGGATGGTGATTTCACCACTTCCCTGGGCAGCCTGTTCCAATGCTTGAGAATCTTTTTAGTGAAGAAATGTTTCCTAATATCAAACCTAAACCTTCCCTGGTACAACTTGAGGCCATTTCCTCTTGTCCTATCACTTGTTACCTGGGAGAAGAGACTGACACCCCACCTCTGTACAACCTCCTTTCAGGTAGTTGTAGAGAGCGATGAGGTCTCCCCTCAGCCTCCTCTTCTCCAGGCTAAACAACCCCATTCCCTCAGGAATGTACCTTCCAATCCTGTACTCAATCTGAAATAGTCCTGAGAGAAGAGCCATTTCCTCAGTAGAAATCAGCTTCTATAAGCATCCCAGCTCACACAGTTCACCCACTGGCTAGACACCAATAGAGATGAGCTGTAATAACTTTAATTAGGGATCTGAATTATTAATATTTTTCTCTAAAACTCTCAACTAGCAAAATCATAGAATTAAAGTTTCTTCAAAAATGTATTGTTGTCTCAAAAGTCAGTAATAAGAAAGCTCCACTTGGGAGCAAATATGCTACCTTATACAGAAGGTACAGTAAGAAAACTAGGTGTTTAAATAACGAGCTGTGTGTTCTTTGAACTAGGTGTTTAAATAAAAGCCAGTAACATATTGAATATCGGATCACGATTTCAACTCCAGTAGATGACTTCAGAATAACAAAGTGGTAGCATTACTAAAATAATCCTGATAAATGACCTTAATTGCTTCCGAACAGTTCACTGTGCTTCCGGAAAGTCCTTGTTCCCCCCCTGCAAATGCCTCCCTCGCAGCGGCCTAAGCTACCCACTGAGCATATCGCACTGGGGGTTCAGGATACGTGACAGCAGTTGCTCTTCAGTAGAAAAGGATATATACGAAGTCCCAAAGCCACATTTGAATGTGTGACTTATGTGGATCAAAGCTCTCTTTGAAAAAATTAGTCTACATCTCTCTTGAAGTAAGTAGGGCCTAGGAGTCTGGTAATTTGAAAATTATGTTATTAACCTTACAGCAATATGATTCAAGAGTGCTCTTTTTAAAGTCATATATTATTTCTGACTAATGCTTTTGATCCCCCTTAGTTCATTATTGTTTGTCAGTGTAAATGCAGCTCCGCTTCATCATACATACAACCCTCCAACCTACACTTGAACAATTTAACAGCGGAGTATTTTATTGTTCTGTCAACATTTCATAATGTGCTCCTCAATTACCGTACTGGTATGTCAGTCTGGCTTCCTAGACCAGACGAACACATTGCAGTGTGCACAGCAAGCTCAAGAACCACACTTTGATGAGCAGCCTTTATCCAGCACATCCCTGAGAGAGGCAAGCCTTTCCCATCTCTAATCAAGTACTCGTACACCGTACCCATGAGATCTGTTTTCACAGTTTAATGGGGATACACAATAAACAGGGGCAGAGTCTGCAAGATGTAAAGCTCTGCCCTGGAAATACGACCTGCTCCCATCAAAGTCATATATATATACATGGCTGAGATCAGCCACCACTTTAACAAACCTGCACACAACGCTGTTTTACTCTTCACCTAAAATTCAAGCCTTCTATGAACCCATTTTTCACTTCACTTTTTAATAAAGAAGACTCGGCAGCAATTCTGGGAATTAATCAGAGTCAGGCATAGTTTCATATATTTAAGAGGTGTGTAAAATCCAAACTGATGATTTGGCAGAAGACCATGAGCCTTAAAAAAAAAAAATAACGTGACGATGAAAAATATTTAAGAATTGAAAATCAAATGGTGAAGCGAAGAGACGGAACAAAGTCATGAAGAACAGATGACCAATTTACAGAGCAGAGAATGCGGACTTGCAAGCATGAAATGGAGGAATCTGAAAACACACTCTTTGCAGTGAAAAAGAGGATGTGGAAGAGTTGAAATAATGACAGACAGGCCTAGGAGAGTACAGTCTGAAGCGATGGAAATAGTCAAAATGTAGAACAGAAAAGTAAGAGCAGTGGAGGTGGATGCTTATATTTAAGCCTTCATGATGTCCTTCTCCGGTGATTTAACTGAGTAAAAATTATCAAATTATACAGAATTTACAATTACGGAAAAGCCAAATGAGCAGTTAAGATGAATGCTATAATGGCTTTTTGTTGTGGTTTGGGACGGGTTGGCCAGTGACAAGATGACAGATGGTCTCCATCCCTCTTGCTCTAAGGAAAGCAAGAAGAGAGATCAAGAGATTTGTGAGTTTAGAAAAAACTAAAACTACTTTAATAAAATATTACTCATAAAATTTTAAAAAAGAGAAATAAAGAAATAGATACAATATATACAAATACAGTCAAAACCGTATCAAGCTCCCAGGGCGATGTCACTGGCAGGCCCTGGGAAAGTTCCAGACTGGACTCAGTGACAAATGGGAACGGGAACACACTAACCAGGATCAAAAGCCAGATGAGCTGATGGGGTCCTCCACAGACATCAGTCATTGAAGAAGCAGTCCACTGAAGAAGAACCCACCGGAGAAGATCCGAAGAAGAGGAGGCTCGGGGAGGAGCCAATCTGATCCCTTTGGTCCCTCAGCTTTTATACTGAGCACATACTGGCCAGTTGGGGTCCCCTGACCCATCCAAAAGGGCAACCCCTCCACAGGGTAAACAACCCAGTCAGGGTCCCTGGTTGCCATGGCAACAAGTGTGAGCAAGGGCCTCTCTCACTCAACAGGAACTTGGCTCTGCTTCACCCCAAATCATTTTTTCCAAGCCTTTCTAAACATAGGCAAATTAAAAATTACTTTTAAAATTCTCTTTGGAAGACTGTACGAAACAAGAATTTGATAGAAATATCTAATTCGTACCTGCAGCAACACTGCAAACACGTACCAGCACAAGCATTCCTAAAATACTCATACTCCCCATGATCAAGACTTGCTCAAATACTGCATTGCATAAAGCAGGAAAGTCATTGCCAAGCTTGGGGAACACTAAACACAAACTTCACCCTACTTTAGCTCTTCAAACTGTATTTTAAGTTGACACAAGGAAGAAAAAAAAGAGCAAATTTTTATTACCACATGACAACATAAGATGAGGAGCAAACGAGACATATTGATAGCTTTATTTGTGCTCAGTAAGAGACTCAGCAGACTGATGAAACAAGAATCTGCCAATCCTTTGTGAAATCTTTCCTATTTTATGGCATTTTCCTTTTGCACTCTTGACAATTTGAACTCCTTAACATCCCAACACACTGCCTGTTCAGAGCAAATGGCTTCTGTCACAAAAATGATGCACAGTAAGGCTGGAGAGAAGGGTACTCTTTTTACTCTTGGAAATTCGTAACTCTTAAGAATGAGGTTTCATAATTAGAAGATGTTTAAATTTGCAGTCTGGTGAAGAGGGGTTTTTTTTAAAAAAAACAA
Source organism: Rhinoptilus africanus (assembly GCA_013400135.1). Classification (NCBI taxonomy): domain Eukaryota; kingdom Metazoa; phylum Chordata; class Aves; order Charadriiformes; family Glareolidae; genus Rhinoptilus; species Rhinoptilus africanus. The sequence continues at coordinate 300,171 of VXBO01006809.1, forward strand.
AAAAAAAACCTTCTAGAGAGACTAAGTGAAAAACTGCTTTAGAAAACACAAGTTTTCCAATACACTTACCGTCCAAAGAACTTCACAATTGGGGTAACAATTATGGCACCCACAAGGCCACCAATGGCAAAAATAGAAACAGTTATGGACCAGAGGAGAGTCAGTGTGCTTTCATCCACTGAGAAGCCATATCTTCTTTCCCAAGTTTCATTGTAAAACTTCTTGATATACTGAAAGAAAATACATCATAACAATACACGTAAATAAAAACAAATAAATCACACTTTAAGAACACAACTGAGAGAAACAGAGGTTTTTTTAAAAAAAGCCCAACAGTAGCTTGCTTGCAGGAATCACCCTTTCTCTTCAATCTCCTTCCTCCAACAAATGGGGCCTCACTTCTAGATGCAATTTCACTGCAGACTAACTGGACCAGTCAAAGCATACGCACATTTAACTACATGCCGGTCATAAACAAGATAGGTAAAAAATAATAGGTAGATGTGAATGTAGAAGAGGCTAATGAAAGAGAAACTCCTATAAAGCAAGGATGTTACCATTTAGGTTGTCGGTACAACATTAGCAGTTTGGTTTAGCCTTACTGTGTACTCATATGTAAACATTTCAGCCCGAACTGGGGTTAAGGGCTCAGGCACAGAATCACAGAACGGTTGAGGTCCAACTCCCCTGCTAAGCCAAGCAATGAACAATAACATGTTCCTCCCAAAGCATTTACAACCAAGACAAATAACTGTTAGACGATGGAGGCAAGAACCGACAGCTGTTGGTTTCATACTGATGGGGGGAAAAGAAGTCCACAGTATCAGTTGAAATGAGTGAGCTGTTTGACACCGTTAAAATTAAGAATCCCAAATCACTTTTATAAGTATTTATAGCTTCTTCCCTTCAAATTTACCCTATCTGCTTTTTGAACGAAGTTCAGGTTGCTAAACAAGGTAAGCAATTTCTTTTTCGTAATGAAAGATGTAGCAAACAAAATCAGACACCTAAGATGCTGGTACGAATCCATCTGCCAGACAAGCTGGTATTCCTAAGAAATTAAAACCTAAGACCTATCCTCTAACTCTTCAGCTATCCCAAGACCTACACTTTTCTCCCATGGCAGCTTAATTTCCTTCAGACACTTCCATAAGGGCCCTTCCAGGGTATCTTTTGAAACTCCAAGTGCCTCTTGAACCTCTCGAAAACTCCGACAGATGCCTGAGTCACAGTTCTCCTTTGCAAAAGCCATGCCAGCTCTTCCCCAAATTCTTACTTTTCTACTACAGGTTCTGATAGTTTGTCAGGTACAAATAGCAAATTGTTAGCATGTATGTTCCAAGTATTCTCCCTAAAACCTACTTTTTTCTTAAGGTCACATTAATCCTTTCAGTGTTACTGTTACTGAGGGTATTCAAAAAGAAGCTGAACTGTGATATGAAGCCTATATTTTGAGTTATCTTTTTAGTCTTGAATAAATGTTAACTTGACAAAAAATTAGCACTGATTTTATTCCATATCTCTACTGACATTTCCACTTCTCCAATACATCCCCTATAAAGAAGGTTCCAGCGTGGGACATCCCCAGACTTTTCAAATTCAAAATATTAATTCAGGTTTCTTGTTCTGTTCTTGTATTCTTGAACACCCTTTTTCAGCTTCGTCTATCAGCCTTATATCCCCAAACCCTCTTTCTGGATATTTTTTGAGGCTGCTGAAAATGCCCAAACTGCAGGACTGGCTCACTTTTTTAGCCTTCAATGTCACAGAGTTTATATTTGGTTTCTGTTTTCCTCATGTGAGCACAACTGCAGGTTTTTGAAGGACGCCTTCTAAAAAATTCCCTTTTCTGATGTTTAATTACACCAAAGTCTCTTCATCTTTCTAAAAGGTAAAGACGTCATAGCTCCTGCATGACATTTTCACACAGTCTCTCCATCACTTGCAGAGATACTGCCTATTTATCTTCCATTTAGTCAACATTCCTTATTTTTATTCTGTTCCCATTTCAAAATTAAGCAAAGCGCCGATGTCACCATGGTGCCTGATGCTTTGTTGAGGATAGTGACCAGTCGCTACTGCAGAAGGGCACAGCATGCTTGTGTAATGCTCTTGCTCATCCTATGTCACCGCTCCCCGACAAGCTCTACAGTATCACGAAGTTTAACCTTGGCACTTTTCCCCAGTTTCTTCCCAGATTTCTGCCAGCATGTCATAGGTGGGGCAGCAGTCAGCAAGATAAGCCTAACACTGCATTTTCCCTGTTCAAACTAGGAATTTCAAACTTTAAGTATTTCAGCCTTGGACACATGGAATATTTGATTTGAGCACTTTTTTTAGTTTGAAACGCCACCTCTCCACCTGCAAAGTACCTAAGAAAGGTGCAGGTAGAACATACTACTGTCTTCCTTCTATCAAGGTTCTAGTAGGTCTCTTGTGCCCTGAATTAAAAGGACAGGGATGTGTCTCCCATCCCATCCTATCTTACATGTTTCTATACAAACAGACAGAAAAAAAAAAAAGAGAGAAAAGTCAATTTGGTGCTTGGTCCATTTAGAAGAATCTCACAGTAAACTTCCAAATCTGCCATTAAATCAAGTAATACATCTTATCTCTTTAACAGCAATACTCAGATTATATTTAGATTCAGATATCTTCTTGTTTATTTGAAGTTTATTTCTGATAGTAATGAATACTAAGAGAAAGCATTTTTAGAACACTATTAGCATCTCTCATTAATGATAATGGTTAAAAATAGTATGCAAATTATTCTCCCCTTGTGTTATGACTGATTTTCTAAGCATAGCTTTGTTATTTACAAGGATACATCAAATAATTGCAAATAGTCAAGAAAAGAAAGTACAAACTATGACATTAAACAGTAACAGATAATGTGCTGGCATGTAACATCACCTGTGTCTGGATTCATTGCCAATAAATGGGAAGCTAATAACATACAGGTTTTCAGGAGCTGCACATGAAACAAAACAAATCTGATCCAACAAATCCACCGGATTTGAATCCATTGAGTTCTGTGGAAAGGCTCCTTTGGGTTTTTAATCAGTTGCCTGAACAATACTATGGCATAAATCTGTATACAAGAATTTTAGCCCCTAACCAAAGCCTACAAGGAATGGTAGCTGACTGATACCAGTCTCTTGTATTCTGCTGCTTCAGTTCATTAAGGTAGTAGTGCTAGAGTGGGAAATATAAGAAGAATATAAGGGATACATATATTTTTTTATATATAAACAGAAGGAATATATTTCAAATATAAGGGAAATATTTTCCTTGTCTCTTTAACTGCAAATAAATTACATCAAGGGAAGAGATGAACTGGTCTTTAGAAAAGAAAAATTACCTTAGCCATAGTGATGAGGGTGACTTACACACAGTGACAACTACCCAACAGGCTAACACAGCAGGCTATACGTTTTTGTAATAGTCTCACTTTCCCTGTATCAGCTCTAAGAGGAATGCAGAGCTGCAGCCACCCGCAGGAAGGGGGCAAGGGCTGCGCGGCAGTAAGTGGCAGAGACTTCGCCTCCCACACTGAGCACAAAGGACATCACTGTTCCGCAGACCTTGCCCACAACCAGTCCGTGGAATGAACTGCAGAAATTCAGCTCAGAAAAAGACAGCTTCCACTTGGCTTCAATTGAAGCATTTGTCTTCCTACTGCCAAATGCTCCCATACGTTTTTAATAAATTCTGGTAACTCTTTGAACAAGCCCATGGAAACTTCTAATTGTGGGTCTCTCGTGTGGTCAGGTGCTGTGTGCAGGGTGAAGCACACCTGCAATGGGCCACTGCTCTTTCCCACTGAAAAGCAGGGGACGGAGAGGGAAGCGATCTCTGCTCTGAACAGAGCCGGTGTGGTTTACTGCCCCCTTGCAACAAAAAGGAAGTTGGACTGACTCCACAAGATGACCTGCAGTAAAGTTCACCAGTGAGAACTGCAGGGGTATGAGCTGGCACAACTTGCAGCACCAAAAGGAAACATTTACAAGAATTTACAAACAGTTCTTCAGTGCTTCAGTCTTAAATGAACTTCCCCCCGGCAGTTCAGTCATCGTGTGTGATGTGTTCAGTTCCAGGACCCTGGAAACATCCCACGTCTTAGTCAACAGTCATTATCAAGCATTTTTCCAACGACTCTCAAAGCATCACACAGTCCTTCTCTAAGGCTAGAAGACTTTAGATATCAAAAGGAATTATACTGAAGTAAACAGGGGCAAAAGATATCCAACATCCTACAGAGAGATGCTCATACAATGCAGGCTGTAAGCCACATATCACCAGAACAAATTATTTGTCCTACCAAGTTTATAAATGAAAGTCAGCTTGCAGCTTTTAGGAATTACTGTGCTCCCAATCTAACCTCTTATAAGAGTGCTGTTTATCTACAGCTAAAAGCTGCTCCCCTTTGGTTCTCCTCAGCGACCTCACATCAGTATTCCTAAAGGGTCACCTTCCAGCAGAGTGATTTGGTGACATAAGGGGGAAAACACATGGGGCAAAGGTTCCTTTTCTTGTGCTGCAAGCCGCACAGCTTTGGTATGGCTCTCTCCTCCCCACCGTGGCTACAAGCAGAGCCCAGACTCTTCCCTTCAACCTGGTGACTGGAGCTCCGGCAACAGGGACAGCAAGGTCCTGGGCAAACAGATGACACAGGTTAATCCTGGGGCTAGAAGGAACACCAGAGGCCACGCTGGTATTTTGTTCTTGAACTGCACAGCTATGCATTCCTTGTCAGTAGGAGCACTCCGTAGCCCTAGCTAATGTATGGTTTAACATAAACAAGACAGACACGAAGTTCCCAAACACCGCAACACCATGCTGGAAAAAGGGGGACTTCAGGCATACCCATCAACAGAATGACCAAACCACTGTATCAGCACAGTGGCCAGTTTCAGTCCAAAAGCAACAGTAAAGATTTCAAGCAAAAATGCACAATCCTGGCAGCATTCCTAACCATGACATCTGAAATTTCACCATTCGTCACAGTACATTAGCACCTTCACCCTCCCCACTGGCACTCTGGTCACCACTGTGATCTATCACATGGTTTGAACCTAAGTGTCTTGAGTGTTGCCAGCACTCCTGTCATCCTTTCTTTCCTTTACCCCTGCAGAAAGTGACAGGAGAGCTCTGATTACCAGGACAGCCCATTTTTTAAATGTCGCTCAAAAGTTTAGAAATTGGATCATTCTGACTGCTCTGTTGACAGTACCGAGGCAGTGCAGGAAGGATGTCTACCATCAGGACAATCAATATCATTGCTCACAGAATTTCAGCTTACTGCTGATTTCTTCTAAGCCATGTTTATCTTCTGATGACTGCAGGGTGAAGCGATGCTTAGACATGTCATGCTAGAATAAATATCCAATTTGTCCAACCGTGTGTTATTGGTACAAAAGTACCAGGAGCTTCAAGAAAATTTCCAGAAGTTACGAAGGGGGCAATTAAAACTTTCTACAGGGTGAGTCTCTTCATAATCCTTTGGGTCATCAGTTTAACAAATAAAATACACATATGAAACATGAATTTTAAAATAATAAAAAAAAATCTTCTTTCATTATTTGCATAAATATTGCATCCATCTTTAATGTGACCAACCTGTTTAGGTGGAAACCTAGCCACACATTTTTGTAAGAGATTTCCATAAAAGAAGGAGCTTAGCTCTGGAAAGGAACTATTTTGAAATGGAATTTCAACAAGTTATTTCCCCAAATTTACGAGATACTTTTTCAAAACAGTGTTACTTGCAGCTCTACTGAATTGCTTACTGCTGTGCTCGACTGAATTAAGAGGATCTCTAGAGAGCCAGGGTAAAAACAAGATGTTCAGATTTCCATTTGTGATAAATGATATCTTAACGAAATCCCTCCAAATATTATACCCTGATTTCACAGTACTCTATTCATCAGATCTATTCCATATGTTGCAGCCCAACACATGGTCAACATAGCAGTTTCAAATTCAGAACCAAAAGTGTGCAATCCACAAAATGCAGAAGAGGCCCATTATTTAAGAGGAAGCCAGAGGCATTATTTATAATATCAGTACTGGGGGAATTAAATGTTGTACAACTCTCCAGAACTGAGCAACCTGAACAGAAGCTTCTGAACACATGCATAGAGCTATCAAATACCCACTAGTCAGAAAAATAACATCACACAAAAGTGTGCAAGAAGATTTAGTATAGTCTGGGCGTGGGGAGAAGCAAACCACGTGCCCCCACTCACCTCAACAGCAGCGTTTACTTTCCTGACAACTGCTGAATTTATGTGAAAACCTCACGGACAGCAGAAAGAAGCTTTCAGGCAGAGGAAAGTTATCGTATGAGATTTAACCTATCCTACTACATCAGTCGGATTATAAAAGCAGGCTGTTGAGAGGCGCACACGGGCTGGGCAAGGCTGCCCTCTACTGATACTAATTTCCAGTTTTGTCCGTCACTTACCACTGCCGGAGCGTTCACCACCGAGAGATTGTAGCCATAAAGAAAAGACGACCCAAAAGCACCAGTTAAAGAGGCTACGATAAGACTCACAGACCAATTCTGAAAAACAAAGAAAAAGATGTCGCCATTATTAACTTTAAATTGACCTACCTCGGGTTTTAAGATTCCTCACGCTATCTTGCATCGCTCCTGCAGGCAGATCTCCTCGCTGCAGAACAGTGGCCTGAAACACTTCCCCTTGCTGCAACCCAAGGGACAGTAAATTTGAAGTGACAGCATCTCAGTTAACATTTACTGAGGCATAAGTGAACATTTGAACTTCTTTCAACCTCACAGATTTTTGCTGCAAGCATCCCATCAGCCTCCACACCAAAAAGTAAAACACCGGAGAAGCATGCTGTCGGCAAAGGACACTGCTGGCGAAGGTGATATTAATGCAACAAAGCATTAGGAGTAACGTATACGTGACGCAACTGGTCCGTGTGTAGACCTGACTTAGGTGAAAGCCTGGGAGATGCTGTGCCCCCCACTCCCAGGAGTATAAGTACTAGTGAAACTGTGACCCCCAAAAGTAAGATTATGCCTACAAACTAGGTTTTGTAACCCAAATGCAAGTTTCCAACAATAATTTGCTGCCACACACACACATTCTGGTTGGAGACACCATTTGACCTTTCTCCCCAGAGACACACCCTTCTCAGCTCTTCTCCCTTCATCCCCCTCATGCTGTTTTTAGCCCACCTCTGCTAACAATTTCTTCTTACACATCAGCTGTTGAAAAAAAAAAAGGTAGCACTGCTTAGATACTGGACTTTCACTCAGTTGATTTGAGAGATTTTGCATTTCAGGGTCTTTCCCACCTCCCCCAGTATTACTTTCTGCCACTCAGTTCTCCCGCTGGAATACAGAGAGTGGCAGAAGTGACCATCACCATTTCCAAAAGATGCTAAAGTTAGCATTTTGGTGGCTGGTTGGTTGAAAATGTGATTTTGTAGATCGTGGAAGACAACTCAACTTTCTTAACTTCTGAATACATTACAGTGGATGGCTTTTTAATGTGTTTTGATTCAAAAAACAAAACAAAAAAACCCCACAAACAAAACACAAAATTCCGATAAGAATCTAGAGTTTCGGGCACAGCTCACTGTCATTTTATGCCCAGCCTCATCCCTCACTGAAGCCTCACGGAGAAAGACCTGCTTAAGCAGGCCTGATAAACTCAGCTTCACTTACATTGCTTACAGCACACACAACAGGTTAATGAGTCAATACATTCTGTCAACTGCACACAGCTGGATGTTGGCTTTGGAAAAAGAAGATCTGGAGCAGAACTAGGTGTGTGCAGATAGCACACAGCGGAGCAGCAGTGACGATGCACCGCAATGAGCTCCACCAGCCTCAGGAGATGCACGGCTGGGCAAGCCAAGAGGCAGTGGCTGTTAGCAAGTTTCCGCACTGCCATCGCAGTCTCACTTCGATCGACGAAGAAGGGATGAGGTGATGAGATACCCGGGTGCCAGGGCAGGGAGCGTAGCGTACAGCCCAGCGTGCCTGGGGTCTGCCACGCTCCGCAGCTGCCACTCCTAAGGGCTCAAAAAACGCCCTGCGGGACAGCCGAGCGTTTTTAACTTCTTCCACATGATGTGGGAAGTTTTTAAGAGATTACACGGTTCATTAACCAGCCTGTTTTCAGTCAAGTCGGGAGGAAGCATGCAGGGGGAAAAAGCCCTGTGTAAGAAATATATCCCGTTGAGTTCATTACATAAGCCAAAGGCAGTTTCTTATTATTAGCCAGTTTCTTAAAATGAACCTGCCACCCACACACAAAGCTTTACGCCATTACTTTGGTAGCAAGCAGTAGACTTTTTGACCCAAGGCTTTATTTAACTCACTATGATAACACCTCTTATTAGGTGCCCATTATTTCTCTACCACGCGCACACTATGCTCCTACACATAGGAGGGACTGCTGCCACTCTGAACTTAATGAATCTGAGGAGAATATTCCTGGAGGTCTATCAGGGCGCTCCCAATGGGTTCACAAAAGATAAGCGCAAGTTCACAAGTCGTATGTGGTAATGTTGATGCAATATTGCTAAAGGGCTCGCCTCCAACAGTGTTAGATGCATCAGAAAAATTCTGCAAACAAAATGATTTGGACCATATTGCCTAGCTTTTATTAAAAACGCCAGTGAACGCTTAAACCTTTCAGCACAGGCAAATTAGATGCACAAAGAGGCTAAGTGGAAGATAATGTAGGACAACTCACTGAAGTGCTGCCAAATTAGAAAAGCCCATATCCACTTTATTTTCAAGTGTTGCAAACAGTTGGGTTTAGAGCCTACTTCAATACCAAGAATTTTCAAGTATACAGCCTGCTGCAGGAAACCTCAGACTTACTCGATTCAGAGTTTTACAGGTCTTGGAACATAAGCTTCAACTTCTCCATGACCTGTCTCCTCACACACTACCTTAAATATTTGCTCAGGCTTCCGCAATGCCAGATAGAAGACGAAAGCACAATGAAGCAAGAACACGCACACGAAAGAATAGTCAAACTGTTGCTCAGAAAAATATTAACCCTGTGGCAACACTAACAAAAGAAAAGAAAAGAAAAAACCCCAACAAGGTGTTTTACAGCGACTGGGGAACAGGAGGGCGGCCATGCCTCCCTCACAGGTGCTCCTTCACGCCAGCCCTGGGCTCATGCCTCGCTCGCTGCCGCCAGCGCAAGGGCAGGTAGGTGTGACCGTCACCGCAGCAATAACTGTTGGGTCAGGAAAGTTGCGTCTCACTTCACAGGAAAGCCCTCCAGGTACTTGAGACCTGCTTCCTCAAGACAGCCTGCAAGTTTTGGTCCTACCACAGATCCCAGGGCACTGCGCTCCGCAAGATGCTTTTCCGAACTCCCGCCTTTCTACTACGCCCAAAGCCTAACATTTGTGTCAGCTACTAGGAACTTTAAATTGTCTGCTTCTTAAACGCATGCCAGCTTGTGCTTCAGTTTTCAATACACAGTTGAGAATATTGTATTTTGATTAGTTAGTTATAAACCCCTTCTCAGAGTAAAACACACTTGTAAGCGCCGATCAGGAAGTTTTGCCGCTCATACACGGCTACTGATAAGACTTTCTGTTGGGACCGAGAACTTGGACTTGGCAGAACCTCACCCGACACCCTCAACGAGACCCAGTTTTAGGAAGGCACCGAGTACCGGAGCGTTCTCCCGACGGCCGGGCGCTCCGGGCAGGTGCTGCCCTCGGCCCGCCGGGGGGAGGCAGGGGACCCTCCCGTCCCCTCCCCCCGGGCTCCCCCTTGCCCCGAGGAGCGGCCGACACCGGGTGGCCCGGAGCAGGAGCTGTGGAAGCTGCTCGCCTCGTCCCGCTCCCACCGCTGCCCTCCGCCCGTCCTCTGCCTCCCGCCT
>VXBO01006809.1:310389-376458 GCA_013400135.1 Rhinoptilus africanus
GTCCCGCCGCGGGTGTTCGTCCCGCCGCCCCTCCCCGCGAGTGGACCGCGGGTCGGCAGGGGTGCCCACGCCGCGGGTACCGTCGTGAGAGCCGGGCTGCCCCTCTGCCAGCCGGGCGCTGGAGGAAAGAGGGGGGAGAGTTTTCCCCGCATGGCCGAGGCTGGAAAGTGACGATAGCCCAGGAGCTGCAGCCAAAATTAAGGTGTTAACCGCGCGGCGTAGGGATGTTTCCGCAGCCTTAGGAGGTGTAGATCTGACGCGCCCCAGCGCTGCTGTGTAACAGAGGGTGATTAGACACGCTGCCTGGGGAAGATAAACGCTTTCAGCTATTACTTTTAAGGTGCCTATTTGCAAACATGGGGATTTCAAACTGCTAAGTGTTAAAACTACACCACCTAGTTGGCAATGGATGAGTATTAAGTGGATCTGGGCAGTATTTCCAGATGACTGCAGTTAATATTGGTGTAAATCTGTGCTGTTTATGCTTCTGACATGCTACATACCTCCCAACTGGCCTGGCGCTCTCAAAGACACAGTAAGTAATGCCATAAAGCACGGCAGGTTCGAATGCAGTTTATGGTGCGACAACTCTGAAGTGTCGTTGGCTCAGATCAAGCTGAGCAGTGTTAGATTAGAAAGCCAGGTGCTACTTATTAAAGTGTAAAATTATTGTACACATTGAGTAATGTCAGTGTAGATAGGTGACCAGACGTCATTTATAATCTCTTTGAACGGTCACAGGTAGTAAAAGAATCAAGTTAGGAGAGTCAAGCTTTAAAATGCGTGGAGTGTATTTGAGATGAATCAGAGACCTGTGTTTTATTCAGTTTAATTTTAAATAGCACAGTGCAAGTAGTTCAGTTCACACTCAAATACAAATAATATGGCTGCATGTGATTAATATGTACATAATTCCTCACTTTAACACACATTTTTTGACCTTTTACAATTGCCGTTAGTTACAGAAACCAAAACACATGCTACTCCCTATACCCCTCAAATTTTCATCCTGGCAGCTTCCTCTTGCTCAAATCTCCATGTTCACATGGAAAGAAGCATCATTTTGCTCTTCTCTTACATGTCAGAATGGAAGGGGAAAAAGGGGAAGAATATGCAGCTTTGCAGGTTCTTGTATAAGAAAGGTGTCAGAGACGAAATCAAAGCTTTTTTTCACAGAATTTTCCTCCCAAAATTTCCTCTTGAAGGCACTGAAACTCTCTTCCAAATTGTTACTACTGTTCTCAATGACAGAGTCTCTCCCGTAAAAGACAGGAGATCCTAAAGTCACGTAATCCCAGAATGGCTTGCCTAAACCGTTTTTTGGCTAGTTCAAAACCAGCCATACATATAAAGAGAAACACAGGAAAAAATGAGAGGCCTGTGGTGCAGCCTCACAGTAAGTCCATTAGCACTCCAGGTACCAAAGGCAGAAAGGAAACAGCAGCATTCATGTGTTTAGGACACTCAGCCTGTGCTTGCAGGTGTTCATTTAGGTTCCAAACAGTTATTTTTTGCCTCTAGTCCCCAATTAGCAAACAAACGTGTTGACCGAAGATTTGGGAAATTCACTCACCACTTTTTTCTTCACCGCCTTATTTTCCTTCATCTCACCGTTGCTTTGCTGTTTGTTCTCCATTCTGTTACCTTGTTAGGCAATAGCTGAGGAAGAAAAGAGGGAGAGTTGTGGCACTGTTCATCTGAGGCAGGGTTGGTTTTTTCCTAGTAAAATCATTAATCTGACGTTTAGCTACTCTCTTCAAAAGACAGATCCTCGTTCAGGAAGGCATAGCAGCACCAAACAGAATGCAGTTAAAAGCAACCAAAATGTACACGCTAACTGTTTTAAGGAGTCTAGTCAGAGGGCAGCATGCTCTTTGGAGCAGGCATAGTAGTTCCTAGCACATCTAAAGAACGAAGAGGAAAAACCTACAGTATTAGGCCCTTCAGTGGATGCTTTGTCTCTATTAGAATAGGGGCATCAGACCCACTGCAACTACAAAAGGAGTTTAGGTAGTCAGGTGGAACGACATTACTATGGCTGGGTTGCAGCCAGGGCATTTGGATTAATTGCTGCTGTGATTCTAATGATTATTAGACGTTACATTAGCTGGGGCATTGCCTAAATGTATTTGCAAAGGAGGAGTCCATTTATTTACTGCTCTGTCAAGAAAATTCTTAGAATCATAGAATCAGTGAGGTTGGAAGGGACCTTTAAGATCACCAAGCCCAACCATTAACCTGCCCTGACAAAAACCCCTTCTAAACCATGTCCCTAAGTACCACATCTACCCTTTTCTTAAACNGCCTGTAGCGCTGCTTGGGGTTGTTGTGACCCAAGTGCAGGACCCGGCACTTGGCCTTGTTGAACCTCATGCCATTGGCCTCAGCCCATCGATCCAGCCTGTCCAGATCCCTCTGCAGAGCCAACCTACCCTCCAGCAGATCAACACGCCCGCCCAGTTTGCCTGAACATCATCATGTATGCTTTGATAATGTTAAAGGACATTTTGATCACCATTTATTAAGAAACTAAACTGATTTCTGGGGTTTCAGAGAGGATGGATTATCTGTTATTTACACGGGGCTTCATTGCATGATCTTGGGCAGTATTTCAGTCTGTTCAGTTCATTTGGAATATGGGTTCTTCTATCTCAACATCTTGAACACATTTCAATAATCTACTAGATAGTGAGCTATGATACATGGGACCTAATAGTCAATTTAGTGAAACAGCATGTTGGAGGGGAAATTGCCACACATAACAAGAGGTTCCCTAAGAAGAAAGTCTGCCTGAATTCTGTCTGATACAAGTACTGCCATTGGCAGTACTGGGGGCATTATATCAGATGGCTCCAAGAAATCAGGCTGAGCTTTTAAGTAAGAATCTAGAGAGATGACAGTATCCTATATGCACTAAAGCCAGAAAAATTACCTTCTTCCCTCTCTACCTCCCAGTGCAGTCAGTAGTAAAAACCTGCAAACAAGTCCTGTCCCTCTGCTGTAAAGGGCCTTAGTCAATTCCTGCTAAATTACTTTCAAAAAGAGCTTTCAAGGCAAAAGCATTTCACTTTGTAGGAGAGATGCTTAGGCTCATCATCAAACAGTTCACCTGTCCCACGCCACATTTAACAAGCATACCAAAAATAATGTCAGACTTGCTCACTGCAGCACCCACATGCTATACAGTATGTCATATAAAGATAATGTAGATAATTGAATTAATGAAGGTTCTGAGAGAGCACAAACAAAGCATCATCAAACTGGAATTTAAGAGCTTACAAGACAGAGAGTATATGGGGGGTAGCAGAAACAGAATATAGGCTCGGTCAGAAAAAATCTGCTAAGCATCTAAAAAGACAACTCAACCTCACAGCTGAGACACTAGCCAAGGATAACTCATGTTTGCTTTCCCTCACTGCATTTTTTTTATATGTTTGAATCCTCCTCATGTTTTTTGAGCAATATTTAAAACACTTTCAAGATAAGTCTCTTGTGTCTGGAAAGTTTAGTTGCTAACAGTGCACCACCTGCAGAAGTGTTCAGATTGAACTGCCCCTCCAATGCTTTCAGTAAGCACAGTTTCACAACTTTTTAAACCTATCCACTCGACTCTAGAAAAAGGAGTGTTACCATATCCAGTACGGATACCCAATGTGATTCAAAAAATAAGAAACCTGCATGGATTTGTCAATGTTACTTTTGCAGTTGTGTTAACTTGCATGCAGGGAAGAGAGACAGGATTACAGCAAGCAGGAGCCTGATTTTCAGATTTCAGTGCTTGAAAAAATCTAAAGAAGTGGTATTCCACTTCGAGGAATGGAAGTCAGAGATTGGCACTACTGCTGGTGGTGGCCATTCACTGAAAAAATTAACAGATAGCGTGGAAAAGTGTATTTCTTCCTCCTGAAGTTCATATTGCTAGTACCAGGTAAGTTGCATAAGGTGTGGATCGAGAAATATTCATTCATTATTCATTCTTTATTATGGGAGATTTGATCTGTCTGCTGCCTAGCTTGTACAGTTGGTCAGGAGGTGATCCAAGAATCAGGAAAGGCTCATTTATGTCAGGCCAGGGAGCACTTTCCGTTCCAGCATTACAAACAGAGCTACAGTTTCCCTACCTACTTACCCAACAGTTTATTTAGCAATGTACAGGTTGAGTTCATTAGTAGGACATGCAATGCAACTGATTCCTACAGCCGGAGCCTTGGCTCGGCTTTGTTAGCCTTGGCAAGGGTGGCTCAGCAGTTCACAAAGCAGGAACATTATGTGCACAGCAAACTGACTTGAGAGAGGTCTGACTAAACCTACTGTAGTCTAGGTTTGGTTTTAAACTTCTATTGAATATTTATCATTCATTAACTGACTGTAAGTCAGGAAAAACAAAAGCTATCGGAAAGGTGTAATGATCACAAGAAGCAAATACGCAAAGGGAGCAGTTTCAGATGAACTCGGATTTTAAATAGCCATATTTGTGATGTTAGATGGCAGAATCACCAAGGAGCTGACCACCTCCAGAAAGCTGAATTATAAGTTGCAGTTACTAAGAAAAAACCCAAACTAAGAAGAGCATAAGACCTAGAATAGATCAATTATTGTTGTTGTCCAGCCTGAGTGCAAAGCACTGTTTGGGCCAGTAGCCAGTGAGGGCCCATTTGCCAACTTCAGGTGCCCTGGGCATACACGAAGCCACCGGTCACTCCACCCAAGGCACAACACAAGCAAGTTTCAGGCAGTTTATCTATGATACGAAAGGTTCTGCTGGCACAAATTCCTCATGATGGGCATACACGGCTTCCATGTCCGTCTCCCAAGTGCAAAATATATTACCTCTATAAAAAGATTATATCTGTGTCAACATTGCACTACTATGCACAGGGAAAATGTGGAAGTCAGAAGGGCAGCTTCCAGCTGACAAAATTCACTTGCAATTATAAACACAGCACAGCCTCTCAGAGACGGAAAGGGACTAATTTGCACTCCTCGGAGTAAACCTCTTTCAGGTATGGCACAGAATCGTTTGGTTTCTTTTAAAAATGGGGAAAAGCAGCACTAACAGCGACAACACTGCAGCAGGGTGTGAATCGCAAAGCTTTGGAAAACACAGTGGAAAAATAAGCCAAACGGACTCTGTAAGTCCTATTGGGCCATAGTAGACTGACATCTAATAATTTTTGCTTTTGCAAAGGCAAAATTGTCCAACTTGAGAACTCTGGTTCCCTATGCATTGTACTGGAAATAGGTAGGTGGAGAAGAAAGAGAAACGTTTTGAATCTCACTCCTATCCCATAGCTTACGTTCTTTAGAACTACTGCTGCTGCCTTTTTCCACTCAGCTCACAGACGAAATTCTCTGTGGCTGACCACTTGTGCCTTTCAGTAAAGGAGCCATCCCTGCGAGGCAACAGACTCAAGCTGAGGACTTTACTGTGCTTCCAGCTAGATGTTTCTGTCACTAATCTACCAGGTGTACTTCAGTGAACGTGCTCCTCTCCCTGGTACTGTAAATCACACGTACACACTCGCACAAAAGAAATACACCAGTGATTAATGAAAAGATTGATTAACTAGAGCACCCAATGCGAAGGCCACATTTCAAGTTTCTGTGTCCCTCAAAGCAGGAATGATATATGTATGAGATCCTGATAAGCGCCACAACTATCTGGTTAAAATAGGTGTTCTGGAACTCCATTAAGAACTGAGGGATTATTTTCTTCTCAAGTAGTTTCATTAAGCTAGATCTATTCTGGTGCAGGTGAGACTGTACAAGTCAATGCTTCTTACGCTGTTTATGGAAAATGTCAAACAGTCCCAATATTAAAATACCACTGCTGGAGTCAGGTGTGTCATGACTTTCATTTAGCACAGAACATTCCTATGGTACTGAACCATTTATCAAGAGTTAATCTCAAATACTGTAGACACCCTGGCTTCCAGAAATACCTGTTTTCTTAAGTAATCAGTTGACAGTGTTAAAGAATGTGTATGTATCTGTATCTGTAGTATCAGTCCTAAAGCATCTTTACAAAATGATGAATTATTGTATCTGGATTTCATACAAGTCACAATCTGATCTCTTATAATAAGAAGGAGAAAAATCAGATTTCTATTTCAAAATGAAGTGTTTTCATTGTTGGCTTTTTCCTTTAATATAAATTGGGGAAAAAAATCAAGCTATTTTCCATAGAAATCTATTAACCAGGAGAGGAAGACAGATTTCAGAGTTAATGACTGCTTATACAGAAGCTGAGTACTCAACTAGCACAGGAAATTATCTGTTTACAGATCTCACAAAATTGATTTATACCAAGATAAATCCATTGCTCCCTCCCCAAGTCAAACCCTTGAGAACATTGCTAAATTTGAGAATTTGCTCCAAAGTATCAAGTCCAACTTCTAGGCGCTACTCACCGCTTATCCAAAGTATTCTTCACTTCCAGTGAGTTCTGAAGTTCAGCGCAGTTCAGAGCAGCCCTCTTCTCTGAAATAGGGACAGTTAAATTGTTAGATTAAATTCAGAGCCAGCTTTAACTCTTTTATACCTTTTCAGAATAAATAAATAATAAATAAAATAAATAATTAACAGTAAAAACAATGAACAGTATGACGATTCAGCTGGAATTCATGCAGTAAATCTTTCCTACACAATAAAAACCAAACTGCCTTGTATGAAATACCATACAAGAGGTCTTTGTTTCAGTTGCCACATAATGTGAAAAAGCTTTGCTTCCCACATTCCAACCAACAGACATTTGAAATGCAAGTGCCTAAGGCCAGGACTTGCATTCATATACTCTTACTTCATTACAAGTGACCAGGTAGAGGAACACCCACAGAATTCCATGTGCTGTAAATGGCTTTTAGTGATGTGTTGGGCCAGTACTTGGGCATGTGAGACAGAGCGTGGGTCTTGTCAGGAATCACCCCTTTGCAAGGTTTGAAAGGCCGGGACAAGACATACTGTGCAATAACAAGAACCACAGTAGTTCATAAAACAATTTCCCTTGTGTGCCCTTCTGGCTTTGTGCCATAGAGACGAACTTCATATCAGTGTTAGTTTAAATACTAAACAAAACACTGGCCAGTACAAGGGTGTAGCAGTTCTGGCTTTGCTTTTGCTATCAGTTCCTTAACATCCCAAAGCTAAGCAGAGATAAGAACACTCTTTGGTGTGAAAAGGTGTTCCCTCTTTTCGCTTTTCCCTCCTGGCAAGTGTATTGCTTTCTCTGAAAATCACACGTATGTTAAATTAGGCTCATCAGCATTTCCTCAAGGACCTTAATAGCTAATGTAATTGGATTATCAGTAAGCTTGCAGATGCTAAGATATCCAAGATGTGTTAGGTAGAGGTGCAGCTGTACAGACATGAGTTTGCTGAAACCATAAATTCTGGCTGGGATTTGAAGTAACCTTGTTCTTTTAGGGAAGGTGGCATTATTGAGCACATGGTGCTTGGTTTGTATTTCAAGTTATGATTGTTCTGGCAGGTCCTACAGAGCATTTTTGACCCTGTTACCATCAAATTTCCTTCAGCTAAACATAAGCATCTTTCTACAGTTACAAAACACTAATCAAAGAAAACATCACTTTGGTGGGACAGGAAAAGTTCTTCATAAGGTCCCCTAGCATATTTTATCTAAAAGTGTCTTAAACTTGGCACCCGATATTTTCCAATTAACAGGAAAAAAATAAAGTCTTCTACCTTACCCCATTGTAACACAGAAATTACATCAGTTATAAGGAAATACAAGATTCTCTCGGCCCTCTCTGGAGTGACTGATGAGGTTCAAATATATCTTGTATCTTTCATGCAAATGACAGATGATAACTTCCAGACTTATATACATTTAATTTACCTTTTACATAATATATATTTTCACTGAAAACTTCACAACTTTTCAGCTAATGCAAAACAATTAGGTTTGTGACATCAAGATGCACTTCTTAGTAGCAGCTGTCATCTGTGGAAAGGATTTGTTGGTCAGTATGTCCCATGATTAACATGAGGACAGGAAAATAAGCAAGACAAAGTTATAAAGCTGTCAATGCTACATTATAAAACCAGTCATATGTGGTTATGTAAGCTTTGGGAAGAGGTGCCTCTTCAAAAAGCATAAATTCAATGATTATTGAAAAGCAGCCTGCTCCGTGCTAAACCTAATCCTTTCAGACTAAACAAAGCTACCTCTCTGATCCAGGTTTTCCCAAGTTTTATATTCAAGTCTATAAACTTGGCTGTATCAACTTGAGCAAGAATACAAAGAAACTATCTCAAGGGCAGCTTACACAATCATGGCCAAGAAAAAAGACAAACAAGAATTGCTTTGTTAGATACCACACAAGAAAGAAGCAAAGATTTTTTTTTTTAAATTGAAATTTAAATACAACAGAAAAAAAAACAGAGAGAATCTTTACAAGCAAGCCTAAGTTGAAAGTTCACCAACTGACATAAGTCATTGAAATTTCAATTTCAGGTCCAAGACTAATTTTTTTTTTTATTGTTGGTAAATTAGAAACAGAATTGCTGGAGTACGCGAGATAAGCAGAGAGCATGTCTGTACCTATATGTGTGAATGCTCATTCACACGTAAAAGGTGTAGCTGATTTCTGTGCAGGTCCCTTTGGAAATTCAGTCTCAAATTGGTAAGCCAAACTGATGCTTAGATTTTAGTTTTATAAAAATGCCCTGATGTGGCAAAGTAGTAGTACACAGTTTAGTTTTAAACTGAATTCCATAGGAAAATGAAGCATGTATATAAATACATAGATAGTGAAAGTGAGAATGTCTAGCTTCCTACTTAGTCAAACCCCTAAAACTGGAAATTTAGTGTCTTTCATGGCTGCATGTCTGTGATGGAAATTAATCGCATTCCTGCACTACTAAAAACCAGAGTTTTGAGAGAAAAGCCAGGACACCGACCATGTTTATTTAGTAGCCTTTTCAGCTTAAAAATGTCAAAACTCCCAGTACGTAGGCATCAGTACAAGCAGGTGTAACAGATCACTGGGAAAGACATAACAGAAATATTGAATATTCAAAAATATATTTTACTGATTATTGCATAACAGTGCCTTGGATCAGCTACAGCAGAGCATTTCCCAGTTCTTTGGAAGAAAAAAGTAGTTAATAATTACTCTTTGTTGTGTTTGCCATTAGTGTTGTTTTAACTATTTTCTCTCATTTACACGTGCAAGTCTGGTATGCCATTATTTAGGAAAAGTCTTATGAGCCATGAGTTTAATGTTATCATTATGTTAGGGTTATTTCCAACATTACCTTCCACGTAGATTAAAGCTAGTTAAATCTTTGCCACGTTATTTCCAGTGAAGTCAGCCTAGCATCCACCTGCCATTTAGTAAATGTTGAATTAAATATTCACAAGTAAATCTTTTATGTTGTAAGGTCATGCCCCAAGTTAAGACTAGAGCAGCTCCTGGGTACGGGTTCTTTCCAAGTAGAAATGAAACACGCTTAAAGTAATTCTTGTTGTAAAGAAGGATTATGCCCCAAAATGAATCCCTTCTAGAACGTGAATTTTGGGCTCAATCCCAAAGGCAGTGAAGTACCCAGCATCTAAGGGTTTTTTTGTTGAACATCAGAGAATACTTTCAAAATTCCCAAGATTAGTATGTTTGAGCAGCTTCTGTTGTTTTTATTAACGCTATGAGCAAGGAAATGTCTCACCAGGGTACTAAGATCTTGAGCCTTCTTCCTCTCTTTGTGTAGTAGCAAAACCTACTTCCAGCAGGCAGATGTACCCTGGCAGACTAATTCTTTACACATCTTTTCCTGAAATCTCATTATAGACGTCAAGAACAGGTGGGTCATTTCTACAGAAACTGTTTTCTCCAATCAGCAGTCTTATCACACTTCGGAATTGTTTGCTACCCATCTTGAAACCTTCAGAGGAGAATGAGTGAGCTTTTTGAAAGATCTGCTAACATATCAGGCTCTAACACGAGGCCCCTCCAGGTGAAGCTCCATGTTCTGACTTACAGCATCATCCTCAACAATATAATGATTCCTTCTAGCCTGGGACATCACTCTTGCCCTCTGTGGAGGGGGAAAATGAAACAAAATGCCTTCGCATGCGTCGCGCTTGCAGCCAGTCTCTAGCTTGCTCAAAGCTTGAGTTGCAGGGCTCAGGCTCCAGCCCCTTGGGAGCAGCGAGCGCAGCTCCAGCCCAGAGTCCACACATTCCTTACAGTGCCGAATGTGCCTAAAAAGGATGCAGAGCAAGCCCAGAGTAGAAATACATACTCACATTGCTTTCTTGTGAAAGCTGGTCCTGGAAATCAAGCTAGGAAAACAAACTTCGACCAATCCAACCTGCCCAGTTATTTTAAATAGCCCCAGTCCCGGCTTCACTTTTAGCTGCCAGAACCTTTTAGCTGGTCTAGCTGTAGTTTTTAGGTCTGATCTCATTTGTCTTCATCTATGGACTAAAAATAATGCAGAGATATTTGTGTAACAAATTATTCTCTCCACAGATTCATGAAACCTGGCAAGCAGCAGCTCACCATTTATTCTCATCTCTTGAAGGCGAAGAGATCTTACCAAAGCATTCCCCTCTAAAAGTGGGGAAAGATAACATAATATAAGAAATGTCTTTAAATTGTTGCTACCTTAATTTGTGTAACCAAAGCCTCATATGTAAATATGGTAAAATCCTGCATGTTGTGAACACCAGTGTTTTTCTCCCACTTTAAGGAGTTGGGAAATGAAAGAAATAACTAGTGAGATAGATCCTCCTGCCTCTACCAAGCTTTGATTTCCAGGGGCATTTAAACATCTTTTGTTGTAGCTTTTAAAACGTTACAAAAAAGTGTTTCGTCACACTCAGTGGGTTTCAATTACATGAATGTAAAGATGCGAAACTCCCTTACTCTTTCAAGGGTTATGAAATACTGGAAAGGCTGATATGCCTGCTTTGCATTTCAAAAGCTATTGGGGTCAGAGTCTGTTAGGTATTACCATTTTCAGCAGTTTTTAATGTCAGGGCCCCAGGCACATAGCCCGTCCTGGGCTCAGGGTCAGCTTAGCAGATGGGTGCAGGCACCCAGCCATGAGGAGAGCCTCTTTGAGCAGCAGGGACTCCCCCCTACCTTCACTCAGAGGGCACAGTAAGGGGACATTCTCGACCGTTGTCCTCAGTCCAGGTTAAGCTGATCCAGAGCTTTACCCTGACCAACTTTGCAGCTTAAGCTCAGACCTGCTGCATCATAATGGACTTTCCCATTGATCACAGGGCTGTGTCTGGCCCCGATTGCTGGGCTCGCGGGCCTGACCCTGACTTGCTGACTTCAGTTCTCATCTGAACCCCAGACCTGCCTGAACACCAGCAGGTTGTCTGCAGATCACGGCTCTTGGCTGAACTTGGCCACTGCCACTAGATGGCTGGCAGTCAAAGAAAGAAATAGTCAACAAAGAAATAGTATCTAACATACATAAAAGAATGTGGAAGAAGAGGTTATCGGGAGTAGGCAGCATGGATTCACCAAGAGGAAATCATGCCTGACTAATCTGATATCCTTCTATAGTGCCATGACTGGCTGGTTACATGAGGGGAGAACAGTGGACATTATCTACCTCGACTTCAGCAAGGCTTTTGACACTGTCTCCCATAACATCCTCGTAGGAATTGTGGGTTAGATGAGTGGACAGTGAGGTGGACTGAGAACTGGCCGAATAGCAGAGCTCAGAGGGTTGTGATCAGCAGTGCCTGGTTGGAGTTGGAGGGCTGTAGCTAGTGGCGTTCCCCAGGGGTCTGTGCTGGATCCAGTCTTGTTCAATACATGAGCTTAGCAACAGGACAAGAGGGATTGGGCACAAGCTGGAAAGATGAAAATTCCATCTCAACGTGAGGAAATATTTCTTTACTTTGAGGGTGTCAGAGCGCTGGATGAGGCTGCCCAGAGAGGTTGTGGAGTCTCCTTCTCCGGAGATGTTCAAAATCTGCCTGGATGCGTCCTGCAACCTGCTGTAGGTAAACCTGCTTTGGCAGGGAAGGGGGTTGGACTTGATGATCTCTAGATGTCCCTTCCAACCCCTACCATTCTGTGATTCTGTAAAAGGCACTGTTATATAGTAAATTCAGGTGCCACATGGAGCTCCAGACCAATAGAAAAAGGACAAAGGACTGTAAGTGCAGATGACTTATCATAACCCACCCGCCACCAGGGTGAAACCATTAACCTTTGGGCCCCAGGGAGCAGGGGATAGGCAAGTATAATGCCAGGGAGAAGAGCAGGAGCTGACGAGTGCGTGCACAGCACTGCTGACTGCATTGTTTTTCTCTCTGCCTGCCTGCATAATAAATAGATCTAGACTAATAACAAGATTCTTCAAATTCCAATTATAGTAACAAGCTCACAGTTAACAGTAAATTTTTAGATCTAAGGTACGCTTGCTCTTTGCCTACAAACAATATGTTGAGCATAAGTGTTTCCATTCCACGTTTTTCTGCTCTGGAAACCAGAGTCATTTGAACTATGATCTCTAGAAAGGGAAGCAAGAGCAGCACTACAGGAGTTTAATATAGTGTCTTTATTTATCAAAAGCAGAACTCTTTTGGCTGGTTAGCACTAGTAACAGCAAGAATTCTCCATGAAAAGAGGTAGTCAGTTGCAGTCAAATTGTAATACAATTTTTCCACAATAAACCTTTATCAGTCTTTGCTCAAGAGAGTAATACTTCTTAACAACCTAATTATTTAGGTGGTCTAATAATTTATAGAAATTATTATGTAGGCAGAACAGTGTATTCTAGGAAGACATTAGAAGTGAAATTAATTTCACTGATTCCAAGTAAATAAGGAATCTTTGTTTATAGAATAAATAGGCATTGACAGATATCCATTATTTTGGATCCAAACCTTTCCTATGGAGAGGAAGAATAACTTGAGAC
The DNA here is from genome assembly GCA_013400135.1 of Rhinoptilus africanus. Lineage (NCBI taxonomy): Eukaryota > Metazoa > Chordata > Aves > Charadriiformes > Glareolidae > Rhinoptilus > Rhinoptilus africanus. The sequence goes on from VXBO01006809.1 coordinate 323,296, forward strand.
AGGTGAACTTACATTGCTCCTCTTCACAAGGTTTACTACATTTAAATCCCATTTCCACAAGGAGCTGAGCATGCGTTTTTGCAATGGGACTTTCCAGGAATAACTACTCAGCATTTGAAATCTTCTACACCATGTTATGAAATAGCACCATAAATACTATTTCTTATCATCTCCCTGTGGTGTTAGCTGTAATGTAACGGAAAGAACACAACTTTGTAATTAAGGGCAGGGGGGAAGAGTAGACTACTCAAGGAGTGTTGAAGCGTTTCCCACTGCACTGTTGCAGATGCTGATTACTGATGTTTAAGAATGCATCCTGAGCCTTCAGAGAAGATACCTAAACCCCACAAGAAGGTATCATGCATTTGGTGAATGGCTTTTAGCAAGAGAGCTCTTCCAGTGAGAAGATGCCTACTCTAACTGCACAAGCTGCCAGACAGATATATGTACAACTTCTCAGGTTAAAGTACCAAGTTATAAATCTGCCTAACACCCTATGATAGCCCAATATCCCCCGCTTCTGTTGCTACTGACAGCTACCATTTAAGGTTTCTTTCCGCCTTTTCCGCTTCACTGTTATCAGGCATTTCCCATTGTAGCAACCTTTTGGTCTGTTGAGTCTTAAGTACTGGCTTTTGAGGTCAGTTAGACTTGACCTCTGCCCACTCTTGCTGATTTTGCAAGTTGAGCAAGCTACTGTATTTTCATGCTGTGAGATAGCAGATGAAAGAACAGCGCTAATATGATATAAGGCAAGTCATTAACAGTAAGATTGTCACTAGATTATCAGAAGAAACTAGGACATTTCATGAGACTCAAATTTTATTGCCAATTATATCAACAGGGGGACGCGATAGTAACTGAATTATATCCAAGTGTATGACTCATGCCATATATTTAAAAAAATAATCCTGGAACAACACTATGTTACTCTATTCCACTTTGATGTTGGTTCAAGGGGCACTGCTTCCATGTTAAGATTTACATTGCTAATTAATAAAACATTAACCTGAGAACTGAAATAGGAATCTACAGGTAGTACACACTAAGCCATGAGGAAGAATGTGCAAGTATTTACTCCTCAAGTAAATATTGAAATAATTGGTAATTGCATAGCAGAATTTTAGGCACAGGTCTCCTCACTTCCCGTTTATGGTTGTAATGTAAATCAAGGTTTTAAGTACTTTGCATGAGCCACCCTGTAAAAGGTAATTCACTCCTCCAGACCAGTACAAGATGCTTGTGTGAAAGTTGTGCAAGCACTGAAACACTGTGCTAAACTAGATAGTGGTAATACTGCTGAATTTAGCTACTTTTGCATAAAATTAGTTCCATCAACTCTTAGAGGAATGCACAATACCACTGTTATCTGGGGACTGTATTGCTCAACCTATCATTGAGTTATTTTGAAAAGGAGGGCAGATGTGAGGAGTATGGTTGTGTAACAGTGTACTGGCGACAGTCAAATCTAAAGCTGATTGCAGAGAGTTGTGGAAAGTCACTTTGTGTTTCAAGTGACAGGTAAAATTCATTGTTCATACATGTATATTAATGAACGTAGAAAAATCCCTCAATACATACACATTAATGAATTCACAGGTAACTATTTCAATTTGAGAAGATCTTGAAACCGTTGTGTATAGTCCTAGGAAGCTGTTAGTTCAGTTCTGAGGCAGACAAAACAAGCAAAGCATCAAACTAAATCTTAAAAAAAAAAAAAAGAGTCCTTATGTTGCTACTGATCCCAACTGCAGCCAGCAATGCATTCTGTTATAGACCTTTCCTCAAGAAGTATTAGGCTGCTAAAAAAGATGCAGAGAAGGACAGAAATGATGAATGCTACTGTTTGAGACTAAGTATATTGAGGACCCCTTAGCTTAAGAAAGAGATGTGCCCCCTCTCTTGAGTTGTCCTTTTCTTGCAGAACCTTTGCAAGGTAGAGATAACTACACAGTCTCACTGTAATAAAACTAGCCATTGCTCTATTTGGCCCAGCCCTGTAGTGACATCCTATAATGGCTAGTAGTGGATATTCAAGGATGCAATAAGAAACAAAGCAAGTATAGGAAGAGCCTTCCCTAGTTCACCCGTTCAGCTTCTGGTTATTGGTTTCTTAGGAACTTCCTAACTTAAAGTATGTATTTGGTTCTATTTTTCTTGCTCCTGTCACTTCTCCCATTTATTTATATTTTTTGCTCCAACATTCTGTGGCAATGAGCTCCACAGGATCAATCCATGAGGTTGTCAATTTAGGCTTCTCTTCTGATGTCTTCTCTGGAAGCTCACCGATTCTTGTGTTGAGAGACTTATTGCCCATACCTTTCCTAAGCTGAGCTGTGCTGGTTTATATGTTTGTCCATCAACTGTTTGGTTCCCCGGGCGCAATCGTGCTGTGCCACATTAAGCAATTATGCCTCACAGGCTGTATCTAAATTAGTCATTGAAACAGTTCTTATTTTCTTAAACTTTACAAGACATCCAGTTCACACACTCCAAGACTTCTCTGCCTCACAAGCCAGAGCACATCTTGGTTTACCGCAATCCAAACACACACACCACTGCGGTTGTACCATAATCTCCCCAGCGTGCCTGAGGAATCTCCCCTCATCTAATGCTGTAACAGGCAGCCTCAGCCTTCGGTTTCTCCCTTACCAATAGTGGTTTGGTATGTTTATTTTAAAGAGGAATTGCTCCAAATGGGAAATGTCTGTTTTGGTAGAGATTCTCCACTCCCGAGTGGAGTGCTGCCAGGAACTGGTGCAAGAGATCGCTCAAGGCAAAGGCAAAACCAAGCTGGAGCCAGACACTCCAAGGCAGAGAGAAGCAGGGCACCCCAGCCATCACTGCCTGCTGGGGAAGCCAGCAAAGGGGAGTTCACAAAATGGAGCACTGCAGCCTACAGAAGCCACCTGTTGCTAGCATAGCCCTACAATTTAAATACCCTCTCTTAGAGCAGGAGGCTGAGAGTGGGAAGGAAAGAGCAGAGAAGACAACCACATCCTGAGGAACACTGGATTACTGTCAGACTATCCTGAGTTATTAGTTTGCCTTTGGGATAATATTTAATTAATTTCTTTTTTTTTCTTACTTTTTCTCCATCCTCTCAAGCTTCCTGCAATAACGTTCCCTCTTCAGTTGTTTACTTCGATTTTAGAATGGGTTTAATTAAAATTCTTACCCCTTCCCTCCTATCTTATTTGAGAATTGCTATGCTCTTTCTACTTCGGTTGAGATACAGCAGCTCTTTGGCAGCTCTGGGGGAGAGGGGTCTGACAGCTCCTGTCTATCTGTTCCTAAAAACTTGAAACAGGAAATACTATGATTATGTGAAAATGTGTAGATTTTTGTACTTGCCTGGTTTTTGTGGCTGAGGAATACAAACCATCGAAGTGTTAATATCAGAAGTGTCTGTCACAGCTGCTCTTTATTCCTCCTCAAGCCCTTCGAGAGGGTTGCATGAGGCTCAGAGTGGTTTTTGGTCACTGACATTGCACAATGAAGGTCTGTGCACATCAGAGGTGTAGGCTACGCTCCCGAGCCCCACAAACTGCTGCAGTCCCATTACTCTCAAGTCTGACTATGGAGGGGGCATAGGGAAAACAGGCCTATTGGCAAACTCATTAACTGTTTTTCTTTTATTTGTTTTATGAAATGAGTGGATTCTCAATTAGCGAGATTACACCTGGCTCAGCCAGGCAGGTAACTGTAGCAGCAGAAACAGACGTGTCTTATAAAAGCTTCTGAAAGCTTTTAGCAATATATAGTGAAATACTTATCTAGTCTTGTGCATATTTTCTCTTGTTCTCCTCCCAACCTGACTGACAACTGAATTCTCAACATGAAATTTGGACATCTGATATACAACAACAAGACATCTGGTCAATAGATGTTTAAGTCTAAAACTGCTCATTGATCTTTCATAACACATCATGTATTAGCTGGTGAGACGAAGACAATGTATGAAACCTGTCCCTGAAAGAGTATTCTGCATGGTGTTTAAGCTTTAGAATAAACAGCATAAAAACCATAACATGTTTTGAAGAAACACTGAGAGCAAATATCTACCCTGTGGTTTAATAACCAATTATCAACAAATGCTATGACATTTAAATAGAACCAAGTACTGTTTTATCAGCTCCAGCAGAACAAGCTGATAATCTACAAGCAAACATGATAATAATGCCACTGCAGTCAGTTTTTCCAGCTTCGTATTCAAGATTTTGACAGACGGAGAGCGAAGAGCCACCAGGGGAGCCAGGGAGACACCATGAATTTGTCTAAACTGAAACAAATGGTGATGTTTCACTAGCTAATACAGAGCATTTGCTATCATCTCATCTTCCATAGCAGGGAAGAGATCAATTCTCAAGCAGTTAATAACAGCTGGAATCTTGCCTGGTTGTTTAATTAGGCTGCAAAAGCATAACCCAGGGAAGCAGGAACAGTAAAAAACTGACTTGTGTAATTATTGTTGCAAAAGAGGCATGTAGCTTCTAGCCAGCCTGTAGGAAACAGCTATCTAGTGTGCCAGAATAAGCTAGACAAAACTTTTAATGTAGCCACTGTTACTCCTGTATGAATTCTTACTGTCTCAAAGAAAGCAAAATGACTTCATGCCACATGGCCATGAACTCTCTTACTACCGTACCTGCCATCATAACTGTGTTAGGTGGGCACAAGCTATGCAATACAGATGCACACGTTATTTCCATGGAATACCCTGTGTATCTAACTCCTTGAAATGGTTCAGTGCTGGGGTCAGATCTAGTTTGATACAATCAGCCATCCTCAAGGCAGCAAAGTAGCATAAATGCTACATTCTGCAGATCTCAGAGACTTCACACATCTCTCAAAAATTTGAACACTTTTCTAGAAATTTTCAAGAAGTTTGGAACACTTCGGTAATTTCCTCCATTCAGTCTCACGTGGCTTTTTTTTCCCCATTCCACCCCTCAAAGAATTTGATCAAGGTATGAAATTCATTCCTAAGATTTGTTAAGCTGCTGTCCCCATCTTGCCTTTCCTCATATTTCTGCAGGACCAGAACATGATGTTATCCGAGGCTCAGTCCTGCCCTAGGGCCCCCACATCCTTATGGCTTGGTTTGTCACTTAATTGTTTTGATTAATATTTGTTTCCCTGTAGGTGCAAAGCACTACCACAGCATCCTGCTGTCTGCAATTATCCCAGCCTCAATTTTGGTTGAAACTCCAGATTTAACTCTTCAACTCCTTTCTCTGTAAGTAATTTAGACCTAATTCTATTTGGAATTAATACATAATGTGCTCTTCCTCATCTCTTTCTGGGTCATTACCTTATGGTCACACTTCATCCCAAAATCCACAAGAGCAGATACTAATGCCCAAGACTGTTTACCACACCAGACCCTATGGCATTCAGACATCATCAAGTGACCTCTGTCCTGAGCTACACAGGTTGATTAAAGCCTTGTATCCTCTGTGGAACATGATATACCAAGGACAAGCTAATCTCTCAAATTGGAGGTTAGATTGCAGCACATCTACATGCACATCTTTGCTCTGACTCATGCCTGTACACATAGTTCCACAGAAGCCACAGCCCTTTTTGGCCAAATCAAGACTTGTTTGTGTTATGCAAGTCTCTGACCACAAGTTTTCAAGATAGCAGATTATATATGATGTTATTCATCGGATCTATGCAGCTCGGTTGCGGTGGGCTGTACATGAAAGGGAACATGGAAAAGACTGACTGTATTTGGACACTGACTATCCAAACCTACCCTAATTCACCATCACCTCCAAGCTGAGATGATCCTAACTACTGATACGAATTGGTGTTCTATCCAGGTTGCCAAGGAAATGCTTGAAGATCAAAACAAGGGAGCTTACAAATATGAGTAGTGAAAGGGATAACGTGACAGCCTCAAATAACTATGGAGAATGAAAACAAGACCTCACAACTTTTGATCACATGCTGCTTAACTTTTTTTTCCAAAACTCAAGGAGGGAGGAATCTGGCTGTGACTTTCTTTTAAGCTGCCTTCTTGCCTACATGTTCTTTCATGTTTGCAGGGATTACCTTGAAATACTGATAGCTTGGCAGACAAAACTTTTCTTTTTAAACTATAGTTGCTCCTCCTCAAGGTTACTGTGAGGTGGTTTTGCATGAAATTGATACGCTCTGTTTCCGTAGTAGTGTAGGATAATTCCAAACCCTTTGTCCAAGTGTAAGAGTTGATACCACACTCTTCAAAGTGTTCTGGCAGTACATGCTCTGTGTTATGATCTCATTCTATCTGCTTCATTTGCTTAAGAGCTCAATAAGTTTTTTTAATCCTTTTGAAAAACAGCTTTCAATCCAGAAAATTTGTACTGGAATAGTGTCCTATTATAAAACCCGAAGTTCATTTTCATCTGGAAATCCCGGTATCTTCCAATATTAGCTATTTGTTCTTCCTTTTAAAACTTAAATTAAAAATATATAGTTGTTATATGACCTCAAAAAAAGCTTTTCCAATTTGTAAACTAAGAAGCAGCAATAAAGTAATGGAACAGTAATAAACATTTCTTCCCTAAACTCTCTGGCGCAACACTAAATCCTTCTGCAGTTACAGCAAGTTGATTTGACAACTCCCTAGTTAAACAAATCTCTACCGTTTTCCCTTCCACTCATTGTCTGTGATGTTTGTTCATAAAATTTCTTCCTAGTAAAAGTCTAGGATGAGTCAAAAGCTTCATTGCCCCTCTACTATAACACCAGGGTTAGGAATGAGGAACAACTTTTGGCTGCCAAGACAAAGCTGCAAGAGCACTTTGTCCCTCCCTGAGTAGGATTTTTCTCTTGTAATGCAGGGGGGAAGAGAAAGAAACCCCCTTGTGCCATTACTTTTCCATTTTCTTCTCTCATTCATGGGCCAGTTTTGTCTAATTTGAAAGACAGAAATAAAGATAAACTCTTTTTAAGCAGTTCGGTTTATAGCCTAGCACCAGAAATAAGGAGTTCATTTCTATTATTTACCTGCCACTGCTTTTACTCTGAAGGAGGACTGAAGACTTCAGTGATTTGCTGTAAATTTTAAGAATCTATAATTTGATAGCATGAGACTCACTGGGAAATATACACTCAAGGTACAGAGAGATAGCCAGGTGGTTAGGGATGGCATTGGAAGGGGGAGACCACCCTAAGCTTCAAGCACAGAGTTATTTGGGAAGTTTTGTTTTGGCAAAAAAAAACCCCACCAAAACACACAGATTACCAGAACTGAGAAGCATCTTTTTCTGTCCTTTGGTTTTCTCCATACAGCCACCTTCCTCCTCTTCTGGCCTTGCCCTCTCAGCACTATGGCTGAGCAACACTGAAAACCCCATCCTCAGGCTGAGGACCAAAACTCTTCCTCGGTGTGAGGAGGAAAGGAAGGGATGAATGGGATATATGAGGATGGCAAGACTAGAACAGGGGCTTGTAAGGAGAGAGCTAATACTGTCTGGACCAGTGGCCTGGGAGGGGTCGGATCCTGTTGCTTAAAGAGCAAGCAGGGTTGCGTGCAAAAGCTGGCATCGGCTGGCTTTCCTGTTCTCTGCCAGCAGTTCTGAGCAAGTCAGGCTAACCATTGCAAATTGAAAACTATTGAAAGACTATTGAAAACATTTGGATTTTACACACATTTTGACTGATCCTCTTATGTTACAGTTAAATACAGCCACTGGGATAGTCTACCAATGCAAGAGGGAAGCGTTTACTGCCAAACTATGGTTCTCAGCCAGACTAACTTCTAGCTTTGAACTCCATGAAAGTGCAAGTGGATTTTTTTTTAGCTCTTCCAGAGTATTTTAGGGATTGAGCCTTTATGTGGCACTCCAAAACACCATGACAACTGATGAGTCCCTTTCTGAAAAAAAATATGTAGAAACAAAGTTCAAAGTAAGCCAGTAAGCAAACCTACAGACTCTACCTCTGGTTTTGTCAGTTATTGCCTCGCCTCCTGCCTCTGAGGACAAATGCCCCAAAAAGCACTTGCAGGAGGAAGGTATTTTATAGGCCACAGGGTATTGTTCCTCTTAAAAAAAAATCTTGAAATGAAAATTGACTCCAAATCAATTAACACCAAAGGTTATCAAGAAGAGGTAGGTTTGTTTTTCTGATTTGCTTGACAGACTTAATGGTTGGACTTGATGATCTTAAAGGTCCCTTCCAACCTCACGGATTCTATGATTCTAGGACTTCAGGCCGTCTGTCATCTTTTCTTGCCTTTCACACTGTGTGCCTAAGCAAAGGGTGCTTTCTGTGATTTGCTTCTATCTTAGAATTCAAAAAGATAATGGATAACAAAAGATACAAGATCATAACTTCAGCTTAAGCCTGTAATACTTTTCTGTGTTTTTCCAGAACAGCTTAAATCTTTCATCCATAATTGCATCACCAAAAGTAACATATGTAAAACAGAATTAGCCCCCTTGACTAAGGAACATCTTAATTTATTTTACTAATAAGGATATGATGCAAAAATTTCCCAAGCCTGCTTTCCTGCCCTCCAGTTAAGAAAATATCCTTCACTGTTTTAAAGGTGTTTAGACGTAAACTACATCCCATAAGATCAAGTGAAGAAATTCCCGTTAACTTGCACAAATATTTGATCAGCCCTCTTAAATGCAAGCAAGCAAAGATACAAGACACAAGCAAGAATACTATCTGTTGCAAGTTTCCACATACATCACTACACATTAAGAAATGACCATACCTACCTGCTTTTTTTTTCCTTTAGAGCTTAATATTAGAACATTAAGGTCCTTTCCAACCTAAAACATTTTATGATTATTTCCTTGTGTATTGGTTAGAATACTTATGCCAGATCCCAAGTTTGCAACTCAGCATTTGTGCCAAGGAGCTAAAACTCCCCATGATTTTTTTTTCTAATGAGCAGTTCACTGTGTTTGAAGACAGAAGCAATTTGCAATAAAGCCACTTGCCAAGTAAGTATAATTAATCTATACTTACATCAATTTTAAAAAGCATTAGAGAATTTGCTGCCTCCGAGGAATGCCGTGGTTACAGAACTGTGCCTTCAGAAGATAAAAGCTGTGGCATTACATGCACAGACTCATCTCAATCGGAAGGTTTCCCTTACAAAACAAGCCTTTTGTGAATCAGTAAACAGATGAGTGGTTGCTGGGCATCCTCTGCTGTGCTGGTACTCAAGAGAAACGATGGTAAATTGAAGAGCCTCTTCCTTTCCTCCCAGAAAGGACTCAGGACAGTATTAGGAGAGACAGCCAGCCCCCGTGTTTGCAAGTTGGATTCAGCCAGTGCTGAACTGGGAGGGGGGGGGAGGCGTGACTGCCATACCAATTGACTAGAAACTGCCAAGTCTCACTCTGTCCCTCACAGTAACCAGGTACATCATAAAATATACCCTCTCTGTTCCCCAAGAATACTTTTCCTGCATCCTGCACGTTTGCTCCCTGCATTGGGGTGATAAATACTCAGCCTCGGGAGGTAAGAAGCCGAGTGGTACGTAAGGAGCAAAGTCAGCTAGCAGGTGAAGAAATGCACAGCAACTAAGCTAATCTGTTGGTTTAATATTAAGCAATTAAGTGCACTAGAATAAAGATGACAGAACAAAGATCAGCATAGTAGGTCTTTAGGCAAAGTGTACATTTATTTGCTTTGTTTGATTAGTTTTTCTGTCAGTCTGTTTCACTGCAACAAAAGCCTTAAAAAGACAGTAGCACCTATCTTAGAAGGTCTTCGGGCTAAGGAAAAAGAAGAACCATTTTCTATATTAGACATTAAACCACTAACACAGAATTGGTATTCATTGAAATACCCAGTTTATACTTGCTGGTTTTTGTTTGATCTTACCTTACAGAGAGTTCTGAGGAAGACAGAAGCCGATTATTTGAAGTATAAGCATGTCTGAGAAATCCTGCATTTTATAGCTTCAGTCACATGGATGCTAATAAATTAATTACATTCATTGTTGACTCCAGAATCTAGTTGGTTCTTTCAGAATTCTTTTCAAATCAGTCTCTTTCCCTGCCTGAATTTTACTGGAACTCAGCCTTGGTCTCACAACCATCACAGATATTAACAACTTCCACAGACTTCTGCAGACTCAGCGCTATCCAGCCAAAGTGACCACACACTGCTTGAGTAGGCATCAAGAGAGAACACACTGTTGTATTTACATTAGTGCCTCACTTCAGGATCTAAGTGTGCTTCCTCTAACATCTGCCAGATCTTCTGGATTAGATCCAGGGGACTGTAATAGCAGTGCCAGTAACACTTATGGATGATACACCCTTTTTCCCAAAGAGCTATTATCACTGATATTAAATATTTACACAGTAGTGACTACAAGCCCCAGGATTAGCATCCTACTTCACTGTCCACTAGATAAGTAGTTTCTTGGTAGAGAGCTCACTTCTCTTCACTTTGGATGAAGAAAGTAAGATGGGAACAACAAAGAGAAGATGAAAGAACAAATCTCAGTTAGCCAATGCAATACACTTGTGTCTCATCCTGCTGGAACCTTCTGACCGCCACACTACAGGATGCAGGTTCCCCCCCCACAAGAAGTATTGAACAGTTATGCTAGTTTTCAAGACTGTCACTGGGCCATGAAGAGTTTGCTAAGGAGTTCGTGACTCAGAACTATGCAAACTCTTCAAAGAAAAGCATATACCATGGACAGTGAGTCAGAGTGTGCTACCGAATTGTCTCTTACAACCGCATCATTCTAGTAAGACTGCTTTGCACACTTACAGCACAGAAACTGCTGTGAGGGCAATACCAGCAGCTGTTCTCTGTGGGAACAGACTAACAACCACTGCCTGTTTGTTTTTTCCCCCCTAAAAACCCAGGACATCTATGATTCCAGCAATGCCACTTGACTTCAGTCTCTTCCTCAGCATCAGGAAATTTAGTCCCAATCCTCTAGCTCCTGCACAGATCAGGCTCAGACTATGGGACACTTGGAAAGGCATTGCTCCAGCCTCTCCCAATAAAGCGGTACCCAGTGCACAGCAATGAAGATGAGGTTTCCGAGGGAACAAAGCACAGCTAAGGGAAAGCTTGAGGCTGTGCCATGAGTGGGGATGGCACTCTGGTACCAAGGTAGGTTCATAGCCTGAGGTGCGCTCTTGCCAAGCAGGCACAAGAAAGACTGTTGTTGGTGTGATCTTTTGCAGAGTCCTACTCCCTCTGGCCATTTGAGAGCAGACAACAGCTTGCGACTTGGGGCGAGCGAGCCTTTGAAAGTCACTGGAGTGAAGAAGGCACTGAAGCTGCTCCTCCAGCTATGTGTCCATGGCTTTTTGTCATGTCTGGTCCTAGCTGCTGCACTAGGGCATGGCAATAAGTACACCTGCTCAGAGAAGACTCCTAGTTGAGACCACTTCTCTCACGTTAGCCCAAAAGGAGCTCTAGGAAGCAGCAGATGCCAAGAGAGTTACTTACTGTGCTTAGGCCTGTCAGCTTCACACAACCAAGTTTGATTTTAAAGTTGGCTGGGGTTTTATATGGTCAGTTTTGAATGTTCCAATTCCATCTAAATCTTGAGTTGAACTAAACCTAATATGCCAAATAAACCCCCATATAATCCTGTTAATCTGTAGTCACTAATTGATCATCATTCCAGCCTGGAGCCCGATTTACAGGAGATTAGAGTGGAGAGGCTCCAAGCTGGCTTGGAAACAAGTAGCAGCGTTAGGCACAGCAGCCCAGTGACCACAGAGCTGCAAAGCACAGAACCAGTCCCCAAGACCTCACCTTTCACGCTGGGCTGTGGGTGTTATACCAGCTCACTGTGCTAGTGCGGGAGTCTCAGCACTGTGCTCCTGTAGTCACTGTAGAAGTAGCTGCAGATCAGAAAAAATAGGCTGTGCACGAACTGCACTAAAATAAGTCCGCAGGAGTTTTCCTATGAGCTCAGATAGATGAACAGGACAAGATGCTGAAAATGTTGAGCTGACAGGGCAAGTTAACTTCAGTACCACAGGCTGTTAGCTCACCATTGGTTAAGTTAAACTGAGCACAGATAAATCCTGGAAGGACACCAGCCACAGCCGAGAAAAATATGCAAGTATTCAACCCAATGATTAATCTCTGATCTCAAGAAAACGGAGTGCTGTTGTTCATGATGCCTCCTATTACAGAATGGCTTCTCTCTCTGGAGCTGCAAAATAACTTAATCCAGAGACTAAAACTTTGATGAAGTAATGGAAGAAACCTGTTGAAATAATGGAAGAAGTTTCATACACTTCAATACTCACTCAATATATAGAGAGAGTCCAGCCATATATCCTGATTTTTTCCGCATGGAGTCTTTTTCTTTATTTATCTAACCTTAAACCAATTAATCTTTGAGCATAGAGCAAGGAGTACGATTTACAGAACTATGTGGCTTGATTTAGATAAGGCTTTATGTAAGCACAGTACTGGGGAAAAAACCCAAACCAAAACCTGTATATATGTATAAAGTAATTCTATATTCATACACAGAAATAGAAGCCATAGAAGATAAATAAAAATCCAAACTTGTTTTCAGTGTATAATATTTATGTTTGAACAGCTGAAGACCTGGCATTTAAAATTAACTTGATTTCTTTTTTTAAAAACCGTTAACCATGCACAAATACTTGAATTTATAAGAAGCACAAGCTATATTTATTGTTTCATAATGCAACATTTATGTAACAGGTATTTCTGCTCCTTTCTATTAGCATTTGCATCAACTGTTGCTTTATTCTACTTCTTATGGAGATTCTTTGCACCTAAACTGGTTTAGTGTTGCAGGAGATCTTCCTGTCCTAACACCGCTCTCTGATCCTACTAAATGCATACTAACATGAGAGGTCACATTACTAGGCTGGATTATGCTAATAAATATGCACCATTATGGATAATATGGTGAACTAAGGTTTTACAGAATAAAAATATGCCGTTGGGATTTTATGGTAAATGCTAAGTTTTATTGGAGAATAAATTGTGGTTAATTATCTATCTCAAAGGATAGGACTTCTGGTGTTCTTTCTGCTAATGCAAACGACCGCAGTGCCAGTCTTTCAGCAGTAACAGCAACTAGAAAGTTATCCAAAGGAAGAGACCCTTCCTGGAAGTTGTGCAAGTTCTGTAGTCAGATCAAAGAACATAAGCATTTCCTAGTTTTAAGGTCAGTTATAAATAAAGTAAAAAAAATTTGCTTAGCAATTTTTCTTTTTTGACCTAGAAGCTATATCCTGAGTAGATTGAACAGAATAACGGATGTGAAGGTGGGCATACCAATGGAAGAAAAACCTGGAATCTGATGTGAGCTGAGACAATTGTAATAGATAAATTTTAAAAGAATTGCACACCCCATAAATTAAACCCTTGCCTGAAATATAAGAGAGAAAATATTTACAGAGACATCTAAGTGATTATACAGAGGTATCAGCAGTCAGCATATAGGGAGTCTAGTCATAGAAGCTTTAAAAAGCCCAACACCTGTGCCAGCATACTGTACTTATATATAGTTGAAGAGAGCAGAAAATAACCACCCATCTCCCCTGCACACATACACCCTTCTCCTAACATACTAGCTCAGTACGCTCAAACTCAACATCTCAGCTTGTAAGGAACTATGTAAATATACAGGGAGAAAGCACCTGTTTTATTAGATATAGTCTTCTACTTACTGTAGTCTTAATTCAGGCTGAAATTTATTCACCTACACATTCTTCCAACAAGTCTCCAGGTTTTCCTCTGTAGCACTGCCAACCCTCTTTTATACTGCTTGTCCTTGGAGTGTTGGTCCATCCTTAATTCAGATAAACTGACTAATTAAGCAAAGCAGTTCAGCTGCATTCCCTTTGCTCAAGTGTTCCTGGAAAAGGAGGAACTCTTAACCCCACTCTGAGAGGAAGTTTGACACCTAGTGACTGTTGGAAAAAAACGTACCAATTTCCTTGAGCATTCTTCTATGAAGATTGCTCTTGAAAAAAAATTTAAAGTATATCATTAATTATACTCAATTTAAAGCAAAATGAACAGAAAAATTTGCTCTTTATTCAGTATTTTTAAAAGTTCTGTGGTTTCAAACAAGGCAAAATTAGGCAAAAAAACCCATTTAAAAAATAGTTGGCGATTTCTGTAGAAACATGATAAACTAATTCTGAATTCTTTCATAATACTTACCTCTCATATTTAAGCATAATCTATGGTAGAGATTTAGCTACTCCGAGATACAAACACAGATCTTTAAGCTCACATAACCTAGAGAAATTCATGAATTACATTATCGAAGAAAAATTATACTTCTGAGATCTTTTCAATAAGTCGTTCGTTTAATTCTTTAGTATTCTAAGAGATTTCAGTATAAGTAAGCACTGGTCTTAAAATGTGATTACAGGAGAAAGACTAATGGCACCCTGGGCTGTAAGTCAAGGGAAGTGCTAATGGACAATGACTTGGTGTTTGCAATGTTGCCTCTGTAATACCCTGTCAAGCTCTGGGTCCCCTGGGACTAGAGAGAGCTGTGCAGAGGGGTGGGAGCTCAACTGAGGGTAATGAAGATTCTCGGAGGGATGGGAGCACCCCACATAGAAGCAGAGGCTGAGGGATCTCCAGGCTTGTTCAATCTGGAGAAGAGGAGGTTTAGGTCTGAATTTAATTGCTGTCTTCCACTTCCTGAAGTAGAGAGGGATGAGACAGGACATAGCCAAACTCTTCTCAGAGGCAATGATGACCGGGTACAGAAGGGGAGATTCTGGTTGTACATACGAAATGACCATGTCCACAATGGTTGGTGAAGCACTGGAAGAGGTACCTGGAGAAGCGCTGGCTTCTGAGCAACCTCATTTAGCACTGAAGTTAGCCCCCCACCGCTAGTCCAGGAAGCTGGCCTAGGGGAAGTCCAGAGGTCCCTTCCAACCTCAATTATTTCGTGATTTTATGACAAAAAAATTTAGTAGACATAACTTTTGACAACATAAATGTACAAATTCCCTTAAAGAAATTATTTATACTACCATAAGCACTTTCTAATTGACATACTTCAATTTATTTTAGGGCTTTTCCTGCATATAAAGACCGCAAAAGCAGCCAAACTGATAAAAACATTGAAGACATTGTCATACTGGCGTCTGTATATTGTAGCTCCAGTCTAAATCTTTAGTCAGTGGTCAGCATGAGGAATGAACATATAGAAATCCTAAATCTCTGTGATTAAGTCTAGAAATGAAATCAAGTCTTGAGGAAAACCCATTAAGAGTCACAAAGTATTTCAGGCTATTTGTCATTCTCCACTGGACTTTGAACTACTGGACTTTTAGCTACCGTAAATGAAAAGCTCATTCTAACAGGCACTTCCCACACCTACAAGAAACGGTTGATTTTGTTGTCTCTCCGCAGATTTCATTCCTCCCCAAAATACTCCTCCTATCATACTTTGTTTTTCATTTCTGTCATACATGATATGCCTCAAACAAGTGGTCTGACAATCATGTTTTCTTAACATCCTGAACTTTGCCAAGGACAAATGAAAATCTGAGAACTCATTTTTAACAGGTCCATAACCATGGACAATTTTGAGGAGTTAGTTCCAGGCAACTCAAAATCATCCTAAAAGTAACTAATGAATTGGTAGGCTTAAATTAGAACCCCCTTTAAAATGTTGCAGTTGAAGGATCAGGATGTATATCCCAAGTTGGTACTTAAATTACTTTGTACATCATTTACTTATCTAAAAGACAGGCATATCTGTTCATCAGACAAATCTCAAAAATATAATTCCCTGTCAACAGACTTCAGCTCAATTAGTTTTAGGCAGAAGGGTACTGAAGATTAGAGTTAACAGCTCATACAGATTTTACTGTGTTTGAGGTATCTGTGCCAAATTATACATGTAACATGGATTCTGTGACCTTAAATAATGTTTTATTTCTGCTTCAATTTGTATCCTGGCTGCACTGCAGATAAAACCAGTTATTGATACTGTCTGTAAACATGGCCTGTGATAAGGGTTTAGAAATGTTCTGAATGTTGGATAATAATTATGAATTATTTTCATATTAGACATTATTGTGACTACCTAGCTGATGAGCTGGAGCAGTTCACAGAAAGAAATTCAAGATCTCTTCCCACCGTAACATTAATTTATTTCTGGTTTACCTTCTTGTGATTATATAGCTTACTCGATTAGATAGTTATTTGTTATTCCTTTCCTGCTATTTGTGTTTTCAGTCTTCGCTCTTTCTAGTCCAGCTACATTTAATACTACTTTCATATCCTCTCCTTCCTTCTCTGGAGTTGGGCACCAATACATCACACATGCTCAGGAAGAGCCTTAATCCACCCGCCTTTTGTTACAGTGTCACCCAGCTATCCCTGAGCCCGGCATGACAGGCAAAAGCTGGGGTGGTGGCCCTCTTGGCCACCCAATGCTGCCTGCTTATGATCAGACTCCCGGCTCTCTAGTCTTTCTAGCTTGGTCCTTAATGGCCTGTATCCCCTTTCCTTCTCACTTTGGCCCTCTGGGATTCCTGTTCTGCCCATAGGCAGCTTGCTCGCCTTCAGAGGTTCAGTCCTTTCTAGTGCCATTCCTGTTCTGTGTTGGCATAATAATGCCCATTTCCACTCTGTACTGCATGGTAGTTGAGGTCCCTGGTGTCTTGTCTACATCCCAGCACTATGCTTTTCAGCCAGCAGCTTGCAAGCAAGAATATTTTGATTTCGTGTATAACAACAAAGAATTGAGGGGATATTTCTCCCTCCAATAGAAATGCACCTATGGTGGATCTTCAAGTATCATTTAAATTCAAGAATGCTGAGAGATTATATTAGACACTTGATTTACATGCCATTTAATTACATGAATGTTTACTTTTCTCACCAACCCTTGTTTAGAGATGAGGAAACTGAGGCATAGAAATTGTAAAGTCCACAACTCTGATACTCACTATCACGCCGTACTACATAAAGACCTAACTGGAAGGAGGTCTTAAGGCTATGAGCACTGGTTCAATCCTGACCTCTCCTTCCTGACTAGCTTAAAGTGTCTCTTTGGGGCACATACAGAAAAGATGTTTAGGTCCAAACTCAAAATCAGAGTGTCTCAAAGACATAAATGTAAAATGCAATATGGGAAAAAAACCAAAGTGAAAACCAAAGGTGGAAATATGACGCTCATTTGAAGAAATCACTTATTGCAAAAATTGTAAGTATAGGCCAGAATAAACCCCTCCTGTTTATTAAGGACCACCCTGACATCTCTCTCTTGGGAAGAGAGTCACCTGGCACTGTAACAGCGCAGCATGAGTTCCTAAAATGTTACTGAACAAACAGTAGGGATTCTGAGTCCACATCTGTGATCTTTTCAAATCCTCCGGTTTGTGTATGTTGGATTTCTCCTGGTTCATCTGAAACTGATAGCTTGGGAGGTTCACTTGAAGGCTTGAAGCCTTGGAGTCTGCACAGACCAGGGCTTCTAGAGAAATCAAATCCATGGCATTCTTCCTCAGGTTCTTGTGAACCTACTTTATTTTCCTTTAATGTCAGTGTCTGTATGCAAATTTCTTCCTTTGTTTTCCTCTCAGAAAGGGTTGTTTCTACTTTAATTCATGAAGGACTGTTTTCTGCTCCAGGGAGAAATCTCTCAGGGTACTGTCCCTTCTCATAGTCTGTGAGACAAAACATGTCTGATTTTTTCCCTCAAGGATAGAGGAGGAGTAGGAAAACTGTGGAAGATTAAGCCAGGAAACATTGGTTGGACTCCAAAAATACCTTCACTTCTGTTTTCAGGCTATGGAGGCTGCTTCCACTTCTGAGTAAATCATGCTTGTCTTTCCATTTATTTCAGCTTCCTGCTTAAAGATGGAGTTTGTTCCTTCTTTAAATGCTCTTGTCATCCATACAGTCCAGGTGGCCTATTTTTCATACCTAACAGTCACAATTGAGAGGTGGTGATTTCCTTTATCTGTAAATGTGACTCATTGGAAAGTAGGCCACTTTGTAAGCACATCGGTCATGGTATTCACTGCCTACTGGAACTTGGACAGGTTAGTCAGACTCGGCAGTTGTAAAGACTGTCCTGGTTTCAACTGGGATAAAGTTAATTTTCCACCTAGTAGCTGCTATAGTGCTGTGGTTTGGATTTAGTATGAGAATAATGTTGTTAACATACTGATGTTTCAGTTGTTGCTAAGTAGTGCTTACACTAAAGTCAAGCACTTCTCAGCTTCTCTTTGCCTGCGAGAAGGCTGGATGTGCCAAAGAAGCTGGGAGAGGGTACAGCCAGGACAGCTGGCCCAAACTGGCCAAAGGGATATTCCATGCCATACGACATCACGCTCAGCAGATGAACTGGGGCGAGTTTGCTGGGGGAGTGGGCTGCTGCTTGAGAACAGGCTAGGAATCGGTCGGTTGGTGGTGAGCAATTGTTTTACATTTGCATCATTCTTTTTTTCTTGTGTTTTATTTATATTTTTTTGTTGTTATTTACCTTTTCATTACATCAGCATTATTATTATTGATACCCTTATTGCTGATGTTATTGCTGTTATATTAAATTGTTCTTGTCTCAATCCATGAGTTTTCTTACTTTTAGTCTTCCAATTCTCTCCCCCATCCCACCAAGGAGGGGGAGTGAGCGAGCGGCTGCATGGTGCTTAGCTGCCGGCTGGGGTTAAACCACGGCAAGACATAAGGAAACATGTTTTCTAGAACTGCAACTCTTCTTAATTATTGGTAATTGCATTGTGGATAATTGCACATTATTCTCAGACTTTGCTGAGAAAATGTAAGCACAAGTTAAAATGGTTAGCAGGCTGGGAACACCTGTGGTTCCCAAAAACCCACGTGCTATTGGTGTGGGCTGGCTGGGCTACTTGCTTAGCTGAACTTAGAGCTGGCAGTATTAGCAGTGCACTTGGACTCACTCATGTTACGGTCAAAAATGCATGGAAGAACAAAGACCCAAGGGAACCCACTCTGTCCCTTTTCCCTTCCCTGTAAGACACATGTGAGGATTTGGAAGAAATTGTCCATATTGAAGAGCCATTGATGTGCAAGAGTAAGGAATGACAAACCTCTCCCTCCCCTCACCTGTGCCTTATGATTGCACACTAAAATATTTGACTATTCAGACTCAGAAGTTACTGTGGAATGTATCACTTACATTCCTGGGGGGGCTTTTTGTACATGTACTATGGTATAGTCTTTAATTATAAAATCATATGCTTTTTTTCAATTCTACAATACAGAGACTCAGTCTCCCACTGGCCTTGACCTTGTATTAGTGGTCTTAATATGTCTTAAGTCATAGTGCCTTATGAATTAAGATGCATTAAGGCATTCTGAAAAATGCCCTACGCTTTTTAGCATGCTACATTTTGTGAATGACAGATTTGAAAATAAAAATACCCGTAGATGTATATCATTCAGTTTTTTAGAAGGTAACTTTTTGAGAACCATAGNTGTAGATGTATATCATTCAGTTATATTGGAACAAGGACAATTGCCCAGGAACTTTCAAACATATTTCAAAATTAAATTCCTGAACACCAGGAAAATTTTTTTTTTAAAAGGTAACTTTTTGAGAACCATAGAATAGCCCAGGTTGGAAGGGACCTCAGAAGATCATCTGGTCCATCCTTTCATGGGAAAGGGAGCCCAAATGAGATTATCTAGCACTCTGTACAGTTGCATCTTAAAAAGCTCCAGTGATGGGAACTCTGCCACATCCCTGGGGACGTTGTTCCAGTGGTTGGTTGTTCTCACTGTAAAAAATGTCTTTCTTGTATTGAAATAAAACCTTCCCTGGTGCATCTGGTACCCATTGCCCCTTTTCTTTTCCATGTGGCTCCTTGTGAAGAGAGACCCTCTGCCCTCTTTGTAGCTGTCCTTTAAATACTGGAATGGTGTGGTGAGGGCCCCACACCCTGAGCCTTCTCTTCTCCAGGGAGAAAAGACCTATCTCCTTCAGTCTTTCTTCACAGGGCAGGTTCTCCAGCCCCTTGATCATCAAATGTATCACTTCAGAATTGTAGTGACCATCCAAGTGAAACACAACCCTTTTTGAGCCAAGTCTTGCTTGCTGGCTTCACATAAGGAAAAGGCGCATCCATTTTGTATAAAGATGGACTTTTATTCTATCCACTGTTTTCCTAGCACAGTTGTAACAGCTTTCCACACACAGAGCTATTAGTAGGTGGAAAACTTTAGATTACAGGTTAAGATACTAGGTGCATGGTTAATCGTTGCTTGTTGTGGGATCAACAGGTTTGCCAAAGATGTTGCCATAACATAAAAAATACTTTATATTAGCTATTGCTCAATAAAACATTCATGTAACAGAGCTCACAGAGACAAAAAGGGAAAAGGACAACATTTATACATTGAAACACAAACAAAAAGAGGGCTTTTTTTAAATAGCTGGGCCATGGTTTATAGGCAATAAAACCATAAACTTTGCTCTCAGTGTCATGACTTTCTTTTATATGCAGTTTTTCCCTTTAACATCAACAACCACACACTGAGATTACACTTGAGCTTTTACTTCATAAAAAGTGATTCCTCATTTATACTTACCCATGAGAACAACAGACGTAGATTGCAGCTGACCTCCACCTCCTATTTCTAGGCTAAAAATAAGCACTTCCCTTCAGCTTTGGTGAAAGATATGAGGACTTTTGCTGAGAGTGTTTTGTGACTGGAAGCTCATGGAGGATGCAAAGACAATCTACGTGTAAGGACAGAACCTCCAAGGACCCAAGCCTTTGGCTTCTCATTTATGAAGAGCTTCTTCAGTGTCACTGTTTTTAGACTACAATAATACAATCTGAGCAGTTTTCAGCCCTACTCAGGCTGGTTTTAGGCCACGCTTATCACCAAGATCATGTTAGTGGATACTAAACTTTCCTTCTAGGTTCTGAAAAATACCAATTAATTGAGTTCTTATCAGTTAAGGTCTGTAAAGGTCATCTCCTTGTGGAATAGTCTGCAATATATGGAAGCTGGCTACAGCATTTAGTATGTCAGGATCTTTAGCCTGATGATTTTCTATGGCTTACTATATCATTACATTTTCTATATGACAATAAATTATATGCATTATATATTTTAATATGTAATTGCGATCATGTATTGCAAGTCTAATCAGTGTTAAAGTATGTAATTCACTTCTATGTTACATTACATAATGCATTTTTATATATTGCATTATATACATCTTACAAATTATTTCAGGAATTATAACTTCAATTTTCATCTGAAGAATTCAAACTATTAGTTGAGGCTTAAATTTCCTGCCTGTTACCTCACATTCATTCCGTTCCAAGAAGAAGACAGAATTGAAAATAATTTAGGAACAAAGTTACCTATACTTTCCAGCATTATGGTACAGTGAAACATTTCTCCAAAGCACTGAAAATAATACGGGGAGATTATTGTTACGTTGGGCCTGCAGGTTACAATTTCTATATTCTGTATGAGTTCTCCTGGCGAATACTCCTTAAGAAGAGTAAGCGCAGCTTAGTTCCTCCACTGAACTTTTGTCTGGCTGAAGACTAGGCCCTCTTTGTTATTTTTTTGTCCCTCCTGCCAAAGTCTTCCCATGCATGATGTATTCTTTTCTCTTCTAACACCTAGTTTCTTTGTTCAGATCCTGATAATGCTCTATTGCTCCAAGGCCTCTTCTGAGGGGAAAATAATTGATTTTCTGATTTATGCCAACTCCTGACAATTGAGGTACTTCCTTGGTCACAGTGCAATTTTTAACAAATCTTTTTNGGCTGTTACGGGGTTTGTAACTGAAGGAGAACTCAGGGAGCTGGGGAGAAATACAATTGTAAACAGATATTACTGTAAATCAAGGAGCAACAGTAGACTTCTTTAAGGACCAACACAGTGGTAATCTGTGGGATTCTTTGCCTGGCTCTACATTCTAGCTTCAGGATATGAATTTCCTTCCTGAGAGCTCCAGCTTCTGGGCAAGGGAATGCAAAAACGCTTTGCTAGCGCGCGCTTTTCTCAGCTAGTGGAACGGGCCATGGGAGTTATCAAGAGCTAGCATAAACTGGAGCAGTCACTTCTATCACTTTTTATTGGATTCAGATCCATGGATTCTTGGGTAAGAGCTGGCATCAACTCAGATCACAGTCTCTTAAAAGGAGATGCAGAAATGCAATACTTGAGCACTGTGCAAAGAATATAATTTGGTGTAGACTCTCACAGTCCACCTTAAAAGAATATATGTAAAATTAAGTGCTTCTTAGTTGTAGAATAACTCCTTGTAAATGACAGGAGTTGGACACAGCTTCTAGGGCAGAAGCTACACCATAAATAGTGAGGAAACAACCCACGTTGATACTTGTTGAGCTTTTAATAGGTTTCAATGTTCAAATGAGAAGAGTGTGTTCCTGAAGATATGTAGCAATAAACTATCAAATAAATGATTTAAGGAAAAAAAAAAAAAAAAGAACACTCCCTTTTGCTCTCTCTCTATCTGCATTGAAAATGCACTTTCAGAAACACTGCAGTCAGCAAAGAGCCTGACATGGAACAGAATAGGATCAAGGTGTGAAAGTCCATCTGCAGAAATAACAAAATTCATCTTCTCTTTTAGCTGCTGAGTCTGTTACTCACAATGATAATGTCAAGAATGCTTTACTGCAGCATTGTTGGAAGAAAGCCCAGGTTAAGAGATCAGAGCTTTGTACAAGCCTCAAACACAGAATTTCTCCCTGAAATGAAATTCTCTCCATTAATATACCTTCTTATCTCCTGCCTTTCTTATACTAACAAGAAACCACTTTAGAGGTTTCCTGTATCCCAGAGAGTGCTGTAGTCACTGTGCTGTCTTCTGGAGGCAATGCAGAGAGAATTACCATTGCCATTCTCTCCTGGTTCTCAATGAAAGTTTAGTCCAAATTAACATATTTTCAGAAATTTTCAATTTAAAGACAAACTATCAGAGTGTTCCTGGTGAATCCTGCTAAGCAGATGAAGTAATCCAGAAAGTTAAAATATGCCATGTTTTAAGATAAATATAGCAGTGGGTTTTTTGAGTCTAATAGAAGAGTAACAGGCCTGTGGTGAACAGGTAGAGCATGACTCAGGTCTACGTCCACCTCCACTACTTTCCTTGGGGCGTTTCCACCATAGTACGTGTCTTGAATTTCCTTCCTCTTACACAGAGTAAATGACACAAAGAGCAAACACAAACGTCAAAGAAACAGGCCACCACTCCTTTTTCCCAGGATTAATACAAAGACTACATATTAGTTTCAGGAAACAACTGCCTGGGGAAACCTTTTTTTCTACCTTATACAACCCTGAACCTCTTGCAGCTGTATATCATGACATCAAGACCCTCTGACTGGCTTTGACCTGTGAATCCTAATCCTACCAGCAAGCACATCTCATTTAATTTCTCTTCCTTTTCTTACAGACTATTGTTAATTAGTGAATACTTCCTGAATTGTTATCAATATATAGTTATCCCTGTTTCTGTACGTTTGCTTCAGAGTCAGGAAATGCAAACTCGCTCTGGGAAAGGAATTGGGGAGAAGAATAAACAAAGATGAGAACAACAAGAAACAGAAGAGTTTATACAAAGCCTATTAATAGGTAGAGCTGCTTTGGAATAGCTTCTCTCAGAGATCATTTTTGCTGTCTTTTTAACATCACCAGAATAGTTATTGCTTTAGCAAAAGTTAATACAAAAAGGTGGGATTGTTTTCCCCATTTTTAATGGGGAAAGTTTTTTGGGGTATTTTTGGTTTACCTTTTTGAAGTGTCTTCTCAAATTTATATAAAATGAAGAGCTCTCACAGAAAAGCACATTTCAATAAAATAATAAACCTTGTTAACACTGCTGGTAAGGATTTAATCTTTTTATGCTATGATCTTTTTTTTAACAACCCAAAAGACACTCTTAGCTGGGTTAATTTTTCGTATTTAAAAGTATATCTTATTGAGATGTTCATTTAAATAAAAATGCTCTAAAGCTGTTTTGAAATGAGACCTGAAGGAAGCAAAGGGTTGGGGAATGGGGGAGGTCAAACAGCATCATATATTGCATCTCTTCTCTTGCTCTTGGACAATTTTATCTTGTTCTGGGACTGTTAGAGAATGGTTACATCTTTCCATACACTGAGCTGTTGTAAATGAGATGGATATCAACTGCTACAGCAGCATAAGCAAGGTCTCTTGCATTCTGTGATAGCAGATGTGAAAACTATCTGCTGAAACCAGGAACGATTAAAGTTATTTTGTTAGTCATTAATTATTAATTTTTTAACCTGAAGGTTTCAGCACCTTTTTCCTTGTGGAACAGACCTAACTCTGTACAGAACAACCATTATTTGAAGAATCCATTCATAAATGGCCCAGAAGAATCAGGAGAGACTGCAAGGAACTTTTATTTCCAGAAGCAGAGAAAACAAATAATATGTTCAAAAGTTTTCTGTAAAAGCCAGAGGCAATGAACAGAGTCTGTAAGCAATCAGATCAGCAGTTACCGCTATATTGATTCACGTCTGCAGTGACTGATCTCTCTGATACTTTAAAAGGGTTTCAGCATTGTGAAGGAGAAATTTGCTGATGCCAAAAAGGCTATGACAGCCAAGAGGCAGAGGTGGCAAGTGACTTCCTGCCTAAATTATTTTTCTGTTTGCTGGCACAGATGTATGTGATATATGCATACTCCTTAGAGATCTGACACATCTCCTATCAATCTAATGAAATCTGTGTCGTTCTGAACTTTCAGTATGGATTTCCTTCTTTTTTTTTGACATCAGAATATCTCACAAATTCAAGAAAATGCCAGAAAACATTGAAAACAAAATAAGGCAGTGACATTCTTATAATCTAGTCTGAGTCAAACTTTTCTTACCAGTGAATTGGTACATATCACAGTGAAAGTCTACTACAAACCATCCTATAAAGATAAACATTTTGAATAAAAGAGGAGAACACAGAATTTAAAAAAAAAGGGACTAGGAGAAAGCATAAAATTAGATTTTTTTTTTTTGGTCATGAACACAAAATACAAATCATCTACATTGCTGAAATGGTGCTGCTCAACAAGGAGACATTTCCGTGAGTTCACATTTAGTTGAAGTTTGCATGCTTCACTAGGTTCTGATTTGAATTAAATGAAAATTGGACTTTAATAATTAAAAGTAATGCTAAAAGAAGACAAATGTTAACATATTAACATGTTAGTATAGGCCTGTCCATATCCTCTGTGAAGGAGATGAGGAATATTTTTTCGGTGACAGACAGAAGAGGCTGAGCAGCAGCACGAGTAGGCAATTTCTACAGAATTGGCAGGTCAGATTTAATTACAAGACCTCAAAATTGAGTGCTGCTGGCCAGGAAGCATGGACAGCAAAGCTGGGAATATCTTTGTTCAACGTACAGCCTTCTAATGAAGCCCCTGTTGACTCATTAGTAAAGATTAATCTATCTGCACATCAAATACTGTATGATTGGGCTTCCTTACTGTTCTTTAAGTGGGGTGCCCTAATACTGAGCTCTGCAAGGAAATGCCCTCGTCACAGCTTTCAGCAGTTCAACAGCTGAGTTTGCCCTTATATCTATTGTTAATTAATTTGAACAATTTTCTAGAAAATGAGGGCTTTTGACCTGTTTTAAATTTCAGATCTCCCTTTTTAGAACAGGCCTTCCATGGAGTGTCCTGACACAACTTTCCTTCTGCGAGAGAGAACACGGCTGGACAAAATGTCTGCAGGCTCCGTGCGGCACGGATGTCTCCCTGGGTATGAAACGCACCAGGTGGCTTATCCACCGGCTTCTCCACCTTGGGGGACCACCGAGCCAGCATGGCCTTCCTCCTTGTTTGCACCAAAGGCAGCTCAGTCTCTGGATATATCTCCACAGTGCTCCGGGCAGACCCACAGTAAGACACGAGGAGCACAGCACTCTTTTAGGCTCCAAAATAACTGGAGCTAGACCCCATTTTTACCTTGAATGCACTTATGGAACTTTTAAAATATACTCTGAGTTTCCTAACAGCAAAGTATTTACCTGGGTGTAAACACAGGCCCGGCTGCCGCTTACAGCTCTGAGTCACGCGACATTGAGTTCTCTTTCGAGTAGAATTGTATCTTACATATAATTATGAAGTGCATTTCTGGAGGGAGAAAGACAGAAAGCAGAGATATCTTTTGCATTTGTACAATACCTGGAGCAATAGGACCTCAGGTCTGTGATTCCCTGATTTGCAATGGATAATGAAATACAAATGAATGAAAATCACAATACTTGATAAGAATCCTGGGCCTACTGAAACCACTGGATGTTTTGTTACTGTCATCAATTACATAATGACTTCTGCATCTTTTCTTACATTTCAGATAAAACGCAATCTTTCAGCTCAGTTTGAAAAGTAGTGGGAAAGGAACTCAATAAACTGCAAGTCTGGAGTGTTCTTTATTTGCTTTGTTGGTTTTTTTAAACTCAGTTAAGTGGAACCTTTAAAATTCAGGATGGTATCAACAAGGATGAAAACATAAAAAACTTATGAGCCCCATTGAGCTAAACAATTAATTTGACACAAATTATTCCTTGAGTTTTACAGCTACCTCGCTGTCAAAACCATATACATTTATGCATTTCTAAATGCTGCAAAGTACAGGCTTGTTTCTGCAGACACCTGGCTTTCTCCATGGGCTTCCAGAAACACTTCCTCTCCCTCCCTAAAGAGCTTATCAGCTCAGGTGGAAAGGAAGAAGGTAGGTTTCAGTAGATTCCTTACCTACCCTTATAAGAACAGTTGTTTGCTTGGAGGAAAGAAAGTGTCATTTCAGGTGCTTGCACTAAAAGGTCCCTTCAAAGATAAAATAACCCTCTTTTACCCAGAAAAGATATTTCTTTGGGTTCGGAGTCCCTTTGTAGGGGTGTCAGCCATTTCAGTGTCAATCAGAGGTATGGGGGCATCTGACTTCAGATGTGTTACTGGAGAGCTTATGCTAGGAAACTGCAGAGAATCTCTGCAATTTATCAGTTTTTCAATGCTTTCCCATACATTAGCACCAAGTGAGAGCACAGAGGTGGATCCGGTCAATTACAGATGGTGAAGTTTATAAGATAACAAGATATAACATTATATGTGCCAGTTCTCTCCTTACTAACAAATTCTAGGAATATTAGCACTTTATAAATATATAGACAAATGCTAGCTGCAGCTGCATATAATCTGCAAAGATGTCAATGAGGTTCCCTGATTAGGGAAATAACTTCAAAATCCCTGATGTTTGCACTCCTGTCTCAAAAGGCTCAAAATTTGTGCTGATTTTTCTTTAAAAGGGGAAACAGAAAGCAGAGTAGATATCCTTTAGTCATATCTAGGATAAGGACTCAAAAGTATTTAGCAAAAGCTTAATCATCAAACTAAAAATGCTATAGTGGATGTGATTTAATTGCACAAGCAATAAAGTGGCCTGTTCCAAACCTTTGCATCTTGTCTCTTAACTTACTAGGGATGGTCTTGGGCTGATCATGGCAATATGGAAAATTATAAAATATCAATACACTAAAAAATGTACAAGAGCCACAATTCTTGTTTAATGAGAAAAAGTCCAAGTTTTTAAAACTGTAGCTCTTACTGTCATGGTTTTTATCTAACAGTTCACTGTTGTTATGAGTCCCTTGCAGTTGAAGGTCAGGCTACTGGAACTGGGATGGGTTCCGGCTAATATGTACTCTCCTGACCTACTTGCAAAGGGCACCTCTGTTGCAAAATTAATGACCCTTTTTAACCTGGCTTGGCATTGCCACTACATAGTTCACCTCAATACTTGTCTTAACTTGCTGTGCCATGGTTGCTCAAAGATGCCATAGCTTTCCCTTACTTCAGATTTCTGCTGCTGCTTGTCCACAGGTAAGACCTCAAAGTTGTAATCT
Source organism: Rhinoptilus africanus (assembly GCA_013400135.1). NCBI lineage: Eukaryota > Metazoa > Chordata > Aves > Charadriiformes > Glareolidae > Rhinoptilus > Rhinoptilus africanus. The sequence goes on from VXBO01006809.1 coordinate 351,181, forward strand.
GCTGTTATGTTTTTGAGGCAGGTGAAAAACAAATGCACACACGGACAATGAGCCTGGTTTGCTCTAGAGAAGCATGTTTTGGTGTTATTTCTTGTTATATCTAAATAATTGTCTTTATTAAGGGTTGCATAAACTGTGTTCATAATAGTGACAGCAGGACTCCAAACAGCTATTTAAAAATGTGTTAAACTACAAGATAACTGGACTTATGCAGTAAGTGTGGCATCAGAGAGTGCACTGTCCCTGTTCCTGCTTGGTCACCAGGCTGCAGGGGGGAGTTCATGCTCTGAATCTGTTGGGAAAAGGATCTTACTCTTAACTCCTTTCTCATGTTCAATATTCAAGGCCCATTGTGAGAAACATTTCATAATCTAAGACACGGCAAACTGCATTGAAACGTACAGCTGAACTCCTGAGTACAGGAGAAGGCCAGAAAGGCTGTCATATGCATTAGCACGGCTACTGCTTCAAAAGGAAGAATCCCACCCCTTTTAATTAATAATATGGTCACAGGCAGCACTCCAGGTAGTTACTTAAAGATTAGATTTTGTTGACTTGTTGCTAGTTCACGGTTTTGATTTAGTCACAGACATTCTGTGCTGAGTGTAATGAATCAAACTGGAGCTGAATATGAACTGCGGAATTTAGAGCACATTGTCAAAGTGGGTCTTTAAAAATTATCAGAAAAGAAAGACCAAACAGTATGGTAGACTGTATTGCCAGGAAACCCAAAAGGCAGTTCACAGTTTGTGAATGGTTTTTTCAAGCAACTGGCAGATTCAGGAAGAACAATGTAGACCTTCTTAGACATATTTCCAAAATTGTTTTCCCAGAAAAAAGAATTTAAAGTATGTTATGAACATACTTTAAAAAAAACCCCAAACAATACTCCACAAATGGGTAAATATTCTGTTTGGGTTCTCTAACATGGAATCAAGGAATACACAGACTCCCAAGACCAGTGCTGCTGTAGTTATTAGTCTTACTCACACTCAAAGAGCTTGGCTGAGGGCGACAGAAGGGACAAGTTTGCTTTTACAAAGAGCCAATGATGAAATTATAATTAAAAGTCATGCATGAGTGTCAAGATGAAGTATTTATGCCACTGTTACGATGTCTAGACATGATCTAGACACAGTCTGGGCAACTACATGGCCCTGCTTAAGCGGGGGATTTGGACAAGATGACCTCAGAGGTCCCTTCCAACCTCAACCATTCTGTTATTCTGCATAGATATTGTGCATATTAAAAGAGAATGTTTATTGTTAACAGTTGAGTAGTTTTAATGGCTGTGGCAAAGCCACAGTGAAGAGAGCATGAGGAAACAGAAACAAATATAATGTTGCCTTTATGGTTTTTCTTGATCAATGACTGTGTTCCTTCAGTTTTTTTGCAGTATAGCTTGACTGAAATCAGGGGTTTCTGGTGTCCCAGGTGATTCTACATCCAGACAGTTCCTTGTCTAGCAGTTTGTTACAGACTCAAGGAATCTCTTGTGATGTTTGAGTAGGTTGGTCCTTCATTCAGTGCTTCTAAAGGGAAAAGACAGAATTATTCCCTCACCATCCATTTTTCATACATTCAAAAAGCTAACTATTAAAAGAAAATCTATCTTCAGTCAATGAAAAGCTTGCATATATGTCTTTCAGGAAAGCGTTCAACTTCTTCATATATTCGTGAATGCGGGATGAAAAGATGTGCCAGATCTTCTTACTGGGTTCGGGATTCTAGGTTCCATTTATGTACTGGTTCTTAATCTGAGCTGGAATCACCTTCTTCCTAAAGCACAGCCGCTGCTTGACACAATTACAAGCTACAGGTAGGTGGCTAAATAACAGGGAGAGGCAGCAACCTAAAGCACTGTAGTGTCTGTCAGCATGTGGCACAGTTTTTGTGTGTCCCAGTTAGTCCATTATGAGACAATAACTGGGTCCAGTCTGGGAGACAGCAGACTGCAAGGACCATTCTCAACAGACATTATGGACAAAACTGTACCAGGTTTGGCTTCTCCACCGTACACAGCCTTCCAACATTAGCCCAGCAGACTTTGCACCCACAGGTGACTCTTGAAGGCATGCAACACACCCAGGTCATGTCATGTTATCAACCTATGCCCCTGATGGGTTGCAACACGGCACTTACATTATTTCCGACACATGGAACTCAAAATTGTGCCTTAGCAGACCAGAAATTTTAATGCTCAGGAGAGGTGAAAATCCAAGCACTACATGGTGTGGAGAAGAATAAGCTGTTCTACTTTGATCCCGCTTTATCTTGCAGCGTGTAGCTGGCCCTGCTGTATTTTGTGGTATGTATGCACTCATAGGGTCTTTGACCTCCAGACTTCTTGTGCCTGGTGAGATCAAGAAATAGTACTTCTGCTGGGGGCTGAGGGAGGGGTCAGTCTTGTTAAGCACCAGACAATAGTGTAGTGTTATTGCCGGAGAACTTAATATGTAACAAGTAAGACATTCCTGGGTAAAATTTAAATGCCTTTGATATACATCAGGCCAAATTTGATGATCTAATAGTTCCTTCTGACCTTAACTTTGATGAAATATGCCACACAGGGAGATGCCTCAACAGGGGTCACTGGGAAGCAAGCTACAACCCACAGAAGAGTGGCCGGAATTGTTTCCTTCAGCAATTTTTTTAGCATGACACATTACCATCTTCTCAGGTAATAAATGACAGGGGAAGCCTTTTTTTGCCTAAGCAAAGAAATGATAACATTTAAGAGCAAAAAAAAGTACTGAAACAGCACCGTGTTAAATAAGGTAACAGCAAAATAACATCAAGTACAACCCTCCTGTAAAATCTACTGGCTTGTAGCAATGATTATAATGTAGCTGTTATCGTAGGTGAAACGTCGTGGTACGGATTGCAAAAGAGACGCAGAAACTATGCGATCATGTGGAATAGCAAACAGGAAATTGTTCCACTTACAGTACACAAAGAATAAACTCTCTTCTGTAGTCAAATAAATCTGACTAGATCCTCAGGATATCACCAGTTGTGCTTGATGAATGACTACGTATACTGTCCAGAACAAAATTTTGGCAAAGAGCTGTACTGGCAGAGTACCAATCCTGCCATGCTTATGAGGCAGGCGTGTGTGTGACTCAGCAAAGAAATACATCGGTGTCGAGTGACTCCAGGCCCCTCTTCTCCCAAAGCCAGTTGAGACCTATCATACCATGAATGGGAAGTGGGCACACTCTCAGCACATCTCTACAGGGCAGTCTTCCACAAATACTCATAATGTGGTTGCTGGTAGACATTTGGGCTCTCTTTCCATATTGAAAGGACAAGAACTAATAACGAATGAGACAGACAATAGAGCAAAACAAAGAGTTGAACAGAAAAATAAATAGTGCAAACCAGTTCTACAAACTTTCAATAATACATACTGCACTAGCATCCTGCTGGTCGTGGAAACACATCACCTAGATGTTTGATATGTCATGCATTAGCCAATAATGGAAAAACCCATATAAAAACACAGAAAGAAGACTTTTAGGTAGAGAATTCCAATTTTTAAAAAGTTCTGTTACAGTAAGTGTGCTGTTGATATTACAGGGCTTGCCTAGGTCATGGTAAAGAAGAAGGATTTTACAGATGAAGAATTTTAAGACATTGACTTCCACCTAAAAGAGTAGCCCAAATACAATTTAGTTTATCTCTTTAAGAGACTATTTGTTTAAGTTCCTAGTTTCTATGGAGAAACCAAACCACTGTGAGTTGAATTAGGACAATTATGATTTATATATTAATCCCTCTTAGAATTTAGTATTTTTATGCCGCCATCATAATCTAAGAATCTAAAGTTACATGATTTAATGTGAACTTCACAACCCAATGCTAAAACAGACATTCATATTCAAAAAGAGTATCTATTACATTTATCAGAATCTGGCACCATTTAGAAAACCACTGGTAAGAGATGTTATCTTTGACACTCAGGTTCCCGTTATCCAAACTTGTTCTTTTCCTTAAAGATATCCAAAAAGTTAAAAATACTTCTTTATTTTTTCAGGAAGTCATTTGTACACTATATCCTAAACCCCAGTATTGCAGCATTGTTGCTTAATGTATATAGCTGGTGCCGCAGAGGTTAATATTTATATTAGTTTAATGCCAAGGTATAGTGGCTTGAAAGCAATGATACCTGGGATACCTGGGAGTTCTGTAAATAATCACTCAAAGCCAGTCTTACATTTCTTTATATTGTCAGGCAGAAGGAAAAGATGCCAAAAAAAGGATTAGCCCATAAATGTGATATCTGTAAACTGTCCAGCAGTGCTGGGTGGATGCTGCATTTCACTAAACTCTGTGGATGTGGGAAAAAACATCAGGAAAGCACACGGTGCGCTTTATCTCAAGCTTGCCTTTCACAGACCTTGTGGTAGTTCCTTACCTTTGTAACTGAAATGGGGTGATCTGTGCTATCCATCTGTTATCTTCTGGAAGAGAGTGCATCGGTCAGGTCAGTCAGGCACTGCTCCAAGGGAATAGGAAACGATGCTATGAACTAAAGAGTTTAAATTAAGCAGCTTCTATCTGAGGACAGCATTTCCAAAGGTCTAGCAGGACCTCTTGATGACAGGCTAAGATCCTCTGGGAACCAAACTGGTCACATTGGAGCTAGTGAGTGCTGGCTGGTGAGATCTTGTTTCTCTTGGTGGAGCACAAAGAATGGGAGAGCAGCCACAAGGATGTCCAGCTATACATCTAATCTGAATAAGGGATAAAATAGGTGTTTAGCAGAAATATTTTAGAAGCAGAGGCCTGATTTTTTGGTCTGGAAGGCTGATCTTAGGGAGGTCCTCTTCAAAGATGCACTAATCAAAAGCCATGGTCTGGCTAGGGCCTGGCAAAAAGTAGCAGATTCTTGTCATTGTCAGTGTTATAAAACCTCATCAAATCCAAGAACTTCTTGGAGAAGATAGAGCAGTCTCTCTGGCTGAGCTGGAGTTTTCCTGCTACTTGCTATTAAAAAAAGGTCTGTTTCAGCCGTTTGTCCGTATGGGTGTGCCACGATGTCTCTTCTCTGCAGATGGGCCGCTGTTGAGAAGAAATGGTAAAAAAACCTTGAACTTGTTAATAGCTGAAATAGTGGGAACAGATATCAGTTGATGATATAGGCACCCCTCCAAGTTCCCAATGCGTTTTTCTGGAAGAACAGAAGTGCCAGGTAAAATATACAAAACTCAGGTCATTCAAAACCTGCACCCCAATCCCGGTTGCTGTGACAGGAACCTGGCTCAGAAATGCAGCTTCTTGTGCTTTCTCCTTAAAACGCACACTGCTGGCACATGGAAAGAGCTTTGTTTCTAGATTATAGCACAAATTTAAACTATGGACTTTCAAATGAAGAAACTTTCATCCTCTGGAAAAGGTGGGGTGGAAAAGATTTGTAAAGAAATCCAGATGACTCTACAGAGTCTCCTCTGAATGCACAGGAAGACTGTCCCCTTCTGTCCCCAGGTGAACACCCCGCAGCCCCCAGTGCTCTCCCCACGGGCCTCCTGTCCCACATGCCCATCTCTGTTCCCTCCCAGTGTCTCCATTGCATGTGCCCAGTTATGGTGAGGGCACACACAGCCTCCCCCATCCCACTAACATGTTCTTCAGGGACCAGGGTGCCATGGGCCAAGCAAGGCCAGTTGGCAACCTTCCTCCTTGCTGTTCAGCCAGCTGCTGTGACACTGAGCCTTGTTCACACTAGACATGGAAATCAAGCAGCTATATGGTCCATCACGGTGCCTGGCTGTGCTCTCTTGGACTTGACCTTGACAACCCAACTCAGCTGAGGTTGTTTGTGTCCAGTGTGGGCTTTGGTCTCATTTCCTTTTTGGTATCCTGTAACCAGGTACAGAGGAGTCCCCCTGAACACCTTCAGAGATGAGCAGACAGGAGAATTCCCAGAGTCATAAGCTTTTATGAGAAGGGTCCTTTAAAAGAGGCTGGTGATAGAGAGCAGGCCTGGAAGCTGCAGCTAAGAGAGATGACCTCCAGCCCAAGATGATCTATAGGTCCATCTGAATTCTTGAATTAGAACAAACTGTTCTGGCACGAGACTGAGATGGTGTTGGGAATCACTGATGGTGGTCAGCCTCCCTCCTCCGCCCTCCCAGAAATGCTCCGTGTGAGAGGATGAACTGACAACATTATCAAGGGAGACTACTGTGTGTGGAAGTTCTGCCTCTTCCTTGGTGGCTCTAACCATCTGTGAGAAAGAGATCAAGAATGGTTTAATGGTACTTCTATATAGGGCAAACGCTGGGCAAGCCTCAACCTTGTCAGTCATCTCCCATGTAGCAGGACTGTTGTGCTTCAGGGTTATTCTGGCATACCTGCATCACCAAGAAGCCTGTAGACAGCTATGCTACCAGGAGACCCAAGTCAGGTCAGGTGTTGTCTTCTGGGTTAGGTGCTATCCCTGTGCTCCTCGGGCAATCTGCTGATGTCACATCCCTCCTTGCCTTTGGCACCCTGTGCACATTGCCACCGCAGGACTGGCTCTGCAGCATCACCAAACCAGTAAGCTGCAGTAGGCTGTCTGCAAAACCCAACAGTGCTTCTCTGCCAAGGAGTGTAATCTAACCCACCTTGAAAGACCTTTCCTTCATATCAATGCTTTGTTGGCTCAGCTGGTCATTGACTCCTGCACAGTCCAGCTGCGCCATTCCCCGTGCATTCACGGTTATCAGGGTAGGGTCAGCAGCTCCCTCCAGTGCCAGGTCTTTGTGCAGTTGGTTTTGCTGCCTTGTTACACACTGCAGATTTTCCTTCTGCTCTCACTGAGCCTGTTAACCTAGACATTAATTAATCAAGTTATGCTGACCACAATAAAAAGGAATTGATTTAACTTGTTTTGTTGGGGAGTCATATATGATCTGTTCCCCTGATAAATAAAGGCTCATTTGTTCATATTTTCCTTCAGTATCAAACCTCCACTGTTTTCATCTTTGAGTTTTTCTTAACTCATCGACCACATCGCTTTTCTTGGCACCGTCCAGCCCCTACAGTGACCATGGGTGCCAAAGCTCCAGTGCATGCATGTTCTCCCATCAGTGCCTCTCTCCTGCCTTGCAAACTGAAGACTCATCCATTGCCTTGTCTTTGATTCACGTTTGATCAGGCATCACCTTCTCTGCTCTCGTAAGGAGAGATTGAGGGACTTGGGTCTCTTTAGTCTAGAAAAAAGATGGCTGAGGGAGGATCTTGTCAACACTTATAAACACTTGAAGGGTGGGGGTCAGGAGGATGGGGCCAGGCTCTTTTCAGTGGTGCCCAGTGATAGGACAAGAGGTAATGGGCACAAACTGGAGCATAGGAAGTTCCACCTAAACATGAGGAGGAACTTCTTTCCCTTGAGGGTGGCAGAGCACTGGCACAGGCTGCCCAGGGAGGTGGTGGAGTCTCCGTCTCTGGAGACATTCAAACCCCGCCTGGACGCGTTCCTGTGCAACCTGCTCTAAGGTGGCCCTGCTCTGGCAGGGGGTTGGACTAGATGATCTCCAGAGGTCCCTTCCAACCCCTGCCATTCTGTGATTCTGTGATTGTTACAGACTTGCCCTTAAACATAGGCATATAAATATAGTAAAAAATTATGAATGCATGTTTATGATGCTACCTGCCTTTTCATCTCTTCATTTCTTTTTACCCGCTTACGTTCTAGCCCTCTTTTCTATATAGGACATAATAGAAAGAGCTGTCTTTGCTGGCATGGCGATATGCTGACCTGTCATAACTTGCTATCACCTCTCCTTCCCCCTTTAGACACGCTGCCCTGTTCCGTGGCCCCTCGCGTGCTGGTTGCGCTGGGGAGATGAACAGCAGCAGAAGAGCTGGGGAGCGTGTATGGACCCAACCGAGATGCGAGCTCGGTTCGGCCGGGGCTGTGAACTCCCCTTCTTCTCTTGTGTCTGCTGCAGGTCGCAAACACACAGGGGAGCAGGCAAATCATTCCCGAAACAGAAATAATTTCAATGTGTCAGTCTGGCTAGGACAATCGGCTGCAAACGGTGGGAAGAGCCAGCGAGGGCGATGCGCTTGGCAGTGCCGCTCTGCCACCTGCCGCTGGAGCCCTGTCCTGGCAGGTCACCGCCGCGACACCCCTCCCTCCCCGGCGTGTCACCCCGTCCTGGGTCAAACTGTCCCGAGCGCCTCTCCCACCAGCACTGCCCGCCTCCCCGCCAGCACCCTGCCACGTACCCCCACCAGGGTACTGCAGCCAACTACAACAACCTTCTTTAAACCTTCATGACTTCTAATAGTAAAAAAATGTCATTCCCCTTTGCACAGGGCGGTGCTGCTGACCAAACCGTGCCCTGGAATGCCGTAAACACACTGGTTGCAAAGATGTAACTACTAGTTAGCCATTTTTTGATATTTATAAGCGTTATTTTCATTCTTACTGTCTAAAAATGCCAGATATGTACATGTGTGATGTTCTTAACACCTTCCTTACCTTGATGTTTCTATTTTACATTTTTATATGGTGCAGGTGCTCCTGTAGCTGTAAACTGAGGCATGGCTTAGTCTGCTGCACTCACTAAAGATTTGTTTTTTAAATGCTTGGAAGTGGATTCTGCATGAAGATTATCAAAAATACTCAGCAGAAGGGACAGTTTTCCACCTCCTAACAGATGCTGTTGAGAAATGTATACAAAGTCTGTGTCTAAGTACCTCACACTTTAACTTCTTTGGCTGCAGCTACCTCCTCACTCGATTTCCCCATCCTGAAACCACCAGCCCTGCTTTGTGGGGTCACGCCTGGGTGCAGTCACCACCTCTAGAGTCTCTGCACTAATAGAGGTACTGAGACCCGGGCACAGCAGCAGCAAGCCAGTGCTGCCCCCCAGCAGGTTAATGGCCATATGATGGACCTTCAGAGGCAACATACGCAGCAAGCCATAGAATCACAGAGTTGTAGAGGTTGGAAGGGACCTGCAGAGATCATCTAGTCCAACCCCCCTTCCACAGCAGGCTCACCTAAAGCAGGCTGGTCAGGAACGCATCCAGGTGGGTTTTGAGTATCTCCAGAGAAGGAGACTCCGCAACCTCTCTGGGCAGCCTGTTCCAGTGCTCTGCCACCCTCAAGGGAAAGGAGATTTTCCCTCATGGTGAGATGAAATTTCCTATGTCCATTGCCCCTTGTCCTGTCTCCGGGCACCACAGAAAAGAGTCTGATCCCATCCTCTTGACAGCCACCCTTTAGGTATTGATAAGCATTGATAAGATCCCCTCTTGGTCTTCTCTTCTCCGGGCTAAACAGATCCAGGTCTCTCAGCCTTTCCTCATAAGAGAGGTGCTCCATTCCCTTGATCATCTTTGTAGCCCTCCTGCCGGACTCCTTCCAGTAGTTCCTGTCCTTCTTGAACTGGGGGGCCTAGAGCTGGACACGAGTTCTGCATAGGCCATGCATAGGTTGCAAACTGCATGTAGGCAAGAGGGTACAGGTAACAAAGGTTAAATATGCCAATCCAGAAATACGGCCTGTCTTCAGGGCATGTGAGTCACAGCACAGGCACCTGTTAATATTTATTTGGCCTAAATATTCACCCCTGGTTACCCTGAGGAGGGTAGCCATTCCCATTTTAATGCTTGCAAGCTTTATGGAGTAAAGCACATCAAGAGGCAAACACTGAGACCTGGCTGACCCGTTAAGCAGCTCTCAGGTAGTCAGATCCTCTGACAGCCCAGCCTGAATACTGCTGATAAGCCATGTTTCAGGGGTTGCTAAATGCGGGTGACTCATTTGTTCACGTGGAACAGACCAGGCAAGAGGGAATGACAAACATTTCTGGGTATCCAAGAAGAAATCGCTTTTGCTGGCAGAGGTAAACCACGCTTCTGACTTTTATCTTTCTCTAAGGGAAATCAGAACTGACCGGTTTAACTCACAGACGCGGAAGGGCCGACTGCCCACAGCGCAGGCTGGCTGGCCCCAGCCCACAGTCCCTAACCCTGCTGTCCATGCTCATGGCTACGTAGGCAGGATACGTAGCTGCCAGCTAACCTACAGAATGGGAAAAGAGGGCGGCTAAGCCTGGCTTGTGTTTTGTGTGTGTCTCTCTCAGCTTGGCTTTCAGAGTGCGGGTGTGAACCATGAACGGCAGAGCTTCGTGAACCGACAGAAATGTCCACATCTCTCATCAGGAGGTAATTGTTCTGACAGCTACCTGACTATTTCAGAAATAAAGATGGTAAGTTCAGAATGAGTTTGAAAGTGAGGCATACTCCTCAAACTTGATATATTTCCTGCAAGACCCCGGCAGCTAGGCCACACACACACACAAGTTTCTTCTGCTGTTGCTGCTTTAATAGAGAAACACGGCGGTGCTTCAGATACAACGGTGCACAATGCAGGTTTTTCTCTTGAATTTTTCAAGGAAAAGTGGGGGCCTGTTGTTAAATGGGGGAAATAACCTGGCACCGGGTGATAGGTGATAGAAAAAGCTCAAGTGCTCAATGCTTTTGTGCCTTGATGTTCAGAGAGAGGCCTGCTGCCAGACGGCCGCCTGTGCCAGCGTGCGCTGGAGAGGAGAGGGGCGGCCAGCAGGAGTGAGAAACTTTAAGGTCTATCTAAAAACTGGATGCATTCAAGTCCCCAGAGCTGTGATGGGGCCCACCCAGAGCTGCTGAAATAGTTGGCCAATGTGATTAGGAGATAAGTTATCTATCATCCATGAAAAATTATCATGGGAGGGCCTCGATGACTGGAAAAAAGCTCACGTACCCAAGAAGCTGCTGCAACTTTGAATAAAAGGAAGACCCAGGGAACAGGGGCTAGTTCGCTTCCACTGCAGCCCCCAGAGGGATGAAGCAGCACTTCCCATTGGAATTCAATCCTAAATACTTGCCGGATAAAGGAACAGCCAACACAGACTTGCCACAGGCAAACCACACTTGACCACTTGATAGCTATGCATCTCACCGCTGATAGCAATGCAGAGGGGGTGAAGCAGGGAACGCGGACACCTCCTCCCACAGCAAGTCTCCCTTAGAAGCTGAGGTAAGTGGGCTGGAGAAATGGACCTCCTGGCTGAGAGCCGCAATCAACAACTTAACATCCAACTGAGATACAGAGGAAGTATCCCAGGGGGACAAAAGCAAGGCCATAGTGTTCAACCTCCTCCTCTTGGTAACAGAAAATGTAAACAAGGGAGAGTGGCCACACAATACAGCTTGGGAGTCTCAGGTTGGACAGTAGGAAAAATCTTGGCTGGAACAGACTACTCAAAGTGACTGCGTAATCTGCATCCTTTAAAGTTTTCTAAGACTTGGCTAGAAAACAAAACACAGGGCACCTGGTCTAATGTAGCTCACAGCCCTTCTTCACAGAGAAGATTAGATCAGAGGGAGGTATGAAGGGGATCTGCAGGGTCCCTTCCACCAACATGTCTGTGAATTGATTTCATTCCTGTCAGTAAAAACTTTGGTATTTCAAACAAACTACCCTTATTATGCAAAAGACACGCTTTTATTCATCGGAGTCGATAACTTCCTCACAGGGGGTGGGGGCGGAGGCCAGCAGAGGTGGAGGTGCTGATCGCCTCTCTCTGCTGACCAGCAATAAAACACGAGGAAACGGAATGAAGCTGTGCCAGGGGAAGTTCGGGTTGGACATTAGGAAAAGGTTCTTCGCTGACCGGGTGGTCGGTCACTGTGACCGCTCCCCAGGGAAGCGGTCACAGCACCAAGCCTGTCAGAGATCAAGGAGCACCTGGCCAGTGCTCTTAGTCATATGGTTTAGCTTTAGGTCGTCCTGCGAGGAGCAGGGAGTTGGACCTGATGATCTTATGGGTCCCTTCCAACTCGAGATGTTTGATTAGCTTCATTCCCACGCTTCTCCAGGGAGCTTTGCACTCTTGGCACAAGCATCTACTGTATACATGGGAACTCATGACTTGTTCTCAGCCCAGACAGTTAATTGCATCATTCCACTCCTGGGCACATGGAAGGCACCTTTTCCTCCTCCGTATACTTTCATCGCAGAGATAGCCATGGCTAAATTTGTCGCAGGGAAAAGGTTTGATCAGCAAATCCTTCCTGTGCCATGACCGTGAAACAGGATCTGCATCCTAACACGTGCAGCAGGAGAAATTCTTGGATTCTCTGCTTAGAATGGTAACTTAAAAAAAATTCAATTCTGGCTACAAGGATCCTACAGCTTTGGCATTTTGCTTCAGAAAAATATTCATGTAAATAAGGTTTTCAGGCAGTTACGCTCACTCTGAGAAGCTCTAATGGTTAAGAGCAAAAGCATTTAGCAGGGGAACAGAGGTGCCAGAACATCTGCTGTGGGTCTATCCATCATGTATCCAACTTTCTACAAAACAAACAACTTCCACCTCAAAATGGATTTGTGGTGTCCTTTACCTTTCTATTTATCCACTGCCAATTAAAGATATCATTTAGGATTTGCTGATGATATTGCACAGAACAGCTGCTGCTAGTTTCTGGCTGACAGTATAGACCAGCTTCTTGGAAGGCCAATGTCCTGTACAAGCGGGGCAGAAATGGAACAGGCAACCCAGATTAAATGACGCTGTTAAGGGGGGAGGGGAGAAGAACCCCTGCAATATAGCCTTGTGAGGAATTACAGGTCACGTTAGTTCTCCAGATCTATCCCTGGCCTAATTAAGCTACATTTTCACTGTAAAGCAGGCGAGTTGCCAGTCATGGCAAAGTGAAACCTGCTTTCCAGTAACTGCCAGCTAAGAGCTCAAAAGTATGTTCGTGCTTAAAACAGAAACCTTTAAGAGTACTGGGGCTTGAAAAGCCATGTTTGGGGAGGGCTTCTTGAACTAGCATTAAAATACTCACAACTCTTAATATAGCAACACCTAAGGTGGTTTTTTTCCTTGGAGTTTTTTTTTAATTTGCATTCCCACTTACAGCCTAATTTTATATTCACGTCACGTATCTCACATACTTCCTTTTGAAGTCACTACAGTCTGTACAGTACTGCTGAAGAACACAATTTGGGGACCATGGGAGCCAGGACCTCACAACAGTCCCCTCAGTCTATTCCTGCCGCTTCTCTGTTCCAGAGCAGGCCAAGGGCTCCATAGCTCGCCACAAGAGCTGCCATCTCCACGCTCTCTCTCGTCACAGGCAGAGGAGGGCTCACGGAGAATAAGAAAGAAAAATGATGGCCGAAACAATCACCATTTGTCCAACAGAGAGAATGGCTTCCATTCCTACACATACATTTTACAGTCACCCTGACAATGAATGCCTATTCCTTATTGTTTTGACAAAGAGGGTTGATGCGGAAGAAGCTTAAACTCTGCAATGCTCTACTTCCATGTAGCTATCTCCAGAAAGGTCTGCATTGTCTTTGGGAAAGGGCTTTTGCTTTATAGCCAAGTAAGAGCTCAGTATTTGCTTCTACTTTAGGAAAAAAAAAAAATGAAACATGATAGGCCTTGCATTTTAAGGAATCAGTGGAAGGCTCAGTGAAAGAAACCCCAACTTTGGGGTGCAACTGAGATTAGAAAGCAAGAGTCACGCTGTAGCTAGGGGCTCTATTTCTTGACTTTCAAGTTCAGCACAAGAATTTTCACTCTGAGGCAAATACAGATAATGTAGGGGCCTGACTCAGAACAGCACCACTGGGCTCCTTTGACTCCCTTTGTGATCTGTCCACGCTGGACGCACAATCAGCCTGCGCTAGAACATTTGGTCCAACAGAAGAATATCTCTTCAGTTTTGCAGTCAGGATTTGCTATCCAACTGCAAAGACCATATTAGTCCTCAAGGAATTAAAAGCTCAGGCCATACGCCAATAAACAAATCCAATGGAAGCTGAAGCACGAGCAACCACCTCCACAGGCAGGCATCCAAACAACTCTTAACACAGGGTTTCTAGCTAACAGGCATTCTGCATAAGCGTTATTACGAGGTCTTCCAGGAATCAAAAAATACCTCATCCTACACATCACCTTTCAGGCATGGTACACAAGCTCCGATGTGCAGGAAAGATTCAACTCATAGTGGTAGGTGGCTTCAGGAAATTGCACCTTTTCCCTCAAAAAATCCCACACTGCACTAGCAAGCCCCTCTCTTACAAAAAGCAGGATTTGCCAGTTAATACTGTTCTTTGCCCGTAGACATTTGCATAACTCCCCCCCTCCTGGCTTTTTTATCATTACTTAAATGACAGGGATTCAACTACAACAGGAACCCACTGAGCAGATTCAATAGCAACTCTTCCAGATCAGACTCGGGGCACAATGGATGAATTGCAGAGAGAGCAGCACAACAATAGCAGAACAAGTTTTAGGGGCTAGACACTGAGAAATCTTGTTCATTTAGACCTTATGCCTACTTCCAAACATGCTCTTTCCCAAAACTTCTCTTGTCCTTGCATTGTTAGTAAACAGACATGCAAAATGGCTAATGGAGAGATGCAGTAAGCACAAAGAACCCATGATGCAAAATATTCTGCTTCTTCGATAAAACCTATGTCAACTGTTCTAATATATATGTTGCTTTGTATGACACAAGATACCTGATCACCACTCCTAAAAAGAAATCAACATTTTTCCTTCTATAAGGACGTTTCACCAAGTCATTTTTGACAGGCAATTTTTTTTTCCAACAATTGAGCAATGGTCCACAGTATGAGAAGCAGCAAAAGCATTTTATTTGCTGTATAGTGTCATTAGAAATATGATTGGTAAAAACCCAAAAACAACCAACACACAAGTCCACACAGAAAGGAAAGCTCAATAAAAACCAAAGAGCACTGGAAGGGTGGTGGCAGTGGTTTCGCTTTCAGCTGAGAAAAGTTTTTTTAAAAAAAGTCTTCTAAAGTTCTGGACAGCAACAACTTCTTTTGGCCACTAGTAATGGTAACAAATCTGCCTACTACTTTGCAACAGCGTGTCCTCCTCCACCCTTGTTGGGTTGCTAGCTTCAAGTCACTTAAACGTGTTGTAAAGTGAGAGCAGGGAACTAAACACAAAATCATGATCTGTTCGCATTAGGTAACAGCTTCCATGCAACCGTTCTGCACATGCAAAGGCATAAAACTCAGCAAACACTGTCTTCTCAAAAATCACTTCAAGTCATAACAACGCTTCACTTTGTTTAATTCCTGTATTTTTGAAAAGGTGGCAGAAGTACTGCATTTTTTTAAACAATAACATGCTTCTCCTCCTTCAAACAGAAAATATCTTTAATCTTTGAAACAGAATGTTTTTCTGACATTGAAATGACCAGACATTCTAAATTCATGAAAGTAACAAATGTGTTTCTGAAGCAAGAAGTTGCCACAACGATTATTTGTAAACATTATACCCACAACAGTAAGTACATCAAAACCCCACACTTCCATCTTAAAATAAACCACAAAGCTTTGACATGAAATACATAAAAAGTTTATTATGTATGTACCCCATTTTGTCATCTGGAGGAGAAAATCTGAGGCAACAGTTTGGTGCAGTACAGAGAAGCAAAGCAATATACAGTAGCTGCACACAGCTTGATTGGTTTCAGATCACAACTAAATACTCTTACTATGACCGTTAGTACAGAAATGTTCTGTAATTAGAAAAAATGAGAAGTATTACTCTCATGCTGTACAGTCTCATGTTTCTTGGTTAGAAAAGAACAACTGATTGAGTCTGAATCTTCCACACCTGAATCTTTCACACCAACTTGCTCAGCTGTTGCCTCTGGAATGTTCAGCACAAAGGTTAAGCTCCAGACATAATTTAAGTGCTTTTCATGTGCAAACTGTTACTGGCTAAAGCTTTCAAAGTACATTTAATTACAGATATGAACACCCTGTAAAGGTATGAGGATATGATAGCAGACCCAGAGGCCAATACAGATTCTTTAGGAGAAATGCTATGTTCCGCTGCAGTAGTTCTAGTCCCTGATTAGGTCCTTCCAAAGAGGGCTTATTTCAATTGTAGGAGATAGACCACTCTTTGACAGAAGCATCATGGGATGTTGTTACCAGAGTATGTTCATCCAACCACGCCAAGCCACTTACATGATGTAGTCTGTGAGCATCTGTAGGGCAGTGCGAAATAACAGAAAACAATTAGGAAGGCTAGGCTGACAAAATAACTTTACTGTATATTCCAAATGTGATTTTCAGCTGCATTAAATAGCAGTAGCGCATTTTAAAAGTGACTACAAAAATAACATAACAGAAGAGTAGCTAGATAGAGATTAACACAGAGGCTAAAGTAGTTTGGGAACATTCAAAGCCTGCTTATCGTTAGCTCCAGAAAACAGGTATTGTGTTGAATCTCAAGAACTACTAGCAACTTTCAAAAGTAAGATTTTGAAGGAAACATACCTGGTATCTTGACTCTGGTCTCTGGATCACTTACGGTCCAAACATAGACCATCATGTCCATGCCTCCAGAAGCAAAGTGTTCATTGTCTGGTGACCAGGCAATACAAACAATTTTTGCATGGTGTCCATAAAAGACATTATGTTCCTATATGAAAGTTAGAGATACAGTGTTATTTCATTAGTTTAAGACAGTTCAGGAAATCACTTGCTTTTAATGTGTAGCATCACAATAAGCTACTGCAAGACTCCACAGAGCGTACATCTCTGGTGAAGGTGGATGCCCTAAACCAAGTCGTGGCTCCATTTTGTGCTATTTATTTAAACACTTACCAGGACAATAAAATCCAACCCTTTTGTAAAAAAATGCTAAGACTATTTCTGTGCAAGCTGGACCTGTAAAGTGCTTATGCAACAAGTCACTCCTTCCTTAGAGGCTTCTAAAATAACCCCATACATGCTTCTAAAAGCAGAATTCTTTCAATTTTTATGAGAAAATGGGATGTTTCTGTGGAATGCCAACCTGCATTTTTCACTTCAGTATGATTTCAGTCAAAGCTTAATGACTTTGGAGGCTGATACACATACTGACTGCTCAGCTGAGAAGTGGAAATTGCTCACTTTCTGGTTCTTGGTTATAAGACACTAGAGATGGAAGTATAAAGCTAGATGCCCTGTCCTAATGTATTCCTTTCATTGCTTAGTTCTTACCATGGAACTGTTATGCCACAGCCAGCAGAATTTTATTGCCAGGTCTGCTTTATTTACTTCATAAAGTTTTATCGTACTGCATGATTCTTATCAAATTGAGACTGCATTCTTGTGCATTTACAAAATGCACACAAATTCTGTAACAGGCATGCATATATTTTGTTGACTTTTTTTTTCCCCTTTTAAAAAAACCCAACACGCTAGTGATTCAGATGACCTGAATAAGGAACCTGCACACTTTGTAATCTTTTGTACTGAACTACTGCTAGCCTGTGGAAATGCAACCCCTCCTCCATTTAACTGTGTTTGTTATTAGATTGGTTTGCCAGCCTACGCTCTACATTTCCTCACCTATTCTTATGATCCGGCTTCACATAGACTGCTGTGAAAAACAACACTAACTCAAAATACGAGGTAAACAGTCACAGAAACACCAAATATACAGCAATGATTTAACAATTAAGTCTCACCAACTACATTACATTCCATCATTATTTAGACATGAGATGCCGGTTAATTTTGTTTTTAAACAAACAAAACTCTTGAAACATCGACTCTTACCGCATAGCCATCAGTGACACTGAAGACAGTGACAACTTTGTTTGCATCACAGACCGCAAGAAAGGCACCATCGTGAGAATATGCCAGGTCAGTAACAGGACCTTTAGCTTCCAAAGACTTGTCATCATTTTTCAAAGAGGTTCCTTGAATTGAATACAAGCGGACATTCCCATCCTACAAATAATAGTGAAGAAGGGGAGAAGGTACAAAAATCACTTTTCAATAGAAAGAGGAAAACTTCCTGAGTTTCTGTAACTTTTTGCATCAGTTCTATCTGGTAACACTTACATTAAGAAATAGTTTAAAGAACCTATCAATGATGCTGGCTGCAGTCCAACAAGTCTAGAATATAGACCTGATTTCTAGAATTTGCTACTTTAAGCGTACACTGGGTAGACCCAATCTGAATATTTAGAAACAGCAAATACAAGATTAAAAAAAAATGAAACAGACATTAGGCTACAATGGTGGGAGAACCTAGGGAATGAAAGGCCAGGAATACCAATTACACACAGTTCACTTGTTACAATACTGCTGTTGTTACTAATTGCTGACTACTACTTCTCAACACAACACGCCTACTGTTATTAAACACTTCTATTACTAGTTCCGGTGTTCAAAGTAGTTCAGCATCAGGAAGTGCAACCTTACCGCTCCTCCCACTGCTGCTGTACCTCCTCCAGGGTGAATGGCTACAGCTTCTGGCTCATAGCCAAGGTCATCAATTGCAAAACATTTTTTCTTATCTTTCATCAAGACAATCTGTAAATACAAAACCAGAAACTAAGACCCTTGTTCAAAAGTGCCTAATACAAAACTACAACTAAGCCACATTGCTTAGTCATAAATACAAATCCACTCTGATTGCTCAGAAGTTTACTATATTCTGATCTTAAAGGAATAGTTACATTATTTTTAAAAAAAGAAAAGATGAAAACAAATGCCGACACTAGTACTTATGTGCTCTAAATTAGGTAGTGTAGGGCATTCAGCTTTGCCTCATTTGGTTTAAGCATGGAAGAAACATGGACAAAGGAATATTTTTAGCAGTGCTGTTCACTGTTAAAGGGAGGCAGGACCAAATTAGTAGCAAATTAATACTGCAATGTTAAATTACAAGGGGTATTTCCTACCCAGTGCTATTATAATTTTATAATTATAATTCACATGGAAAACAGGTCTGGACAGCAGTATTAAAAATCCCAAGCATAAAACCAGCATCCATATAGAAGGCATAAATCTTTAGAAGTTAAGCATGCTTCGATACAAGGCAGGCCTGCTACAATCTCTGCTTTTGTGTGTTTTGTGTGATCTATTACTGGCAAGCAAGCTAGAGCTATCTATGCTGCACAACATCATTGTTTAATTGATTAGTTCCAAAAAAAAAAAAAAATTAAAAAATGCAGGAGCAAGACATCTTTTCCCCAAAATCGCATCACTGAACATATCAGGCAAGACCATGACTCAGACTGGTGTAGCCTTCCAGCACAAAGTTGTATTGATAACAAGTTCAGATGCATCCACACAAGGGACTATATGAAATTTAAATCTATACAGAAGGCTGTAAAATAGGTACAGGGTGCAAAGAGACAAACCTATCAGTATACAACTTAAATTATGTTCTGCATAGGTCTCATTACGAAACTCTGCAAACGTGCAAGGTGATCCCTCACTAAAAAGGTTTGTCAGAAACCACCATGTTACCATACACAGCATTATTAACAGAACAATTGTGCGGATAATGCAAAAGTTAGTACTTACTTGTCCAATGCATAGAACTACAGTATAACCACCAGGACCCACAGCTAAACATTTTGGCTGAACATCCATTTTCACAGCATCCTGGCCACTGGAGAAAGGCGTGCCAAGGGGGAGAAGGAGGCAGGACAAGGCAGAAAAAAAAAAAAATTATTCCATGCTTATCCAAGTAATCCCCCACTAATGATCAAGAACGTATATAGTTAGTTTATTTTTTTCTGTAAATAACCTGCAAAGTTTCCTTCTGTTTAATGTTTAAAGCATTAGCATCTTCCTTAGGTAGTACACCTTTGAAGTGAAGGTCAATGTTACTACTCTAGAGTCTAATTTTTTTAAACTAACTAGGTGATCTTAATGAATCCTTCCAAGTTTTTTGTTTCAACTGTGGTTTCTGTGAAGAAATAGCTGTGTCCCACTCCTCCTAGCCATATTTATCATCAACATTCCTGGGTATTTAAGAACCATAAAGCAGACACCCTTCCCACAGACCCCTAACTAAGCCACCCAATACAAGGCAGATGTCTATCTAACCTGTGGAAGGGACGAGACCAATTGAGAAGTCTGGGATGCATTTCTTGTTGCCACAGAAAAATGCAAGGTTGGTACAGCAATCATTTCTACAGTTTCCATGGTAACTTAAAACCTGAATGAATTGTAGCATAAAATTCCTTACCATATAAAGCAACAAAATTCTTGCTGTAAAATAATTAGGGTATTGTAATACTACAATAAAAGGCAACATTTTAACTGACCTGTAGTCCCTCTTGCTAAGGTTGGTATAACGCACAGTGTCATCCATACTGCAAGTGACCAGCTGATCCATTTCATCTACTGCCATCCTAGAAACCTGGTTGGTATGGCCTTTCCCAGAAAAGCCATCATTCTCTCCAGTTTCAGAATCCCAGTAATGTGCATAATAGAATTAAGGAACACTTTGAGATACTGGTGCAGTCAGATACGGCATCATAAAAAGTTAAATAACTGACAGAACAGCTAAGGTTAAAAGGGATCTCTTGAGACCGTTTAGTCCAACCCGCTGCTCAAATCAGTCTCACTCAAATCAGAGTCAGCTACAACAGGCTGCCCATTCCGTGGGGTTTTGAGTATCTCCAGGAATGGAGAGACTACAAGCTCCCTGGACAACCTGTACCAGGATTCAAACAACCTCACACCCCTAAAATATTTATTAAATGAACCTCTGATGTTCTGTAATGAGCTAAATGACCTACTACAAACAGGCAAATATTTGAACAATTAGCATTAGGTCTGAGAATAGGAAATAATTTTTAAAGAACCATAAGCAGAAGTCATGCAACATTGGCTTTTCCTGATGTTACATGTTAACATCAGTTTGAACTATTAACAATACTATAGGTTTGTAAAGAAAAAAATCCTGTATTTAAAACCGTTTATGACAACGTGATTTTAATGTATCACAGCAGGCAGGATGAAGGACTGATTTATAAGCTTCAGCACACTGATGAAAAGCCAACAGTCTTCTAGCTGAACACATCCCAACCTCACCCAGTAACACGCCCTTTGGGAACCAGGTGCATTCCCAGTGTTTCGCTCCAGAAACCAACAGGACTGAAATAAAGTCTCAAGAGGAGAGCAAGTTCTCTTCAGTAGTGAGAAAGCCTGATGACATTTGAAATACCAAATGAAGAACACAATGTGTCATAAAACTTCAAAAACACACTTTAAAAAAACCCACAACTCTAAAGAGATATCCATGTTAATGGGTCAGAGGCAAGTCACCAAGAGTTTATCTTTCTTGTCCTGAACATGTGAAAAACAAGATACACAACTTTCAGCACCCGCTAAGATCTACCTACCTATTGCATGCATAGCAATGTACATGTACAATGTACATGTATAGCAAGAGACAGCAATACATATTTTGCATGTAAGACATAATATGTGAAAAGCTACAAGAGGCTAACAATCTATCTACCACAAAGAAGTGACAATTGGAAACTAAGAACTGGCTTATATTTAGCAGGCAAGTGTAAAGGCAAGCAGTATAAAAGGCAAGTTAGGAGAAAGCAAAATAAACTTCTTCAGACATAAAATATTCACTTGTGTCCAATAAACGTAAGCTTTTGTCTGTGGCAAACTTTTTTTTTTTCCTTCCTCCTAATGAGCTCTCTCAGACTATAAGGCTAGAACAAATATCACGATCATTCAAAGGATATTAATATGACCATCATTACTTCCAGAGTAAATATAGGACTTTCCACCGTTTTTATGCACTGTAAGACACTGAATTGATTTACTGTGACCCTGTGAATGGGAGACAATAATTATTGATGGGCAATTTTTCATCTTAACACATACGTAAATCAAACTTCTTTGAAAATAATTATAGGTTATTCAGAAAATAACATATCACAAGCATTAATCACAAGCATTAAAAGTCACCCAGAATACAAATCATTAATTAATGGTGCAGTCATTTAACTGTTGCAGCATTGCTGTACTGCTCCTTGAAGAGAAGGAATAGGCACCATGAATGTCCTTATTAGCCTGCTGGGCCAAAATATTTTCATGCCCTTTTCATCAAAAAGTTTGCGTTTCAGACACTTTATGATTCAGGGAAGAGGACTAAATATGGTCATGTACCCACACCAACTGCCAGAATTACAGCAGCAATAGCAAGAATCTGGGACGTCTGTTTCTAGTTCATGTAAAAATGTAAGTTCCCATGAGAGTGCTGTGTCAGCGAACTCTTTAATTCCTAAAATTAAAGCTCAATTGCACAGTAACCTCAGTCACCTTGTTCACAATACACTAGCTCTGGTACAATGAGACATCGCTGGCAGTTTTCTATCTGTGCTGTATTTCTTTTCTCATTTCAAGAATACTAACAAGCTGCTATGAAAGATAAGTTGATAACTTTAATTGAAACCAAAATCAGTTGGTGTATTTGCAGATCACAGTATCACACATGTAACATTTCAACTTCTTGATTCACATGACTTGCAAAAGTCAGTCACGCACAGCTTTTGTCTGGCAATGCTAATTGAGCACTATTTTTCTATTACTATTCCATCTAGACAACTTCAATCACCGAGTCATTTATTGCATAAATAGAGTAACAACAGAAGTTTAACCTACCTTTATGACACGTAAAGGCTTATTTGGATTGTTCTTGTCCAAATAATTGATATAGCCAGACAGGGAGATAGACAGTAAATGGTCTTTCTGCCACAAGCAACCCAGCTGCTGATCCAACACGTTTGATCCCATGTTAAAAGTATTGACAAGAGAATTAGCACCAACATCCCAGATTTTAGCAGTTTTATCTCCAGAAGCAGAAAGCAACTGACTACTGTCAGGGCTCCAACTAATCTGTAAAAACAAATGTCACCACAAGATAGTAAATGTATTTACTATTGCAAGACTTCACAGTTCATGAACTTGGTAATGAAATACTACGGACCATTTGCACAAATGAAGTGATACTTACAGCATAAATACCTCCATCATGAGCTTTGCCTCCACCAAGAGCACACACTTTCTCTCCAGTCTTCCCATCATAGACAAAAATCTTAAGAGAAGAGAGAGACATATAACTTAAAGGGAGAAGTAGAAAGAAACCTTTGCACCGCACAGATCATTCTTTTGTTAGATAGCATGCTTGCAGGCTTATAAACCACTAGATTTTTGGAGAAACAGCACAAGTATTCCTGTATATAAGACTAAACAAATGGCAATTGTAAACAATCACAGAAAGCCACTCTGTACATTGGATCCTGACATTTGAAATTCTGGAAGACATTACATTTTAGACCCCTGCTGAGACGGCAGCTGCTTAGCACTACAGTCATGGGAATCTGCCTCCTTAGAAGGAGGAGCTAGCTATGGTAACAGCATCATTGTCAAACCTGCCCTTATCAGCAGTGAGTCAACATGGCGCTGGGTTGCTATCTGTGAGTTCAGTATTTCAGCCAGACTTCTCAGGATCGTAACAACGACATATGTATTCCAAAAGTCTAATATGTTCCTACAAAAATAACCCAGTAATATGCTAGGGAGATGGAATGAGGAAAAATGTTGAGTGAGAATAGTCTGGTTGACATCAGTTGTTACAGCTTTACAGGAGGATACTTAAAAGCTTAAGCCAATCATTTCTTGGCATGAAAAAAGGAAGCAACATGGATTTTACAATACTAATCCTATTCCCAAAACGCACAAGAAAAATCTTCTCATGCTAGAATCACTACAAAAGAATGCCTTGTTTTTTACCTGGCCATCTGCACTGGCTGTAGCAAATCTGTTCCCATCAGGAGAAAATCTCACACAGTTCACAAACCGTGTATGGTCCTGTAGGGAAAAAAGTAAGAATCAGCACATAGAAGATAATCCAGTAACAAGCAAGTTCTCTTACATGCGAGCCATAAGTTAGCTGTGTAGGAGATGCCTGCTGTAGAGGATTGCTATGGAGCAAGTCTACCCTCTATCTGAAGAGGATCATGAGGATCAAGAACAGCCCAGGGCAGAAACTGTGACATCAATACTGATGTAGTTCAAACAACGTAGGACAATACCAGGTAAATGAGTACCCAGTTTCAGGGATAGGTAGTAAAAAAACCTCAGCTGCAGCCTAGACACAAACATGGGATTCTTCCCCACTGGGCACTAAACTCTTCTGCAACGTTCTCCAGATTTTGACTCTTGCTTCATTGTGCAAGTAAGTTTTATACACAGAAGAATAAAGTACTTTTATTGTAAAAAACACAGTGACGAAGAATAAATTATTATTTTACTCCATTTACTCCCAATTATTTTTATTCCATTTCTGGGAGACTGCATTAGTGGTAGCTCTGGGAAGTAACCAGGCAAGACTGATGTATGCTCCCCAAATAGACTATTTACAAGTAGGAGACTATTCAAACCATGCTAACTAGAAAACACACGTTAAATAGGGAAGGACCACAATGAGGCCAAAGCTTCCATGCAAAGAGATTTGGGAGACTATTTTTAGTATTATGAAAGGCAGGTTCTAACCCAGTTTCTTTAACTATTTGTGGGTTTTTTTCCTGATGACACCTCAAAGCTCTATCTAAACTATGTAACAGCCTGTACCACAACCCCATGTATCAACTCAAATATCACTTTAAAAGGAAGACTGCATCACTTAGGAGTCTAAGCAGCACTGGTAAGCAATTCAGACTTCAGAGGTCCAAAAGAAGTAGCTTAGCAAAATGCAAGTATCAACTTAAGTTCAGAAATATATTAGGCAACTACATCATTTCACTGGATTGCAGAGTTCAAAACAATTCCTTTTCTAGAACTGAAATGGAGTCCTTACTAAAGTCAACGTATGAAGACTACTCAAGGCACATACTTAAGAAAATAAAAAGGACTACTACTGTGTTTTTAAAAATCAATTAGGAACTAAACATTTTGAGTGTACTACTGCAATAATATCCAGTATCTCTGCAATAATTTTTTTGAGGCAACAAACATGTCTTTTGCCATCGGACAGCTGCAGAGGCTTTTGGCTTTGTTTTCTTTGGCCTCAAGTAACAAAGTCTCAAATGCCGTAGTTCCAGGCTTTGTTTCATTTACATAAGAGATTTTAACTAGTAGAGTAAGAAACAAAAAGTTTCTTATTTCTACAAAAAGTAGAAACACAAAGCTGACCACAGAAGTTACATACCCATTCCTTGTAGAAATCAGTTATGTTCTCAAACATCTACACTCACCCTTTCTAAGCTGCCCTGGGATTTCAGATTTGAGCACTCTTAAGCAGATTGGAAAATTCCATTCACATCACCACATTTCTTGAACCAAGCACCTTGGAGAGTATTAAGAAATTCTATGCATGTCTGCACTGGGAAGCAGAGCTCAGAAAGCACCAATAGGGCCAGTGAAGCATCCTACTTAGAAGAGGACAAAGAGCCCGCCCCCCTTCC
>VXBO01006810.1:7542-25619 GCA_013400135.1 Rhinoptilus africanus
TCTACTATGAAGAAAGGTTGAAAGAGTTGGGGTTGCTCAGCCTGGAAAAGAGAAGGCTCCAGAGAGACTTCATTGTGGCCTTTCAATATATAAAGGAGAATCGTAAGATAGACAAAGACTTCACCAAGGCCTGCACAGACAGGACAAGCGGCAAGAGTTTTAAACTGAAAGAGGGTAGGTTTAGATTAGAGACAAGGAAGAAATTTCTAAAGATGAGGGTGCTGAGACCCTGGAACAGGTTGCCCAGGGAAGTTGTGGATGCCCCATCCCTGGAAGTGTTCAAGGCCAGGCTGGATGGAGCTCTGAGCAACCTGGTCTAGTGAAAGGTGCCTCTGCCCGTGGCAGGGCAGGGGAACTCAGTGATCTTTAAAGGTACCTTCCAACCCAAACCATTCTGTGATTCTATGATTCCATGAAACACTAGTATGTGATACAGTTTTCAACATGAGAGGAACAGAAATCTGAAGGGAGACATCCTTTAAGGCAGAAATTGGGTCTCAAAACTTAATCAGTGCATTTTAAAAATTCTTACTAAAAAACAAAGCTGCTACTAGATCAAAAAATTAACTTATAGAAATAAGTATTAAAAGAAATACCTGATTTTTTTTTTACAGTTCGCATATTATTACTCAAGTCAATAACTCACTTGCTTTTGCCTAAATACCAGGTACTACTACTCGCGCATGCAAACACTTCTGATTTTGGACTCTAAAGTCTGATGTTTAAGGTAGAATTGCACTTAATATATTTTATATAGCCTACAGTAGAAGCCTGGAAAAGTAAAGAAACTTGTCATTATGCCACCAACTATATGACACCAAGTGTCAGAATTAGTTTTAGCTTACAGTCATATTAAAAGTACATGACATGCCATTAGACTCTAGTTTTCACTCCTCTTTCCAAATACAACTGTCATAGTTTGCTTCTGTTTTACCTCAAAGCAGGACAACAACCAAAATGTTCAGCTGCAGTTCTATCGTATTTTTGCAAGTTATTTCACACTGAAAGGCCCAACCCCTGGTGCTCAAGGGTTAATTGGAAAGCATTTGACCCCTCAGAGGCATTCAGGCAGATTTCTTAAAAGGAGAATGGCAATCACACGCTGTCAGCTTTGACTTCATTAAATGCAAAACTGACTGTGTAAGGATTTAAGTTACATAAAAGGCAGATTTCTACCCCTGAAGAGCAATTTTGGTTGCTAGTCAAACTTCTTCCCTGCTCCCCCCTGGGAAGAAAGTCTGTGGAGAACAGCATCGCACAGATCACAAGAAAGTCAGGAGAGTTCCACCATTTGTTTAAAAAAAGCATGTTCCAGAGGCTTGTGAGCAACACCTAAATAGAATGTAACCAATCAGGACTGAAAACTAAGGTAGAATTTTTCTGCTCTCATTTTCCATCTCAGAACTGCAATCGGAAGGGATTCATGCACTAGATGTCGTCGTGGTACTCGCTGTACTTGGCCGTGACAGCTTCCTCAAGATGAACTGCTGCGCCACCCATTAAGGCAAATGCTGGGTACATCACACCAGAGCAGTCCACACTGCACTCATGAAGGCATTTCATACAGCCTGCGTTGTAAAACCCCAGCTTGCCATTGTCACAGTCGAGGCAGATGCCCAAGCACGATGGCAAGGGAAGGATTCTGCTCGCTGGATCTTTGGGGGCGGCAGGTGTTGCGGGGATAAAGAACTTCTTCATGCCCACAGTGACCAGTGTGAAAGGCTGTGATGAGTCAAAGAAGGCGTCTTCACTCCCACTGTCATGACCACTGTCTTGCTCGTATCTAGAATAGAAAAAACAACCATTTGCTTTTGTCAGACTCTGAAGTGAGATCAGTGATGTGAACTGGAGAAAATATTTCTGTAAGCTAGGTAACACCACATGGTCACCCACAAAACCTTGTCGGGTAAAAATATACCTGAGCCAGGAGGAAAGAGGCACTTAGTGGGTGGAGAACACTCACCTGGGCCACTTCCAATAATTAATAACTGCTAAACACTAATGAGGTTGAGTCCACAGAAGCTTTACTAAGGAGCAAATATATCTAAATGTACTCGTACTAGGCAATCATTAATGAAACTACAGGTATAGTAAATTAGTTAATTTGAGCAGTAATTTAGTGAATATGACTAATCATGACTAAACAAAACAGCAGTAAATACATTTAACATTACTGTTGTCCTATCAGTTTTCCACACCACTGCTGTATTACATTGTCTTTAAAATCCACAACACAAGAAGTAGTGACTTAAGTTTTTGGGTTGTTTGATTGAAAAAAATGCTCTGCCTGGAGGCTTCCCAGCTGTTCAGCTGTTTCCCAGCTGGTTACTGGGGAAAGTTTGTTCAGTTTATCTGCTTTTCCCTCTACTTCCATCCCCAAATGAAGACAGACTGGAGAAGCACACATTCTTCTGTGCTGATAATCCCTAGCTACGTTTTGCATTTTTTGGGTGTCTGGGGAGAGGCTGGACATGTGTCAGCTATCCAGATATTTGTGTGCATAAGAAAAAGGACATCACGGAATCAGGATCTAATTTC
This sequence comes from Rhinoptilus africanus, assembly GCA_013400135.1. Taxonomy (NCBI): domain Eukaryota; kingdom Metazoa; phylum Chordata; class Aves; order Charadriiformes; family Glareolidae; genus Rhinoptilus; species Rhinoptilus africanus. The sequence continues at coordinate 10,081 of VXBO01006810.1, forward strand.
TCACTTTTCAAAAAGGCTCCATCTGACTTTCAGAAGCTCAGGACACTGGCATTTTCACACTTTCAGTACGTTATGCAGGAGGAAGCCGATACATTTAGATTGGTGAAAAAGCTGAGAGCCCCTAGGAGGTACCCTCCCAGCCAGCCATTCCAAGACACATCCAGGCTTACTACAACTGTAAGTGAGAGCTGGAAATCTTTTTGCTGGTTTGCCCATTGAAGTTTGGCTTGTGCTCAGCAGCACTCCAGTACCATATGCAAATGTATAGCCTGGCATAAGCCAGTGACTTGGCATCCACCCTGACACAAGCTACAGCAAAGGTACAGACACGCACAGTGAACACTGTACCCCTGAATGGCTGCCAAACCTAGTATGCTACGGGAATGAAGGCAGGGTCTTACTACTGGCAATGAAGCATTGCTTCAATCTTCCAACTGATGTTTGGGGTTTTTTTACCTTCTTGCTTTAACTGACATATCTTAATATCTATAGGAGCCTGATTTCCTTCCCAAAAAGAAAGAAAACAGGACTCTGGATAATTAGAACATCTTTCTACTAATAGCAGGGGATGAATAGGACAACCTGCTTACACCATATCCTTCAAGCCACCTTCCACTGGTTAGGTTCACGTTGTGCACTCATCAAGACCAGATGCGCTGTTAATTCATTTTTTCAAAAAGCCATCTCATTAAGCAAGAGTCTGCAGTTTACCTTGGGCTAGTCACATCATGGGTATTATGGAACAACTTCTGTATCTTGTTGCTAGAAACAACTCCCACTTTCACCAGGTACGAATAGGCTTCCACACGAAAAGCCCAGAAGTGCTTTCCTTTGGCAATCCCAGTGTCACCAATGATGTAATCCAGGGTTGTGTAGCATCCAGCCTGCATGCGGTCAGATCCCAGCAGCAGAGGAAATCCAGCCCTGCTTTCCACAGAGGTTCTTCCCGCGTTCAGCAGGAGATGTTCACTGTTGTACCCACACTTGTCATCAAAAAGAAAACTGAAAACTGAAAAACAGTATCCAAAAAAAAATTCCTCTTAGTTAAGTGCTTGGCTTTCTGTGCTTATCAACTACATTTTAAGTCATGCTAGTGTTAGAATTTCTTGCTTTTAGAGGCTACCAGGACCATCACACAAGCTAACACAGTCTCAGTATGCTACCTACTTAACTTGTTTGTTAACAGTGCTTCTACACATTTATGCAACCAGTAGCAGCGTAGTAGAAGTCCGGGAGCTACTGGAAACCACCTACAGCTCCTAACACTGACAGACACAGATTCAGCAGCTTGCGGACATAAGAAAAAATAATACCTGGAGCTGGTGGCGTACGCAAAACAACTTCTCGGCTCCAAGGGCTACAGATGGACCCTTTATATCCTCGAACTCTGAAGGCGTAGCTGCTGTCGTCATCAAGATCAGAGATTATTTTGCTCTTGCTGCAAACTTCGATCTCCTGCCACGTCGTCGCCTCCTCTTCTCTATTCACTTTATGATACTCAAGAACATAGATATCAGCTGAATCTGTCTTCCCAGGGCATTCCCAACTGATCAGAGCTTTGTTGTACATTTTGCTCTGCTTTTCATTGATTTCTGGTATCTCTAGACCTGGAGTGCCAGAGATTCAGGAGAAAAAAGCCTCAAATTTAAATACAGATTGTTTTAGAATTAACCATACAAGCCCTTTGTTAAGTGGCTGTAGCACTGTGTGTGCAGGGGGGATAGCCCACTCACTCAGTCAAAGGGTGCAGATGGGGATGGTTCTGTTCATGCACTTAAAATAGATACTTTACTTTCTGATTTTACTTTGAAAGTTGTATTATTTATCCTTGCTGACAACTAAAAAAACCACACAAAAACGTATTCTTTTCTGTCATACAACAAAATTCTCCTAGAAAGACCTAGCATTACTTAACTACAATTTTGGAAGACAATGTAAACGGTTACTGAATGCAACGGCACCTTCTCTTCTTTACCAAAGCTGAAGGCAGCACAGCTGCTAGGTACTGCCTCGTGGATCCAGGAAACAGAGGGACAAGGAAAGTCACAAGACTGAATTCTGCACCTGCAGCCCTGCATAAGGTATGCCTCTTTCCAGAGAAGCCCTTAAAGCCGTAACTCGAGAAAGACCCGACACTCTTGCAACTCACCATTGGAATGGAAGGACAAGCCACCAAGGATCTCTTCTTGCTTGGCTATGTCCACCACAAAGTCTTCAAAAGTAGTTTCAGCTGCTGGCCTGAAGCTCTTCAGAGATTCAGTAGCTTTTTGGATTCTGAAAGCACAGAAGCAGGGGGACGGCAGAAGACAGAAAACGATATTCACATGTGTGCATTCCTTAAAGTAAGAACGCTAGGTCTTGCTTTAAGAAAAAGTTCTGGTTTCATTTACTTCCTGATGTCTCCCAGAAATTACTATCTCTCTAGACAGACTTCAAATGCAAAATTTAAAGGCCTTTGGTACATCAGCGTAAAGATAACAAACAGGTAATTGTTCAGTTGGCAGAACTTTTTAACCATTCGGGGCATTATGTTCAAAGAACAAAATAGGTGGGAAGCACTAATGGAGAACAACTAGTGAGATCAAAGAGTTTAAAGCCAGAAGGGACCTGTCAGATTAGCTTGCAAATACTCAATGCAATCTGTGAGCACGGGCATGTGTCAGTGAGCCAAAGGGGCCACCTCTCCCCTCCTGTCCCACTGAACGAGGCTCGGTGCTGTCATTGCCCTTGTGGCAGGACACAGCCCCTCCTGTGCGCTTTCTCAACACACACTCAAAGATAGTCATTTCTACTGAACGCTACCGGCACCGTCTGTGAGCCTCTGCAATACGAGGTACTGCACTTCGCATTCTGCTCATTGGTGTCAAAAGAGTATGACCGACCAGACACCCTGCAAGAGTAGCTGTACCTCAAACAGAAGGTCATTAAGATACCTGACGTGAAGCTGTTTTGCTGTTTGAACAAAACAAGACGGATCAGTTTCCTTCAGCACTTCTTGAGCATATCCTACAAGGCCATTATTTTCCAGGAGCCCTTGATATTCTTCAGCTTGTGTTTGCAATTTTTCCAGCCTTAAATTCTTAGAAGCTTCAATTGCTCTAAGAGCTGCAGATTTCCTCTCTTCCAGGACATGAGAAAATTTCTCAAAACTCCGAGATGCTGCTTCTTTAGCTCTTTCACTGTTGCACTAGGAGGGAACAAAAGATATTTTAGACAGATTCCACAGCACTGTGGCTGCGTACAGAAAAATACTCGGGGTTGTTCAAGACATCAGAGCAATCTAGTCATCTCTTTGACAGATAAGACTAATGAGCGTTGTTACGCTCTTCAGCACTGAAAATGCCAACAGCACTGCACCCAAGCTAGTAACCATCTACTATCTTAACACAGAGAATGAAGAGCAGGACAGTATTCCTCTGATTATGTCTTGAGTTATGCATGGCATTTGTCTAAATAGTTCATGGGAAAGCACTACAAAAGCAGGTCAGTCTCTGAAGTCTTCATGCCCAAGAGCTAGGTGCTTTTCCACCTTCCCCTATCACCCTGAACTGGGGGTCCAGCCCAGCTTCTCACGTACACCCTGAGAACTGTAGAGCCACCTCTGACTACTGCCCTGGAAAAAAGGAACTACAAAGCATGGAGACCATATGTATCAAGATACAGGCAGGGCCAGGAGCTCCTGCAATTTCTGCCATTACACTTTTTGGCTTATATGTGAGCTCTGAGCTCTGACTCTTCTGCAGAGAGATTTTGCCCTTAATTCTGACTTTACTGCAACATCCTCCAGGTACACAGGCAGCGGAAATTGTCCAGCACCCTTAATACACAAGAGCTGTAAGACTAACCCACCTCTCTTCAGTTAAGCTATCAAATAAGCTTTATGCCAAGTGAATTCACAGCAGCACCCAAAACTTAACTGCCCACTGTATGTTGCCCAGATTTCCCACACTCTCAGGATTAGGTCTTACCATGTGATTCAGGACTAACACAAACTCTTCAGAAATTGTTTTACTGGCTAACTGAAAAAAACCCAAAGGATCTGAAACACTTCACTGAAATCAAGTCCCTGGAGTGTCCATGCAAGGGCCATTCCCAGACAACCTGCAAGCCACTCTTACCTCCGTTTCTTTCAGCAGCAGATCCAGCTGTGTGATGTGAGCTTTCACCTGGCTCTCCTTACTGATGAGGTAGTCAATATCCTTCGAAAGCTTCTCCTGTTCAAAAAAACCGCAACAGCCAAGCTGTCAGGCAGAACAAGGGCATCCCACCCAAACTGACAACTACAACAGGCAAGTCATGCAGCTAGCGCTCAGTTTATCTAGCTACAGGGACAAGAGCCAGCCACCAGTTATGAACAGTAATCCCACAGGGAATTGCTGGGCGACCTTCAGTGAACTGGTCAGGGACATGAGGCCACTGCTGTGAGCAGGACTCGGGGCACAGCACCTCTTCTGAGGAGAAGAGGTAACAGGTTCAGCCGGCTCACCCTTCCCCCACTACAGCAGTCACCTTCTCTCTTAGGCTGGGAACACGAGGCTTCGAGACATTATTATAACTTACTGAAAAGCCTCGTTAGTTATTAACTCATTTGTAGTAAGATTTGCTAGAAAAATGAGAGGTTCGAAACGCAAACTTATGAGTGTCTCTGCCCTTCCTCAGTTGCAAGAGTTAACATTTGTAGAGGAAAAGCCCTGCAAAGAGGCGAGGAGACCAAAGAGCACAAGGCAGGCTCACCTGGTCTTCCTTTTCCTTTCCTTTCCTGTGAGCAAGGGAGGAAGAAAAGGAAGAAGAGGAGGCAGCGACAAACATTCTTTAACAACAAAGCAATGTTTGCAAGTCTGCCCTGTTGTACGGTGCGTAGGAGAATTAACAGCTACGCAACTTCAGAAACATACACAGTCCCAACAGATACTTCAGATATGGGTTCTTCAGGAGTGCTTCTGAAGTGTCAGGTTGCACAAGCCACGAGGACACTCATCTTAAAAAAGCTAGACTGTAAACTCTGAACTGCTTAAACCTTCTGCATTGGTCAGTACTGCTGTGAAGTTGGCTAAAGTAAGGTAGAAGGACTTTTAAGGGGTCAAGCCTCACAGAAAATCTAGTTTAGTTTCTCAGGTGTGCACTATGTCACGCTAATATATATACATTAACAGACGTTGCACAACAGCATGCCTCATGACTGGTTCAGCCTCCTCTAAACACATGTCCTGGCCTCCTGCCAGAGGGAGTTTGCCCTTACACCAGCAGCTCAGTATTCTTCCCCTTCTTAAGGCCAGGTCCGACGATATTTACTTTTACCTTAAGGGTTTTGTAGGCAGTGCTCATGGTGGTTACTCGGTGGTTTGCATGACATCCACCCAGTTTACACAGATGACAAACAGGCCTTCTGCAGATTTCACAGTACATGTTTACCCTCTCCATTTCATGTTCTGGACACATCAAAATCTGGGGAAAATAAAAAAAAAAAGAGAGCAGAGAGAATGCAGGTGTAGTTCCAAAGACTGGGGTGCACAACAAACCACCAAAACACTCAGTTATCCCACAGCAGCCATTGATTCATCAGTGGATTTTTATATATTCAGTTTATCTTCCACCTTTTATATTTGTCTGTGCCAGTGAAAGCCAGCAAAAGAGAACACACAATTTCTTGAGGTTTACAGCGAGTGAACCTGCAGCAATGCCTGTGTACACATCACGGAGCCTCCACGCTGCAATCAACCCTTTTGCTAATCCCTGAAGTTGTTGGCATGCCTCAAGCTCCCTACACTCCTGTTGAGAGCTGTAAATGCAATATACAACACATCCAGCCTGCCAAATTTAACTGTGTCCATGACAGCATCTCTTGAAACAGCTATGAACTGTTCCTTAGAGCAAGACCTGACACAATACTGTAATGATTTAAGCATAAGATAGACTCTGATCAGCCACATAGCCATTGCTGTTGGAGCAACAAATGAAATGCAGCCACCACCACCAGTCACAGTTATTTTAAAAACAAAAGGCTCCAGTGTTTCAATTTTTCTGTCTGACTCCAATTACGAGTTGTTCATGCTGAGCACTAATTCCAGCGTCAGCTTAAACAGCATTGTGAAAAAGCTGATGTTTGCTAAAACTCATCTTTCAAAAATGGAGCATGTTGGAATAACTGCTCAAAGAAGGAAAAAAAAAGTGCTGCTCAACTCCAAGATTAAGCAAGCAATAAAACCATTTAAAAGGTGCATAAAGTAGCATAAATACAGACACTCTAAGCTAAAATTGCAGACCATACCCAAAACCAACTCTCAAGCCCCAACTGTTATCTTCGGCTATGGTGAAAAGCCCAAAGACAAAGAAAACTTTCAGGAAAATTAGCTGTGCAGGCAGACATCTCCAAAAACCACAGCCATGCTGTTAGCCTGTAGAAGTAATTCTTCCACAGCAGTGCACAGTCAACCTAACACAAACCACAAATTTTTATTCATCTCCGCGTATAAGCAAGGATTACAGCCTGCAAGCTAAAGACAGAAGAGGTCAGCAGACCACCTTGTCCAGTTCTTTCAAAATTCAAGAACAACCAGCCCAGTATGTGCCTCCCCCATCCCCACCACACACGTTACAAAGTGCTTTCCAGTCTGGTTGTAAACTAAAGCGATGACTGGGAGCATTGTTTAGGAGACCAGCGAATGCTCCATGCATTCAGTTCTGGTCTTAACAGTGCAATGCAATGCAAAAATGCACTTTTCTTTCTTTATATTAAGCTCAAACAGTCCTCCAAAAAATTCTCTATAAGAGCACAGTAAAGATCAGTTTACTGTTGTTGAGAAGTTCGCTTCAGCATCTACAACAACAAAAACTTATGGTTCACTCAGTAACTAAGAGCAACAGTCAATAAAGCAACAACACTCCTAAAAAGCAACTACCATTGCACAGATACGGCTGAAGCTATAAGTGAATGCTGCAGCCCAAATTCTGTAAGATATGGTTTACTTACCTTGGGTCTGAAGTTGGTGGTTGGTCCTACGTATTCATGCTGGGCTTTCAAGGTTCCCCAGGGATGGTGTATTTTGAAGCATTCATTGCAGTAGCTGGCGCTGCAGTCCATGCAGCTCTTTGTGGACTCTTGAGGTGGAGGTTTGCAGAAGTTGCACATAATAGCGATGGCTGCCCTGGCTGCCTGCCTGTATCTTTCCACGATGGTTTCCAATGTAAAGTTGCGAAATAAGCCATTAATGCCACGTTCTCCAAGATCGATATCCCGCTGGCAACCCGGACAAGGAAACAGACTCGATCTGGGAGTCAGTGAATTGCGTTTTCTGCCTGTGTAGATACCAGATCCTGATTTAGGAGGAGCATAAACAGAAGACGTTTAGATTTTAAAGGGAGAGGCACAGGAATTTATGAACCAATTCCAAACTATCGTAGCACATCATCCAAACCAGTACAACACCAACTCATATGCAGTCTGCCAAGCCAAAGAGAATACATTTGCCACGACAAGGCAGTGTAATGTCTGAATCCAGGGGACATTACAAACTACTACTCTACAACTTAATTCTATGTTAAGATGAATTTAGCTCTTCCAATCCCATTGTCTTCATCTAGTTTTGGATGCACTCAAGCTGAGCCTTTCAAAACACTAAACACAAAACCTTCCAAAAACCAGTTGGTTTTAGGTTAACTGGCTACCCATATAGAGAGCAACAGTTTCGTACCACACTGAAGCGAAAGGTGTTTATTCCCAGAGTGAGACTAGTTGTTCCGAGACAAACATAGCCAACTTCAAGCTCCCTGAAGTTTGCTTTGGCTGAGTCAAACTTATCTGGCCCATCCCAAGAGGCGTCATAAAAAAAATAAGGAGGAAAACAAGAGAACTAGGTATTACCAGTAGGAAATCTCAGCCAAATCACTTAGTCAAAATATGCAGAGGATGACTTGGCCCTGGCTGAATGGCCTTGATGAAGGAGAGCTGCTCAGTAAGCCCTGCATACCAAAGGGCAGGCTGAGATGGTTATATCTGAGACATTCCTCTACCACAAACTGGGAAACCACTGATCTGGACGGTCACACAGGGTATGCCTGTCGCTTTTCATTTCAAAAGGGGACAGCGGGGAAGTTGCACTCCTACCAAAGAGCTATGCACAAGTTTCCCCTCCTCTCCAAAATAAAGTGACCAAAGGCTAAGGTAAAGCCACAAGCCTAGGGAGCCTCTTCAAGGGGACGGCTCACACAGCCCCAAAAGCTACTTAGGGGGCAACGCTTTGAGGCGATCCAACAGGTAGTCCATCCCCATGTCTCACTCATGAACCAGACAACTACCAAAAAGATTCCCTTACGTATTTCTGAAAGCAACTAAGCTAGTGTTTAGGCCTAACACGTATTCTCTCAGCCTCCCCTTAATAAAAAACAAAAAAAACATCCCTTGTAGCTGGAGTGTGGTTTTAAGATCCCTTTGAGAGGACTTCATGTTGGTATAAATTTGTAAATGGAGGTATGACTTAAAGCTGAATTCTTAGTGTTGAAATTGCTTCTTTGTCAGAAAGAGAAATTTGTTCTCATCTCTTTCTTTAGTCAGTATCTTACGATCAGAAATGTTGATGCTTCATTTCTTTCTGAAGTGTCCTTTGATGCTACCCAAAGGACACTTGCCCTGTGCTGCTCTCCCACGGCTGCTTCACCCAACAATCCAAAACATCCCTTCCTATCGTGGCCTTTACAGCCTCTTTAAAAAAAAGAACAAAACCAAACAACACTCCCGTAAGGAACTAGCTCCTTTAAAAATCTTTTAAATGTGCGGTAGTCTCAAACTCAGCTAGTCCCATGCCTTTCTGCAGGTTCTGAGCAGGACAACTAACTCTCTGGGCAAGGGAAGCAGAGATTTATTTTTTTAATTTTTTAAGTACTTACTCATTAATTAACTACCAAAACTACATGACCTGCAGTACCTATAACTTGGCATACACAGCAACACATGCATGCAAGGCACAGCAGCAGCAGTGAAACACAAACTATTTCCCACGTGCACTCCCGAGACAGCACCGCACACGGGAACACAGGGAGATCTTCTACACACATTTCAACAATGGCTGCAACGAAATGATGATTTCGCATGCAGTGCCATGCAGTCAACAGCTACAGAAAGGCATCTGCAGTACTTAAACTAGCTAAAACTAAGAAAATGAATAATGGCACAGTGTCGTACACACAGGGGCTGCCTACAAGCAGTACGCTATACTAGAAAGCAAGCAATGACAAACCAAGGTAACAACAAAACAAAACAAAAACCAAACATGGTGCAGTGGTCAAGTTTAAAAATAGAATCTGAAATTCATATCCAGTAGCATGCTTTTGAAGTCTGGCCCAAGCGGCTCAAACGTGGAGGGGGTGTTTGTTCGACTCAAAGGCGAGTTCAGCTCCATCCCAATGGAGGCCTTTCATTCTGCCCATGGTGGACCGAAACCAAACCATCATCATGAGCCATGCTCTGCCAAATCTGGTGACACCCTGCTTACGGAAAGCAGCCCAGCACCAAGGAGGTCCTGGGCACCTTCAGATGTCTCATCCCTTTTCACTGACAGCACTCCCAAGAGCCCAGGGTTGTTTTTTTTCCCCTCTATTTTAAAACCTGGAGGCTTACTTGCTGAGCTTCTTGGCATGCTCTGCTGCTTCAACATGTAAAGTATGGAAATACTCTCTTTTTGCCTAGTGAGTGTTAAAGTATTAACATGCAAAAAGAATTAGTCTGCTTTCTGCTTATAGGATTTCTACGCTCATATTTTAAAAAGAAAGCACTGATGAAGTGGTAAATTACTTCAAGCACTACCTTTCCTGTCTGCCTTCTGTCCAGTTTTCTAAAACTGAATTCTGCTTGTATTAAAAAAAATTGCCCATAAAAAAACAGAGCGGCAAAACCCATGGATTTTGTAGTCACATTAGATGTGCAGCTCAGAGAAACTTAGGTCCTCCCTATATTCTCTTTTACACTTTCCTAATCATGTTAACAACAAACAATTATCTATTTTGTGAAATATCAGAAATCATCACAATAAATTTTGCAGTGTGGCTTGGAAACAGACTGCTCCACTTGCAATGAATAACTCAATCAGTAACTAAAAAATGCGCGCAACATATGCTCATTCTCAGACTCCAAGCTCCCAAATATTAGGATACAGATTGCAAAGACTCAAGTCAAAGAGCAATCCTAAGTATGTCTTTTAAAGACAATGTTTAAATGTCCTCTTCCCAAGGAGAGGTACCAGCACTTAAAATGCTGAAAAGCTCAACCTGCAGCTGATGGTTTGCAAAGGGATAAGACATCTTAAAGATAAAATTGTGTTTTCCAAGTAAACAGTATCACCAGAATTCTATGGTTATGGAAGACATGGAAGTTAAATGAGTGAGAGTTTAAAAAAAATAAAGATTTTTAAAAGTCAACTGGATTCTCATAAAAGTTCTTTTTAAAAATATGCATGTATATTTCCACCCCCTCAAACTCAGTTAATGCTTTTGGACAGATTTTTAAGAAGAAGGAAAAGAAGAAAAACATGCGATAAGTCAGTAGCTGCAAAATATCATTTTCAGATACTTTAATCTTTGTCAAAATCAAGGGTACTTTCTGCAAAAGGGGCAGATAAGGACAGCTTTTCAAGAGCTCTCAGGGTGTCCTATAGTATCTTTGTTTTATGACACTTTCAGTCTTCAGCTGAGGCAATTTAAACTTCCCCTTCCGATTAGCTGCAGTGTTCTCCACCAAGTGTGAAATTCAGATTTGTGTTTAGTTCAGTTAATGTCTTTCTCAAAGGACACAATATTTCTATGGATTGCTCACGTGCCTGCCAGTATTATGGCAATACAGAGCTTTGGGGTTTTTTTTCCCTTTTTGAGAGAGCATCACATCAAATAAAGTATTTATGTTAACAAACCCACACAGTGGCTGAGATGCTCAGATTAGCTTGGTTTTGAAATTACATGTACTTAAAACAAAGAGACGCTGGCTATCCTTCAACTTGACTGTGCCACGAAGCTTGACAAACATTACAAGTGTATCAATTTAAAATATTTAGTTTTCCTCATATATTCTTGTGCTGTGCTAAATGGCCAGATACAGAACTACCTACAAAGGTTAACGATGTAAATGTCAGTCTTTTATCAAATTAAGCAGGCTCAGATATAATGAAGAACGGGTATTACCTTCCATTTAAAAGTGATGGCCAACCATGACCTCTCAATGTTATGAAGATCAATCTGATAATTGCACTTCACTACCAGTAAGACAGCAGTTTTACTGAAACTTGAGCATGTAAACTCCTGAAAATTAAAAAGCGTGGGATCGGGGGGGTGACTGTTGGGAGTTTGCTTAAAAGGGAAGAGAGAAGGTGGCGTTTTTGCACCCATCAATGTATGTTTGGTCATGCATACACGCAAGAAAAAAATATAATCCAACCCTTAACTGAATTCCAGTCCAGTTGACCTTTAAGTCAGTGTTAAACAGAATGAAAAGCTTTCCTTATAGAAGTCCTTTGCTGTACCTTTGCTCACCGCAAAAGTCATTTTGTGGACTTGACCACTGACATAAAGCTATATGCTAACCAACAATATTTAACTCAAGATCTAAATGCTAGACTATCTCTAACCAATACAAAAAGTGAAGCATTTCTACCTCTCCACCCAAAAGACCTCCTCTGTGAGGCTGCGAACAATGAACAGAAAGCTGTTTAGAAATCAAAAAATGAGATATACCATTGGTTTGCAATGGTTCAAGTGAAAAGCATCAACTGTTTTCTCTCCCGTGGCTGTTAAAACTACTGCAGGGCTGAAAGGTAAGAATGTTTAATGTCCTAGCGCATGAAACAACTGTAGTATTTAGGCAGCACAAAAAAAAGGGAGAAGGAAGAGATCTGACGGGGGGCAGGGAGAGGTATTTCAAACATTTAGTTTCTGCATCATTCATCAGTGCTGCAACACTGTTGCAACACTGTTGTCAACATAACCACATTATATCTTTACTCTAATTACACCAACATGGTAATTACACTAACATTACAGAAAATGGATGAGCAATAAGAAATATCTTTTTTTTTATTTACATGCAACATACTTGTTAATGTTTTTTTAAAAAAACACATTAGATTTTAAGAAGCACACACACTCCATTTCAACTGAAAAATAAAGAGTTCCAGCCATTTTTCGTAAATTGTATTTGTAAATGCAAGCTGTGCGTGCACAACAAATACAGAGTGTGGACCAGTTCCTTCTGGCATCTCAGGAATTTAAATGCCAAAATCATTTTAAATAGATCATAATCCTCATGGAGCTAGCAGAGATTCCCTAAGTGGAAAAAGGAAAAAGGAAAAAAAACCCACAGGGAGCAAGGTGTCATACGCATTTTCAAATTTAACAGTAATGCCTTGACAGCGACATGCCCTACGCAAAGCTACCAGAAATTCTAGTGGTTTTTTTGTTACACACGTGGGGCTCCACTTTGGGTGTTCTCTTGTATTTTTTCCCTCTTATGGGTCTGTTTTATTACACATTACCCTAAGGATCACAAAACGAATGAGGGAAGGCAGTGCAAAGCGTGGGCCCTTCAGATGCACGATGAGAACTGTACAAATACAAGCTGCAAGCTGGCTGAACATTACCGGTACCAAACGTCTGAGAGCAAACCTCACACCCCAGGCAGCAAGGGAGCGGTAACACCTCTAACATTAGAGGCAAAGACAGTATAACCTGAATGTCCAAATGCATTCTTTAAAGCTCGCATTTCCATATGCTTTTCATTTTGCAAATCTGAAGTGTCTGAGATGATAATTTTCCTGCCATGTGCATCTACCCAATGCGTTTTGGGGGTGGGGGTTAAGAGGGGGAAGCCCATTATTTCCAAGCCTCAGCACTATCTTGCTACTCATCAACCTGGCACGAAGTCCTCAGGAAAACATTCATCTCCCTCTGCCAGTGCGTCAGATGAGGAGATAACACAGATAACTTCCCACCAGTTTGCCGGGATGGTGGCAGACTGCTGTGGATTTAAAGATTACAACCCCTGCAGCAACTTGCGTGCATGTATCTGGGGGTGAAGGGCAGGAGGACTGGGACTTTCTTTCCCCATCATTGTTAAGGATGGACAAAGCAGTTAGGCTGAACCTTGCGAGAAGGGCAGCCAGCAACCACAGCAGCGCTGAGAAATGAGCTCTGCAAATCTCCCCGTGAAAAGCGGGATAGCTGCAGTGGAAACCGGCCGCTGCTTCAGTCCGTGCATTCGACGCTGTGCCACAACCCCATGCTCCCTGAGGAAAAAAGGGAACGGACTTGGGCTTGGGAGAAGGCAGCCACCAGTGGGCTCTCTTCATTCAAACTTCAGGAGGGCTCAGAAAGCAGCTGGAGCGTATGTATGTACGTCACTTAAACAGTGACTGTGGGGCCGTGCACCCCACATTGGGAAAATGGGACTATAATGAAGACAACTAGCCATCTGGCTTGGGGAGTCCCTCAAATCATGTAAACCTCAGACCGCCAAGCTACAGCAAACACTGTTCCATGAGCACTCGCTTATCAAACCGATTTGAAAAAGCACCAGTACTAACAACTCGGGAGCTGTTTAAAAGAAGCGGGTGAAATAAAACATTTGAACTTGAAAGACTGTGATTTTGTTTGAACTTTGAAGACAAGGATGAACATTAGTAATGTATGAAATGCAAGATACAGCTTTAGGGTTTGTCTTGTGGGTGACTCTTCCCGAGTGCTGCGGACTGTGGTTTTAAAGTGGATAATTATGTCAGAAGGAAGCCTAGGAGCCAAGAGGAGGTTTCTTTCAAGAAGTGTAACATGCACAAAGTACTTCCGATGTGCCTCTGTAAAAGCAGGTCAGCTCACAGGTGGACTACACAGACGGCTGTCAGAGTCTTTACAGTGTGGTATCACAAAAAGCATGAGGAGTCCTACAGCTAAGTGCTCCTCACAGCTTTGAGCAGACCACACTGACAGGGGCTGTTGGCGCAGTCTTCTTGCAGTTGCCTGTCCTCCAATTCTGCAACCGTGCAATGATCATCATCTATGGAAAATGATTTATTGTAAGCATAATGAAATGGGTGGGACGAACCCGTCATTTGCAAAGTCTGCAGAGGCTCAGAAGGAAGCTGGAACTACTGAATTTAGGCTGGCCAAACCTGAGAGAACCACCTCAACAATACTACTGACAGGCAATAAAATTGCCGAAAACTACATCTCAAACGCTATCGAACATGGTGCTGCTGCATCCCCATGTAACTGAAATATAGGGATAAACAAACACAATGGTTACAAAGATTTACAGGATGCCACAAAGACAAATACATTACATATGAAATAAAGTGCACTGTCCTTAAAAATATTCCCATTGTTCTTGCCACAGAATGAACAAGAGCTGCACTATCCTTAAGTCATCCCTTTGACCGCATCAGGAGTACTGGGAAGACATTTTACCAATGCAGACACCATTCAGCTCAAGTCAGTCTAATACTTAAAATCAGGAAAACGCACAAAAATTCTGATACGTACCTGATCTACTAATCCTGTCAATTCTGTCCGTGCTAGGAGAAGATATTTTAATTCGAGGGCTACTCTGATTAGAGGATTCAGAGCCTGCATCAGCAAAAGAGTCTTCAAACGCAAAGAGTATTTCTTTCACACATTTGTGACAGACATTGTGCTGGCAAGGAAGGATCAGTGGATGGGTAAATAATTCCTTGCATGCTGGGCAGATGAGCTCTCTTTCGATACCCTTAATGGCAACCTTCATGACAGAAAGAGGGGAGAAACAAGTGTGAGCGCAGAAAACGTGAGCCAGCAAGACTTTACCGCACAGCTGTATGTCACTGTGTCACCATGTCACCAAACCCCAGCTCTGTTAGAATAATCCTCGCACACCGTTTTAGCCGGTTTGAGGCACTCCTCCGGCTAGCACTGCAAACAAATCTCAATTAACATTGATGAAGGCACTGACAACATTCATTCCAACCGAAGCGAAGGCTGCCACGAGGCAAACCCAGTTCATCTTTAGGTCATGTCTGCATTGCAGGGGAGGAAAAGAGAGGAGGGGAGTAGTCTCAGTTCCCACCCAAGGACCTAGTGAGAAGAAAGCAACCGTACTTCTGAACAATAGGAACCCACGCGTTTAACTCGGATTGCTCACTCGCTTTTCGAGAAGGGGAAAAAAAAAAAAAAAAAAAGAATAAAAAGAACGCAAAACACCCAAGAAAAAAGAAATTAAGCGTCAGGCTGGTGAAACCACAGGCTCCGCTGCTGTATAATCCACGTGTTAAGGATCGAAACTGCCTCGACTTCCCCTGGCTGGCAGTTCGAGCCGGGGGCGTTGTTAATTTATTGGTTTATTTATTAATTTCCCGCACAAAGAGCCTGCAGCCCGCGGAGCCGGGCCGCCCCCCAGCCGCGTACCGGCCCCGCCGCCACCTTGCGCGCCGCGCTGGGGGCCGGGCCACCCGCCGGGGACGCCAGGGGCCGGCCAGACCTCGCCCGAGGAAGACGCATCAAGTGGCGAGCGCAGGGCGCTCCGGGATGGCCCGGCG
>VXBO01006810.1:25826-50367 GCA_013400135.1 Rhinoptilus africanus
CCCGTCCCCCTTTAACAACCTCCCCCGGTGACAGAGGTGTCACACGGGTGCGTGTCTGTCCCCCGAGAGAGAGCGTCACCATCCGCGGGGCGCGGGAAAGCGAGCCGGGACGCGGGATTTTGAGGGCACAGCAGGCAGGCCCCGGGCGGCTTTGGGGGCAGCTGGGGTGAAAAACATGCTGGGGAGGTGGTTCTGCTTGTCTGCACCTCCTACCCTCCCCTGGGAGCGCGTTTCCATCGGAAAAGGTGCACCAAATACTCCCTTGTCACCACCAGCCAGGACAAACAAAAAATACTCTTTTTAAATCTCCGGCTTCCTCAGGTTTTGGCAAGGGCGGAGACAGGATGCTGTCTGTAGTTACTGTAGCATTAGGCTAAGGGAGAAAAATCACTAGTTAGGAAACTCAGAGTGAAAGCATACAGTGTCCTTACATTACACAACGGAAGGGGCTTTGGTTAATTAAAACAGATGGAGCCTGTACTACATGAATGATGAAATGCCGTCAGTTTGACTAACCCTAAATTTGACCTACTTGCCTATTTAAAAGGCTAATGTCAGGATACGAAGTTCCTTTTTACCCTCTGAGTTACCCTCCGTATGAGCCAACAAAACAAGCACGCTTTAAATGTCTTATTGGGGTTTTGGTCATTATTTACATCTGGGCTTCAGTGGCCTGGACATGAAATTTGAACGGAAAATTACAGTCAGAAATCCTGAAGACAGACATGATGGTTTTGCATGTCCAGTACTACAAAGAACTTTCTAGAGAACACGTGTAAAGATGTTATTTCACATTTATTTTAGAAACCACCCTCATAAAAATACAGAGTGCTGCGCTTGAAATGCCTCTGATAATGCCAGTGATGTACATTATGCATATTCAAACCGAAACAAGTCACTTAACTGAGCAGGGGGAGGAGAGCGGGTTGGTAAGAACGTGAGTTGTCATCCTTCCAACTACCTTTTGGGTCGTGTTTTGCAAGCATCTGAATAACTGTATTATTCCTTAACCACCTCTACTATCCCCAAATTTCCTGGTGTTGCAGGCAGGCTTTAAAGGATGTAGCTCTTAATAAGCCCTGGTCTACATTAAGCACGCTACCTGCCTATTGCTGACACCAGGAGTGGTTGATTTGGGGCACACCAGAACAAAGCCCCTTTGGCTCTGCTGCCGCCTTGGAAGCAGTATGAAGAAATTTTGTCTTCGGTGGCACAGGGAGGCAAACCATTCTGCACTTCACGCCAGGGGTGCAGGTGCCAGCAGAGTCATCCTATTTTCCCTCCTACCTCAGGTTAGATGTGCTTGTTAATTCCATCAGCGGTACGCAGCAGTCTCCCAAACTCTCGTTTGCAGTAACCACCAGCACAATTCACAGAAGGATGCGGCACTGGTTTTCAAGGAGCCATAAAATTTCTACACCCGGTTTTACTGAGCGATGTGGGTCCTGCTGCACGAAGCAGCACAGTCCTGCCCCAAAGTGCCCGGGACAGGCTGGCAACATCTCCCCTGACTTCAAGGGTCAGGTCCTCAGACTAAAACTTTCCGAGGCATTTCTTTTTTCCACGTGGCTTTTGCAGCTGTGCCTCATCCCTGAGACCCTTCCGACTGAACTGTGCTACCGACCTGGTGCGAGGTTCCCATCGGAGCAGAGACGATGCAGAGATACACAAGTTGAAGAGTGAGATTTGTTCCTGTGCTAATGTGACTGTCCCGGGGACTGTGTTACCAGAGATAGGCTCTTCTCCCTGTGCCATGGAAGTATTTTCTGCCAGGGTGGATGCAGTGGGCTTTTAGCCTTCACCTCACTCTCTGGAAATCACCAGTGACAGGATTTGCTTCTCTACTTAGCCCTGAAAAGTTGAACCTTGAGGACCACTGTTTTCCCTGGGATTTTCTGAGTCATGCAGGCTGAAAGATCTATGGTTCACTCAGCAATAAGGCAGGAATTCATGCTGCCTGAGAGAAATGTGCCTGTTTTGGCTCAAGTATACAGGCTCATCTTTGTCTTCTTGATGGCTACCTTTCGATTGCATCACCCTGAACAGCCAGCGAGGGCCTACTGACCTTGGGTGTTTCAAAACAAAAATGACGACCTGAGGATTTCTTGTCATAAAAGAAAAATACCAAAGCTTAATCCTTTGATTCTGTTTTGTCACTGCTCTGCAGAGTTGTGCTACCGGCCTGTAACCCTCGTGGTCGGATGGATTTCCTAACAGATCCCATAACATGGTCAGCTTGGACTGAACAGGTTTTGGAGGTCACACCAGCCGCTGCTATGCACAGAGCACTAAGCCAATAAAGACTACACTCATCAAACTGCCAGAATATTGGGATTCCAATCAGCTTTGGGTAGGATGGGTATCCAGCACATCTCGAAGTGTGGTAAGTTGGCTCAGTATATCTTTACTCTTTCACTCACTGACACATGTATAGCACTCTGCTTCACCCCTGGACTCCTGCAGTTACAGGGGATCCGAGGAGCAGCCTTAGACAACAGTTCACACAGAGGACCCTGCTGTTTCCCTCCACACATTGTAATCAATTGCCAAGCACATGAAAGAATTATAATGAAAAAGCTTCCCAAAAATATATGACATTCAAACCAAAATACCCTCCATCTCTGAACTAAGGAAGAATCATACCTGTAAACAAATTATTACTGTTTAGTAGAAATGAAAGGTAGTGGTCATTTTTAAAAGGATTTGGAATATAAGAGGTTTAAATTAAAAAAAAAAAAAACAAACAAAACAAAACAAAATTTACAGGAAGCTCAGCCACAGTCTCAATTTCTGACACCATAAAGATATGGCATGAAAAATATGAATAGTACACACTTTGCACACGGGGATTGGCTGTTCTATCCTGCTGCCTTCTCTCCTGCGCTTCTGATGGTAGCTACCCCTGTTGCCGAGGGCAAGGCTGGCAGCTTGCCCTTGCCGTGTCACATCCCATCATCAGAGAAGCCACCGCTGGAGCGACGAGGACACGTCTAAGCTGTGGGAGCACACCTTTGTCACACAGGCTGACTAACCCAGTCGAGTAACTCAGATTAAAAGCTGTGAAGACAGGCAAGTTGGATTTTAACTCCTCTTAGCTGCTAGACTTCAAACTCAGACTCCTCTGCAGTATCTAACTTAAGCTGATACCTGAGATTGAACTCTCAAGTTACCTGTATGTGCTCTTTTAACCCAAGTCGCCTTTTTACACAAATGCACCTCACAAGACAGACAGAACTTGGGCACACTTCTGGATACTCTGTAAACAAAAGAAAGTCGCTTTTAAAGTAACAGGCTATTCCCATCATAGGGACTCAAACCCCACACAAGCGCAGTCCTACACATAAGCAAGAAATTCGTAAAGCTTTATCTTCTGAAAGATGAGGAGCAGAACTTCATCTGAGTCAGGCAGCCCGGAGGAACCCGCCAGCCCCCACATCCACTAGTAAACTTTGCTGTATTTCCTCTCTCCAGTTCCTCATACAATTCGGTTTTTGCACCCCCATGTAGCTCTGTCCCTTATTCTCACCTGGAGAAAAGCTGAAATGCCACCACAAGAGAACTGTGCATTGGTCACTACATGAAACCTAGCATAAGGGAGGGAAAGAAATCAGTGCCAGCGGCAGCATCCAGCACAGTTTAAAATGCTCTTAAAATTATTTCTATACATTTCTCATGCTCACCTCATTTGGGGTTTTGTGTTTGGTTTTAGTAGTATCTATTTCTCTAAGTGCTTTTTCTGGGGAAATATTTTTAAAGCTGTTTCTTATGAATTGCAAAATGTTAGTGTCTGCAAACCATGCCAAGGGTAGGAATAGATGGTAAAACAAAGCAAACGAGCAGAGGAAAAAACAGAGAGGAGGAGGGATTTGATTAAAAAAAAATGGAGTATGCCAAGATCCTTATTTCAACAAAATCAACAGCTACTGCACAAGGACAGTGTCAGTGTTGCTAGCCTCTCTCTGACATTCACATTGGTTTATATCAGTTTATTGATTTTATTCCACTTACAGGAAAATGCCCGAAAATGGCTATACAAAATGGATGTCAAGTATTGGTATCAGTTACCCCACCAGACACAAATATTGCTTTATAGAATTTTCTAAATATTATTTTAAGTTAATACTACAAGAGAAGCAGATGCATTCCAGTGAAGAAAACATACATCTATGCAAGTAAAACAATTCTGAGCTGAGTGGGGGTGAATAATTGTAGGGATATTAGTGTGTTTGACTAGGGCAAAAGGAAACTTACAGACAGTGAAGAAAAGAGCAGAAAACAACAACGAAAAAAGAAGCCTTAACATGGTAAATGGCATGATTTGTGGAATATCGTGTCATTTTGAGAAAGTTGAGTGTCCGTCCTAGCTGTGATTTTAGCTGGGATTTCAGAGTCCCGAAAGAAGGTCATACAATCTCCTTCTGCCTCAGTGCCTCTGCTACAAAATGCGGTTAATTGTTAATCTATCGCACAGGGTTATTTCGGAGTGCTCAGATGCTGCTGTGACGTTTGTGACAGGTGCCTCGGAGGCCCAGAATATCTCCCAGAGTATTGTAGTGAGCCTAAACAGATGTTATGGATATATGGATTACACAAGGACTGTCTTACTGGGGCTAAAAGTGTTACAGGCATCTTTCTGTCCCAGGTACAACGTGCCAGTTGTGTGTGTGAAATAGAATCACAGGGGAGTAATTAGTACAAATCGTTAAAAGAGATAACAGGTTTTTGAAGTGACATTCCCCCAGGGAAAAGTGATATATAACGATTTGCCCTGCTTGAGAGGCCTGACAGAGACTGTAAACGGAGAGGGAAAACAGCATGAAAACAGCACGAGTGCCGAAAGATGTCACTTGCCCAGGGTCTAAGAGCTGATGCTCATACCTGTTGGGACCCCACACAGTATGCGAGTGTGAAGTATTGTTATTAAGCCCAGTTTCTCTAATAGTTCTTTGTTCAGTCAAAGCCAGATGCTTAGCAGATAATTCAGAGCTCTCAGGCTTTGTTGCAAAACCTTTATTGACATGGGAGGACAGAAAAGGGAACACAGGAGTGCTGGGACCTCTAAGCTGTCATACCCTTCCCCACGGCAAGTGCAGTTTACCATGCAGAAGAGTCCTTTTGCTGGCATGATTTATGTCACCCGAGAAAGAAGCTTAATTATCCCAGCAGAATGCCCACAAGCTCCTGGATAACATCAATAAATTAAAAAGGGGCTGTAATCTAAACCCCCTGTCCGGAGTTAAGGAAATGCAAAAGGAAAACGTGGGGATCGAGAGGTCTCAGAGCTGGCCCTCAGAGAGCCTCAGGCAGTGACCGCCAGGATGGAAAGTCTGCGAAGGTCAGACAACTGCTACTGCTCCTCTTTTCTCCAGGCACATCAAGTGTCTCTGAGGGTGGGACTTGGCAATGTGATGCTCTCGATGCATAAAGAACAGCACTGTTTGTAATAAACATGCGTATTTCACGCAAATGTGCTAACTGGGCTGTCTACCAAAGCATATGCTCTTGCAGAGGGTGTCTGATTCAAGGCTGCCAGCACAGGCTGTTTAACTGTGAGGGAAGGGACAGACGTCATCACTCCCTTGCAGGGAGATCACAGGCAAAAGGAGTTTCTTGCCTGAAACCCTTAACGATTTTGTGTATTGCATAAAATGGACAGGAACATGACGTGGCCATCTGTATTTTCCTTTGGAGCCCCAGGCATGGTTATTCCCGGGCAAGGAGAAGCAGAAAATCACCCAGGAAACTCCTCTCTCACCCACTCCAGAGGTTCATCAGCGACTTTTAGAGAAGGGAGGGGGATGAAAGGTAGGCACAGAAAACAGGCTATGAGGGCAGTATCTGGAGACGGGCTGGAAGGTCTTCAGAACAGTCTTTCAAATAACACTATTGTTTGCCACACTTATTTTTAAGTTTGAAAATACCATGACTGCTTCGTCTTTTTTTAAAACCCGCCGCAGAAGAGTCTTGGGGGAAGGGCACAAAGAGTCCTCCCTTTTTTTCATATGTCTCAGCAGCTCACAAATACAAGAAGTTGGATTCCCTCCTCCCCACCTTCTCCTTTTTCTACGAAATGCACGTGCTAGTTTCCCTCAAAATATTTCCAAACTCTGATTCACTTCCTGGGGGTGGCACTTTTCACCCCAGCATCACCCACAGCCACCCCAGCATCACCCAAAGCCACCCCAGCATCACCCACAGCCACTCCAGCTGCGGAGAACAGAAAAAGCGCCTCCCTCCCCGCCCCATAACAGGCAGCTGTGGGGGGCAGTTTCGGCGCACCGCATCCACAGGTTAGCAGAAGGACAGACTGTCGCACGCGTGGAGCAGAAGGGTGCAAAATACCAGATGCTGGGCTGAGTTTTAATTGAAACAAACAAACAAACACTCAAACCACAATCAAGCTTTTTCATCCCACAGCCTTGGAAGCGTGCGACAAATACCAGGCGAGCCTCCAAAGCGCATCAGCTCTGAAGACAAGTTCCCCTCCCCAAAAAAGAAAAACGAACTGAAGGAGGGAACGGAGTCCAGGCATCCCCTGAGGCTCTCCGGTCCTGCATGGAGGTCCCGGGGATGCCTCACCGCAGCCCCACCGACCCACAGGGTCCCCGCAGCGCCCGCCCCTACCTTCTCCCCCTTCAGCAGGTCCAAGATGTAGCCGAAGCGGCAGCCCTCCGCGGCCACCGCCATGGCCCCACGCGTGGCGACCCTGTCGCGGCAGGGAGACGCCCCGNGGGGCGCGGCGGGGCCCCCCCCCGCCGGTCCCTCTGCTCCCCGCCACGGTGCTCTTCGGGCTGGGGCGGGGGGGGGTGGAGGCTGCGTGGTGCGAGAGATGGTCCCCTCGCCTCTGCTCCCCGCCCCCGAGGAGGATGCTGACTGGAAGGTGGATGCCCGTGGAATCCTCCCACCCAGCAGCAGGGCGGGTGGACTGTCCAGGGGCACGGCGGAGATGCCCACAAACACCGTCTCTGCTCGGACGCTATGGCTGTGAGACCTGGGTTAAAACTGGTGAGGTTATTCCTACTCATGGTGTCGCCAAATCTGAATGTTACCGTATGAATCACTCTTGGTTTTGGCTAAGCCCATGGTGTGGGGCTGATGCCACACACGGGTCTGCCCAGGGCAGCATCCAAGGTGGGCATGCCTGTTTCCAGAGAATGGGAAGCACAGCTTGAAGTGGGATGGATGCTGAGGTACAACAAGTGATGGATGCACTTGTCCCCAGCCTCCATCTGGTTTTCTTAAATTCCAAGCTTTTGTCTAGATGAAAAAAATGTGTCTAAACATATCTGCAGAGAAGAGGAGCCGGTAATGTAATTCACATAATGGTGTGTATGATCTGTCTCGTGAGTTTGCACTTGACTGGTGGCATGTCTGTGGGGTAACTTAAAGAGGAAGACTAGCAGGTGGAGGGAGGTCATCCTCCCCCTCTGCTCTGCCTTGGTGAGGCCCCACCTGGAGTAACGTGTCCAGTTCTGGGCTCCCCAGCTCAAGAAGGACAGGGAACTGCTGGAGNCATCCACTGATGCTGCCACTCGAGATGAGATGGATACACCACACCTGTGTACAGCTGTGGCAGAAAAACTAGTCCCAGCAACTCCAGTACCCTGCGCTGCTTGAGGAAGGTAACCCTTGGGGCCCGCTGAACCATTCACAGCAGTCAAGAGGGCCAGCTACCAGGAGAGGTACTGCAAAACTCCACCCAGACACAGCGGGCAAAGGGTCCCGATGGGATGGGTGGGGAATGGTGTTTGAGACCATCGCACCCCTGCTCTGTGCCTGTCTCCGCTCCATGCCACCGAGAGAGCTTCCTTCTGGTGGAGGCACCACAGGTCACTCCAGCCAGCAGCTGGCTCATTTCTTCCTGCTCTGGTCTCAGACTGCCCCAAACCCAAAGGTCCCAGCCGCCGCCAAGACCTGGGGGAGAGAGGCAGGTGATCAGCCCCTCTGCTGCTCGCTCACCAGATCCCTGCCAAGCTGAGACGTGGAAGGGGACAAGCCACCCTTACGCTCTAGCTATCAGGTAGCCCATGGAGCGCATCAGCCCTGTGTGGTGAAAACATAGCAAAGGGTGTTTTGTGACAGTGTAAAGTATCCCCTCCGAGGCTGTGTTTCCTAAGCCTACCGATACGGTAGTAATCTTATCCCAGGCTCTCTCTACAGGTTACTCACTGAAACGATAAACCTTTCCTTTCTCAGGAAACAGGACTCATGAATAGCTACCAGACTTTTCTGTTACTAGATACAGCACAATTATGTGTATCAGATGACTCACTAATCAAATATCTCGTTATTGGGATATAGACAGGCTTTCAGCGTTCCACGTATTGCTTTTGTGCAAACAGCCCAGGAATAAACAATGGGCATCAGCTCAGGGGACAGTCGGCTGTCATCACCCATGCGGCTCAGAGATCTGCAATACATAATTTAACTTGATGTGAGATATTTTGATTCTCTAATCTAATTCCAGCTCACCAAA
The DNA here is from genome assembly GCA_013400135.1 of Rhinoptilus africanus. NCBI lineage: Eukaryota > Metazoa > Chordata > Aves > Charadriiformes > Glareolidae > Rhinoptilus > Rhinoptilus africanus. The sequence continues at coordinate 34,303 of VXBO01006810.1, forward strand.
TGGCGCTCATGTAGGAAATATTCGCTAATTTCTTTGGGTTGGTGTTGAGCACTGTCAGAGACTAGGGCTGTCCAAGGCTGGCATGAAGGACAACCTGAAGGAGTCCCTCACTTCTCCCAAGCTGCTCAAGTCCAGCAGCCATCGGCAGGACACCACGCTGGTGGTTCCCGTGTCAAGGAAGTTTGTACCACGGTATCAGTGTGAATCTCCAAACGATAACCAGCATCAAGCAGCAAACATACCTTTGACCTCACTGCTCAGTGACGATGGATTGCATGGAAAGCCAAGGAATTTACAACCCTTTCTGCTCCGCAATGAGAGAAGACAACATGCAGAGGTTTACTCCGCTGAAACCCTTTCAGCTGGAGGCACGTCTGCACCTGAATCTCATGCTACATTCATGTTAAATGTTCCCCAACAACCATCTCCCAAAGCCTGCGAGACAAGGGTCTCCCCTGCTGCAGGCGCCTGGAGTCTCCTCTGAATCAGCCGTTTCGTCTGGCATTCTTTGGCCATGAATCACACTGGTATTTTGAACTATGTGTCCTGAATTTCTAGCTGCTATCTCATATTTTTATTGTTGCACTGGTGCGATAAGGTTTTTTCCTTCTTCTTTCACACTGTAGGTTATGGCCAGCCTGGTCTGAAATTCAAGGACTTGGGACAGAAAGGATACAGTTCCTGGTTCCCCTCCCTGTTCACCTCCTCATGTCCTGCTTCCATAAATTGATCAACACCCCAGTCACAACTGGGTTGTGCTCTCCTCCTGCTCAGGGAAGTGCTACGGTTCCTTGTTGGAGTGCTCCATATATGTAAAGAGATGTAAAAGTAGCTCAAGTCGTGAAGTCAGCCAGGGCAGGAAGGATACAGGAGAAGGCGGGAGAAGCTGATGGTTCTTTCATGCTCTTTTCTTGGAGCAGTTTTGTTTCAGCGTTAGCTCTGTCAGCACTCCAGGGTTGGGTGGCTGCCAGTGATAGGCGAGCAGGGGGATGCCACAAACCACTTTTTGCATTGATTTCCCAGCTTTGTCAATGGCACCCTCCCCAGCCACTCTTGCTGGGATGATCCTGGCCCCTGTATGACCGTGCTCTCTCTGCCATCAGCCCTGCAGAAGAGCATATTTCCACAGAGTCCTGCGAGGCTGGGCAGAGCCTTGTGCATGGTTCAGTATCGTTAACACGAGCTGTCTCCATAGATCCAGGCTAGCTAGGAATTAGGGACTGTTCAGCAGCAGGTATCAATTCCTGTAGCCATTCTGAGGGACGCCCTTCACCTCCCCTCAGATGGAAGGAGGTTTGTGCTGGTCTTTGTCCCCTGGGGCTGCGGGCTGACAGGGGAATGTGCGCTCGGAAGGCTGGAGACAGATGGAGAAGGTTCGCATTGCAGCTGGTGGCACAGGGACTTTCACCCCTCTTGGTAACCGTTCGCTGTGTTTTACACAACCTTTACTGAGGTAAGGCTGTATGTCAGATAGAGCTGGGAGCTCCTCATCTGTTCCGCATAAATCGCAGATATGATTTTGCTTTTCATGCTTTTCCTCCTTCTGTTTTGTCTCTCAGGTTGGTTCCTTTCCGTGGAACCAGGATGTCTGAAAATGAATTCAAACCTTCAACTGTCACGAGATTATCAGTTTCAGAGCATGCCATATTACGTTAAAATGAACCAGTGTAAGGATTTAATTTGCTTTATATCACTTCACCTTCAAACAGGTACACAAAAAGCAAGAATCCCAGGCCAGGTTATCCACTCATACAAAATAATTTGTATAATTTTATACCAGTGGAAATCTGGCCCTGTGAAATGTCATGCAACACAGGGCTCTGTCTTGGCACATTGGTGTAAAAATTAAAAGATGAAGGGAATTTGTGTTTCCTGACCTGTGAATTATGGTGATTCTCAGAGGACAGCAATGACAGCCCTAGATTTTCTGGCTGATCTCCTTCTCCGACTTAGTTTCTACTTCTGAACTAAATCTGAGCAGCGGGGCCTGCACAAATGCTCTTTTCTTTCTGCTCCCCTAGGATGGTAAGGTGTTTTCCCATTTCCGTTATACAGGGAATCCACTCAAGCATGCACCCTTGGCAGCCGTGCAGTGTCCTCAGCGGGGGTCTTCCCCTGCTGTGCAGCTGTACGCCACACTTGGCCATCATTACCTGAGGAAACCTACATAAAAAGTGTCTGAAACCAGTCGCAGCTGGGATATGGGAAGGGCTACCACAAATAATTCAGTAGGGAGGAGGGGGAGCGCTTCCATTTTACGGTATGCGTGGGGAAAATGGGTCTGTGTAGATGCACTTCCATCTCAGACTCCAATGTCACCAACAATTGCAATGCCAGAGCAGTAGAGATGGCAAGAAAGATGATGTTCGTAGTGGAAAATCATGCCAGTATTCAGTATGACCTACTTCAGTGTTAAATTGTACATTTGAGCAAACATTTGAAATGATGAAAAAACCCCATCACTGATGCATAGCCATGTGTGCATATCTCTGGTAAGGATTATGACCTGCTTTTATTCTCTTAACAGTGTTCAGAGGCCTGCATCCAGCTTGAACAATACTAAAAAGAATTTGTGTAAATAGTTTATGAATTTTATATAAACTGTTTCCTTCCATAGGGAGTGATGTAGATGGGAACTGTCACTAGGAGAAAAAAAAATTGCCATGAAACAGACGAGACCTTCTGATGGCTGGAAAGGCTTTACAAGCAGAACAAATGAGACCAAACTGTATTTCAAAGCATGTAGACCTAACCCTCTCCCCGCAATAAACCCCATCCCCTCTAGTTCTTTTAGGCACCGCAGGGGATTTTTCATTTTTTCCCCACTCCCACCTGTGCTGCTCTGGGAAAGAAAAAGGAGCACAAATATCTGGAGTCTCTTGGTGTGTGGTCAGGGAGCTGTCTGCTTCTGCATCTCTTCCACATTCAGATGAGGTCCCACCAAGGCCACCTCAAGCAGACAAACTCCCGCACCTTCTCCCTGACACTCATCCCACTCAGGGTTCACATTTAGCCTGTGATTCTCTGGGGTCCCCAGATCTCCCTCTGCATTGCAGCTGCCAATTCACATCCTCACTTTGATTTTTACCTCCTTGATGTCTCGAGCCTTCCTTAGTGATGAAATTTTTACTCCCCATCACCACAGACCGAAGCTGGGTTTTATTTATTTTTGTATACTTTGTTCTAACAGATACCGCCAAAACGAAAGGATCGCTAAACCCGTAACACTAAATATGGCAAATAAACAGCAACAATCAACGTGAGATACTGAAGCAGTTCTGCTGCTGCTCTGTGGCATCGTCATCCATTGCTAATGGCCAGAAGAAAGAGTCTCACCCTTAGCCTGTACCTCTCATTTCCTTTCCTTCTGGATGTAGGTCCTCTGGCAAAGGCAAAAGTGGTAAAATAAAAAGGTGAATTTAAAATCCACAATATTTTGGTGCCAGACTTTTTTTCTTGTATGCTTAGACCTTTTTGACACCAGAGATATCTACCTCTAGTCTTGCTCCATTTAAAGACCTCTGTCCAAATACTGTAAACACATACATTCAATATTTGTGAGGCCAAAACCACTCAAAATAAAGTAGGGAGTGAAACTGCATCTGTGCTGTGTGAAAAATTATCTTTATGTATGATTTCCCCCTAGCGTGCCCCATGTGAAACTAGTACGATATCACACGCCCCTGGGAACAAGCTCATTTAAGAAATATGGGTTAAGTATGTAGAGTACTATTAATATTTAATGTATTGAGTATGTTATTAGATATTTATAAGGAATCAGCTAAAGTACGTAATGATGCATACCATGAATATATAATGTAATTGCCATTTTTTGCTACAACTACAGTTAATCAAGTTTGACAATATAAAGAGAATTTTGGGTATCTAGAGTTTTAACAAATATTAATTGAGCAAAACACGGCAGCCTTGAGTCTATTAATTTACTGATTCTTTTCATTTACTTGAAAGAATGTGCCTAATGAAGAAATCAGAGACATGCAAATCAGGGAAAGATACGGGAAAGACGAGCGCTGCTGAGATCTGCATATGGCTGTCGCGGTGTATGTTTTAGTGATTTTGTGTGTTTTGCAGAAGAGGTATGTCTGTAGCAGCAAAGGCTCTGACGAAGGCAGCATAGACCCAAAAGCTTTTCAGACTCAGCCGGCCTTCAGAGGGTATTACACTGCTGTACAAAGCTCATCCAATTTATGCCTTCAAGGTTTAAATGCATCAGCTGGGCTCCTGCACTTTTCTTTCAGCTTAACTACACCAGGATTAGGTTTCAGTTAACTTTTCCTTTTTGAAAATGGCATGCCCTCTGCTCCTGCAATGAAATTCGTCCCCTGCATTTACCCGTGGGTTAATACAGTCTTTAATCCCCACTGAAAGTGGATTAAGCTCCCTGGGGACTGAATTTGCAGAGAGCGAGGCCGGTGTGGACCCCACCGGGCTCTGCATGAGCCAGACACGTGCTGACGCTCCTGGCGTTGCACTGCACCAGAACAAGCCTGACCCTTTACCCCTATCCCCTGCGGGTGTCCAAGGCTCTCCAGACCTTTTATCCCAATAACCTGCTTTTAACACCAGCATCCAGCTGGGATCAGCACTTGGGCAGGTGTTGCGCCATTGGAGTACCTGCCCGCAGTGCTGCACTGCAGCGGGGGGGACTGTCACTGCCGGCCTGGGCAGGCAACATGGTGCCAGCAGGGGATCCTGCACCTCCTCGCCCCTCTGAAGACCCACAAAGGTGCTGGTGACCCCTCACACAACCGCTGGCAGGAACGAAGTTGTCTTGTGTATATAAAGGCATGTGCAGTGCTGAGGAAAAGGCCAGAAACGTCACCTGGGGGAGTTCATCCGAAGCCACAGCAAAGCAAGCTATTCCTTGTAGCGTTAACAAAAAGCCGGAGTGCAGCGGCATGCCTGCTCCTGGTCCCATTGTCTGGGGCACGGAGAGAACCTGGGGCAGCAATGTCCCCTGGATATGAGATGGATGTCCAAGGGGCCCGGGGAGGAGGGAGAGCACTGTTTGGGGCCAGGTCCCCACAGTGGTGGTTCTGGCTGTTTCCCCCCGTGTGCTGTGGTGCAGGAGGAGCCAAGCACCACAAGGTGCAGAGCCAGCCCCAGCCTGTAGCGTTAAGAAAGCCTCATCCCGGAGGGCTCTGGTTGCTGTGGAAGGCGTTCCTGTCCCGTACGGGGTGCAGAGTCAGCGAGTACAAGCCTCGCTGTGTGACCTTGGTGGCTTTATCACATGGGTGATATGCAGAGGCATGGCCCCGATGAAGGGAGTCCAGGCACGACCATGGGCACTTACGGACTATTCTGGAGTTTCTCAAAAAAGAATTCTCCTTCGTTTTCCCTGCAAGTTTCCCTTCATTCCTTTGACTTCTACAGGCCTCTTGACAGCCCCAGCAGTTCTCCTTGGCACACTTACAAAGGCTTCCCTGATGCAGCAGCCTGAGTGTGACAGATTTCCCCCTGATTCCACTGTGCTTCCCGGAGGCATGCTTGCTCTGCCCTGCTGGGAGGGAGAGGAAAGTCAAATGCGTGTTGGTCTGCCAGGGGCAGCTCCTCCCAAAGTCCTCCCTAAATAACTTGCCAGCCAAGGATTTAAAACTGGTTAAAGATAAGACAAACGCTTCTCCTACTAGCTAGGAATATAGCATTATTTATGATCTTTTTACTGTTTTTGCGTAGAGCAGGGATGGGTGAAATAAACTATGTTGGCAAAAGGACACTTTAGCCTTGTTTGGTTTTACTTACTTATTTTTTACCACTAGTTTAAAGCAATCAAGAACAATCTGTTCCTGACTGACACCAGTACATGAGCAAAAGTGTGTAGGCTAAAGCTGTCTCAGCCTGCAAGACAAGGCACCTCCGAAGTGTCTGAATCTTTCTTTGCCAGTGTTTGCAGTGTACAGCCCTTCAGCAGAGCGACTGACATCGGAGCATGTATTTTTGAAAGAAAAAACAAAAAAGAGAAAAAAAAAATATTTCCTTTACGTTCCTGTTCCCTGCAAATCTGGCTACCATCAAAAAGCACCAGAAGGCTCAGCTTGTTCTGATGGCAAGAGTCACCCGCGGGTCGCTGGAGCGGGCTGGGCATCCAGCAAGGGGATGGGAGGGGGATGCAGTCCAGACTGGCTACCAGATCAACAGCTGCTGCAGACTTTAATTTCCTTTTATAGAAGGGAGATCGTGGGAACCGTTGCTCTCCATAGCCTGCGGAGTCTTCAGCTTAAAAAGCTGCCCTCCCGGGGGGACCGCGCGCTACGTCACATCCCAAATGCCGGTCTGCGCGCTTGCTGCAGTTTGTGCCGCAGCCAAAAGCAGCGTGCTTGCCTCTGCTTCGTGCAGGGACCCGTGAAGCCTCCCTGCTGTATGGCTCCTGGACCACGGGTTGGAGTCACAGCAGGTGAGAAATCCTGCAACAGCCCGGAGGGGCTACTGGCGGGTGGCGAGGGAGATGCACAGTTAGGGCCACCCAGGACCAAGGAGGAGAAATGCGTGGGGAGCCTTCCTGCTGCTGTGCACGGGGACCTGCCGGGCAGAGCGCGGGCTTGGTGCCTGCCTGGGTCCTGTGCTGAGGGGCACCGAGCACAGGAACACGCTGCAGCTGGTACAGGGATGGGGAGCTGCTTTCCCACCGCACCTGCCATCCCCAACTCCTCCTCAGAGCCGGGAAAACCCTTGGCATGGAGGGCTGTGCATCTCAGGCAAAGCAGAGAACATGTGCTGGTCCTTTGTATCTGTGTTTAATAAAAACTGGGATAAGCCTGAGGCAGCCGAGGGGAAGGGGACAGGACTTGCCTGTGTCCAGGGAAGCTCATCTCGTTAACACAGCTTACACCTTTCCTTTAGGTGCCCACCATCCCAGCCCTGGCCCTCACCAGCAGCTCCTCGTTCTGCAGAAGGAAGTTGTTTGAGGCTGGAGTCTATTTACACTGAAGACAAATGTCAAGGCACGGAGCCTTCAGACAAGTTTGATGGCAGCAGCAGTTTGCACGGTCCGCGTAGGAAGCTATCTATAGCAGCCGGGAAGCCACAGCGAGCACACGCTATCACCACTCTGCAGGACGCGCTCTGTTTGGCCTTATACAGGGAGTTATATATAGACCAGCAGACAAAAATATAGAAGAGCCCCGTGGCTGCATTGAAAAGCCTCATCTAGACACAGCTCCAGCAGAACCCTGTCCTTGGCCCCAGGCAGGGAGCTGCATATTTCAGAAGGATGCTGGGCAGCCAGCACCGCCTGGGGACGGCTGACCCGGACAGCACAAGTGTGCAGGCTGGAGTGAAAATATGCCCAGTCCTTCTAAAACGTACAATTTCCTCTAAAGTATCTTTGTGCTATTTATAGAAGCAACCCCCTCCATTCCCACCTGTGCACCTTGCAGAGCAGCACTACATTAAACACTCCCACCAGAAAAGCTCTCCTTAATGTCAGAGTTTGCAGGCTGGGGGTGGGGGTAGAGGGTGGATTAAAACAATTACAGCGTTGAAGTATAACTAAAGAGCTGTAAAAAACAGTCCAGGAGGGTCTTTCAGAGGCTACCAAACTGCCCCGAGGCAGGGTCAGCTCCTCCACAATGGGTTTGAAGTTAAAGCAGGCTTTAACGGTACAATAAGCAGTAAGAAAGCTGGGTTCGAGATTTAATTTTGTAAAGTGAGCCTATTTTTGCAAGGCATGGTCGAAATTTAAAGAAGGTTGATAAATGAGGACTCCTGGACAGCATACCAGCAAATAAATATAGCTCAGTGCTTAGGGAAACCTTTAAAATACCCTAAGGCAGCTTGTAATTTCAGCAGCAGTCCTGCCTGTTTCGCTTTCTAGGCAGGATAAGCACCACTCCTTTCCCAAAGCACTTGGGATGGATAATGAGCAACAGAAAGCTGTGCCTTGGCTTCTGTTCTGTCATTTTCATGTCAAATTGTCCTTTTGCGGATTGCTCATAAAAGGATGAGGTGGGATCCTCCCTCCCAGGGTGAGGCAGAGCCTCTGACAGATGTGCTGTAGCAAAAGGAGTATGAGGAGAGGTCTGGATGGAAACCCTGGGGTGGCTCTTGCAGAAATAGCTCCATGAAGGCCTCCAAGCTCGCTCTGGTGAGTATTTCACTCAGCGTGCAAGCAGGCAAGGTGGCTGGTTTAACTGGTGTACAGAGGAGCTCCACGTCCTCATACCAGAGCCTGGTTATCATCACTGTTGCACATCAGCAGAGAAGCCACCTTTACGCATATACATGACTATGACTGTCAAAACACAGACTTCCACATGCCTATCTCCCTCCTTTCACTTGTGAGTTTAACATAAACAACCTAATCTGGCAAGCTGGAAGCTCTTTCCTTAACCACAGACATTTCCCCTCCCATGCACTTTTTGAAATTCTCAAAGTGAGAGGCTGCAGATTGTTCTCACACAGATTTTCTCTCCCCTGATGAACTTCCCTGTTATTGAGAGGCAGGGTCGTTTCCTCCCTTGGGATCCTGCTCGTTCTCTAGAGATAGCGGCCCCTTCTGCCCAGTGCCAAACCCAAGTGCAGACCTTGTACCTATGGATGGGCATGTTAAAGGATGTCCTTGCACTGCAAGTTATCAAACAAGGCACTTTGTCAGTGCCTCAAAAACAAAGCAGTAGTGTGGGGTTTGCTGCGTGAAGCTTGAAAAGCTTTGGAGGTTGCTGTTTTCTATGCCTTTGAGACGATGCTGTGTGGGCAGTTCTTCACCCAAGACATCCGACTGGCTTGCAAAAAACCCCACCTCACAACAGCTATGGCTCATGAGGAATAATACAGTTTTCCTGCTTCCCAAAACAACAGTTTATTGATTTTTATTAAATTCAGAAACTAATAAGGCAGAGACTGTGAAGACAAAAGCCTTAAGATGGTGGGCTGGAAGTGTAAATCTGTGACATACTGTAACTACTCAGTGGAGTAATTTAGTAGTCATTTAGTATAAAGATGATAAAACTTTCTTCTCTTTCACCCAGTGCTTGTCTGAAGTGAGGAAAACTTGCCAAGTGGTCTGTACTTGCAACAGCAAAACAAAAGCTTTTTAGAATACAGTGTCTGACACCAACCTAAACTGATTCAGCTGATGAATTTCAGAGACATTTCACATTTAAGCTGCAGCAATAGGATCTTACATGGGGCAGTCTCTCCTTCTCACACCCTGACAGCAAGTCTCTTACCTTCACAGGGTCACCAATAGCCAGGTTCTTCCAAAATGCAAGGAGATGGGCTGTCCACAAAGGCTCTGACTTTGGAAATCACTGTTCCCTCCCTTCTACACAAGGTGACCCCAAACTAAATGGCTGAGGACTCACTACAAAGGTGAAATGTGTTTTTCTGTGAACGCTCTTGTTTCTAAGGGATATTTTGAGACTGGCTTCTGTGGCAAATGGCATACTTGAGCTGCTTTTAGGTTGTCTTTTACTTCGTTATAGGGCATTAGTCATGGAGCAAGGTAGACATGGAGCAAGGTGTCCAGTGAAGGGCCATGAGGATGCTCAGAGGGCTGGAGCACCTCTCCTGTGAAGACAGACTGAGGGAGTTGGGGTTGTTCAGTCTGCAGAAAAGAAGGCTCTGAGGAGACCTCATTGTGGCCGACCAGTATCTTAAGGGGGCCTACAAGAAAGCTGGTGAGGGCTTTTTTAGGATGTCGGGCAATGGCAGGACTAGGGGGAATGGATTAAAACTAGAGATGGGTTTTTTCAGAATGGACGTCAGGAAGAAGTTCTTCACCATGAGGGTGGTGAGACACTGGAACAGGTTGCCCAGAGAGGGGGTGGGAGCCCCATCCCTGGAAGTGTTCAAGGCCAGGCTGGATGGGGCTCTGAGCAGCCTGGTCTGGTGGGAGGTGTCCCTGCCCAGGGCAGGGGGTTGGAACTAGATGATCTTTAAGGTCACCTCCAACCCTGAAAATTCTACGATCCTATGATTTAGTATGTGCTTCAACATACATATTTCAGATTTTTCTCCACTGCCCAATATACTTGCTAGTTTTTTGCACAGCTGATGATTGTTCCATCCAGAACAAAATTTCTCAAGATGAAAAGTTCATAAATACAAACATACTCAGCAACAGTCTTCCAAAACGGTGTCATCGAATATGCCAGCAGCTATGTACAAATCAAGTTGCTGTGAAAGCCAGTTTTAAAACCTTGGTCCTCCAATCCTAAGGAAAGGATACATTTAAATTTGCTCAGCAAGCCAGTGTGGAGCTGTTTTCCTGGAAGAGGAGGTAGAGCCACAGACATACTTTGTGAGCTTTTCAGATAAGATAGAGTCCCCCAGCTGGCATACGTTTGACAGCCTGAGCCAAAATCCACAAGTTTCGGGTGCTGCTGAGGATTACGTAAGGTAACAATTTTATAAATATAGCCTTGATAAACAGGAAGAATGAGTAAGCAGGTCTGTTGCACAACAGCACTGACAGAGCATCAAAAGGTTGTTGCAGGGTATCCGTTCTGCACAGTGCAAGCCCTGACAGCCAAGCAGTTTTTTACACCCTCAAGCACGTGGTAGGGGCATTTAATTTACCAATATCTTGTTTAGGTTCAGCCTCAGCTACGTAAGGCTGTGGTTAATACTGCATTATTACAGGTGGACAGTAATCGTGTGGTTTCCTTTTTCTACCTACATTTAAGCTTCACAGTTCACCTTTTAAGTTCTAGCTGCATTTGGAGGTGCGCTCTTTAAAAGAGATTTTAGGTTATGGATTCTTCTTATCTATGAAATTGTTGTTCACCAATTATCATTTAATATTTTTCTAGCCAGAAGATGTGATAACCACAAAAAGAGGAGAGGCAACACAATCTAGCATTAACTGCACAAGTCAGTCAGAATCACAGGAACATTTAATGTTCACCATTTGTTTGCCCAACGTCAATTATGGCCTTAAGAATGGCAAATCTGGTTATTATCACATAATTTTGACAACTTAAAAAAGATTAAATATTTCAAACTAATTAAAGTAATGGAATTCGCAGTGTGGGGTGACGGCATACACATTTTGTTGGCTGCAGAAAAAAATATGGGAATTAATGGGAAACAAATACACCTTCTGCAACCTNTAACTGGGGCCTAAGACATGAAATGTAAAATCCATATAAACAACCCAAGGCAGCTTACAGACACAGAAACCAAAGCAAGAAATAGGAGCTGATTTTTGAAGCAGAACACCATTACATTTTTTTAGCATGATAAATTAGCTAGTTGTTCACAGAACGTGATTTTTCACTGTTGTCCACATACTTCTGCTTCTCTACCTTGATGCCCCTTACAGATGAGAGCCTGGTCACGGATATGGAAGCTCAGGATTTTGCAAGTCCAGATTTGCCCCAAGATAATTAAATGCATCATTCCTCATGAAGCAACGTAAGAAAGTATCAATATTTGGTCTGTTTCCCAGCAGAGACTTAGAGCATCTTATTCAACTCTTAAAATTCACAGCTACTTCCTCTAACAGGGGTGTACTAAATGCTAATAAACTGTTAGACAGTTCTGCAGCAAGGCAGAGGTGCACAGGTAGGGATGGGTAGCTACGATCGCATCTCACCTTCATTGTAATTTCATCACATTCCAAAAAACCCCACCTCAATCTAACATGGGTCAATTTGTGGCTGCAATTTGACGTCAAGGACAAGTAAATACTATTTTGAATGACTTTTACCCCAAGGGTGTTGAGTGTTGTTTGTTTGTTTGTTTCCTAATGGATTCTCTTGCTCCCAAAACCTCAGTCTTCTGTTCAGGGAAGCTACCTCAGCCAGCTGGAGATCTTCAGTTATCTGTGTTTGAAAGTCCTTTAGAAAAAAGAACGTGCCCTGATGACTGGCAGGCAGAAAGACGTCCTGATGTCCACCGAATGCCTGAAACTCACAAACTGTCCTGCCACAAAACACCAACAGATGCCAAGTTACTTGCTGAGCAGCACTTCAAGCAGAGGAAGTAAGGCACTACAACTAAATAAACTGAGAATGCTTATCTCTCTAAGAGCAAGCCATTGCCACTTAAAGTCCAATGTTTCATTCTTTGCATAGAGTGGTTAAGAAACTAGGAATTTTTTCACATTAAAAGGGAAATTTGTCTAATTTTAATGTATTGCAAAGACTTGGCTTCAGAAACAAGGTTCTAATACTGCTGTCGAACACACCTACTCTTCCAAAAAGACTGTGCTAGGTATCTCTTAAAGACATACATCCATATGCTACACTCCCATTGACTTTCACATGGAGAGTATTTCAGATAAAAATCTTTGGCTAATGATCCACTTCATCTGTGTAGAAACTACTCATAAGAACTATGACATTCATTTAGTAAGACCACACAACTTTAAAAGTCCAGTATATTGCACAAAATAATTTTATTTTTTTATTTACTTTATTTTTTTTTAACAAAGTTTATGGAATCTGAAAGTAGACCATAAAAGATAATTTTTAACAGAGACTTAACATGGGAGATTCTCTACCCAAAAATATGTCAAACTTTATGATCATAAAGAACTCCAAGGTTCTGTGCTATACTGTACGATATGTAAACAGATTTTGAAAATACTTCCCCATTATATATTTTGTCACAGTATGCACAAGTTTAAAGAAATGAAGTTTAAATGCCTCAAGGAATTTCTTAGAAGTAAAGCCATTTGAAGAGCCATTTACAGTCTGCGGCGACAAAATTCTATATAATCAAAATATCTCCTTTTTTCCACAATGCAGAATAACCTGCTGAAGGCAACTCCCTATCGAAGCGATGCCAGCAACACAGATCTGATTGTATGACTCCAGCACTTAAAAGAGCACATTGGTTATACATGGCTTTTAACCTTGGGCTACAATTATGCTACCAGAACTAATTCAAGTCTAAATCAGTCATGTAGAGAGGTGTGTGTCGTCTTTAGATTTCTTGTTTTCCAGATTTGATGAAGGTGATGAAGGCGCTCTGAGGTTCTTGTGCTTACATTCAGGGCGGGATGAACTTTGCAAATACCAGATTCTCCAATTAATGACAAACCACAGATCCCAAAGTAGGCATGTAAAGCATCTGAAAGGAGGACAGAAAAGAAAAAGCAATTTATGTCGGGCTGTCACAGCCAAGTGTTCCAGCACCCCTTAATAACTACAGCCAAGGAAACCAAACTGGTGCTACATTTTAAACTTGAGTTTTGACATAAGAAATCAATTTCTGACCAAAGCCATCATCACGGACTGATCGTCCGCAATCTCTAAAACTCGAGTCTGGTTTTGTTTTCTAACAATTCTTGCCCACTACTTTATTTCTTCTGAGTGCTCAGGCCAAACAGCAAAGGAATTTGAGGAGCTGGAAATAATTCCTGTTCACAAAGCAATTATTTTTTTTCCAAACACAAAGGATTTTTTTGACTGATTACTTGATGAACAGCTGACTACGGAAACACCAAAATTAGTGCCAATAGCTGCCAAACAGTAAGATTTAGAAGTAGGAAAGAAGCTACTACTTTACCTAAACTTCTCCCCTTCCTGAGAGAACACCCTAAGCTGTTCATGAGGTGGCTTGCCATAACAGATGACTGCCACCAGAAAGGGATGCTCTTATTCCCCTGTCCCATGCTGCTCCTGCTGCCTACCTTACTACACTACAGCTTGCTAAAGCACCCTCCATGACCTAAAGCAATTGAAAAAAGACGGAAGAAAATTAACTCAAGCAGGAAAAAATGGACAGTTTTCTAGCATTTTAGTGACTTTAAATGGTTTGCAGAAGGTTTTGATATACACCAAAGCCAGTGCAAAAAAAGGGGAAAGGACATGCAGCTGTACTTGGGGAAGCTGGGAGGAAGAGAAGTGAACATGCCTCTTCTTCCAGGCAGCAGCAAGCCATTAGATTGGATTACCTGCCCATGAAATTACATGGGCAGAACGAAAAGAGGATGTGACCTTAATGTGCCTTTACAATTGCCTAATTGCCCTTACAAACTCTCAACACTTAGTAATCTTTCCAGTAAATTAATATTGACTAAAATGGTATTACAAGAACATATCTGATAGTCAGATTCTGCAATAAGACTTCTGCTTATCAGCATTAACCAACAAAACAGCAGACAAAAGCACGCTCAGTAGATACAGTCCCTACTGACCTTGCATAAAGTATGTCAGGCAAGGACACCTCAACTTCAGGAAATACTGTATATTAACCCCAATGGACAGATGCATTGATATGCACTAAAATCCACATACAAACCTAATTACCTGTATATGGCTATTTGGTGGGTTTAATCACAAAGTTCAACAGTTGTGCAAATCCACGCTAACTTAATACTCAAGTTAGTTCTAGCCAAAACACATAGGCAGCCTGTGTACTCCTCTGTTTCAAGCTATGGAATACACTAAGCTTTTCAAGGTCAAAAAACATAGGTCCAAGTACGTTGTTTCACAAGTAACTCAAATGCAGAATGCAGAATGCAACCTCCTGACTGCTTGGCTGCTGTCTTAAAAACATAACGATGTATGCTGTATTTATACTTTTACCAGAGCTCATCTCACTTCAGTGTTTTACATGTAGTAATTGTGCACACTTATTTTCATCCTCTCACTCTTTCATTAAACCTCTTGATTTTTCTCTTGCACGACCTGTAATTTACACGTGCTCCCAACCCTTTTATACTGTGTATCATTTAAAGATAATAAGCGAGATGTATCAGAGCTGCAGTACAGCCTCCTGGGGCACGCAGCAGTACATCTAATAATTTAAAAGAAAAGTTTATTTAAATCTAGTCATGACTTATGCACTAGTCGGGGAAAAAAAACCCAAATCACTTAGGTATGTGTTCAAGCAAAATATTGTGGATCAACCCTGGCAGGCAGCTAAGCACTGCACAGCTGCTCACTCACTTCCCCCGCTTCGCCCCCAACGGGAGAAGAAGAAAGGAAAAGTAAATGTGAGAAAACTCATGGCTGAGAGAACAACAGTTTATGGGGAAAGTAAAAGTTACGAGTGCAAGCAAAGCAAAATAAGAAACTCGTTCACTACCTCCCACCGGCAGGCAGGTGTCTGGCCACTTCCCAGAAAAAACCCTGCAACTCCAAACAGCCCCCCACCTCCTCCTTCTTCCCCCAGCTTTTATTGCTAAGCCAATGAAATGTGGTATGAGGTACCCCTGGGTCAGTGGGGTCAGCTGTCCCATCTGTGCCCCATCTCAGCTTCTTGTGTACCCCCTGCTTGTGCGCTAGTAGGACAGTGTAGGGAACAGAAAAGGCTCTGACACTGTGTAAGCAGTGCTCCACAACAGCTAAAACATCAGTGCCTTATCAATGCTGCTTTGGTCATGAATACAAAACACGGGACCATATGGCTGCTAGGGAGAAAATTAACTCCATTAAACCACACTGATGTAGTTTAATGTTTGCAACAAGTAGTATTAACACAAGGTAGCGGATCTAACTGCTTAATGTGAAATACGTATCAGTCACTTGTGAACAAAGAACAGAACAAATACAGTACATGTTCAGTTCTGAAGTATTAATCTCCCTACTACTTCAATGCCCATGACTGCTTCATAAAACAGTAATACTACTACTACAGTGATATTCAGAAGATTTTTTCCCTGTATTTGACAACCTGTAGATCACTATAGACAAAACAAGTCATGCCCTGACTCGCTTCGTTATGCTTGTGTTTTCAGAGGACTACTAGCATTTAAGAGTCTTTTGACTTTTTAGATTCATTTTGAAAAGCAATAAAGTTTTCTGAGCTCACTGCTCAATAAGCACTCTGGTTCAAACAGAACCAGAAATCAAGAAAAAGTGTTAAATAATGCTACTGGCCTCCAGAAGTAACAACATATTGATATGTATCAGCATGGGAACATCAGGACTATAAAAAAGTGTTTCCCTGAAACATCAGTTGCGAAAAATGATCTGCAGCTTTGGAAGATGATGTAATATATAGGTTATCACAAGCCCTTAACTGTTTTCTGCAATTTCTTCTAGTCCTCTTCCTAAAAACATTATGGCCACAGCAAAGACAGGCTGACTATCCAAATTTAAACAGAGCTTTTTATTAAGTTAGAGCTACAAAAGTTCAAATTCTGAATCT
>VXBO01006810.1:54299-78382 GCA_013400135.1 Rhinoptilus africanus
CATAGCATGTCGTTAGGAATGACCTAAGGATTATTTTGTAGGTCTGTTTTTAAAGCTGGAAAGGAAAAAAAAAAAATTGGAAAGAAATAAAGGAAACAGTAGCAGACACAGAAGCTGCATTGAAACTATATTCCTCAGTTTTAAGTTGCTGCTGCAAGTTGAAGCAACTAGAGACTAATGCCTGATAGACACACTTCAAGCTGCAGCTTGACCTTCTGAAGTTTGAACCAGTCAATTTTAAGTAATCCCTATGAACATCTGAATGTTGAAACACACAGTGTAAAGTTACTTTATACTCTTTGTACTGCCTTTTGAGAATACAATCCAAATGTGCTACCACACTCCACAGCCCCAGTAATTGCTAAGCAAAGGCAAGCTGATTAGTAAAGCTATGCTGGCAAAGCTAATTAACTCTACAAACAGTAATTGTAAGAGGAGCTGGTTTGCTTTATGTATGATGAAGTAATTAGCTCTGGAGAAAAGCTGTTAAATGTGCATCCCAGACAGCATACTATGTTGGGCTGTACAATTAGCTTGAAATTTTAATAGACAATGGTTGACCTTTGGCTGACTGGTGCCTATTTATTTGCAGACAGCAGCTGCTTTTTGGGGACTTGTGTGCATTAAGGAACCAGGGAAATATTTTTGTTGCTTTGTCTTTTTGAAAAGACCCAGGAAATTATATGCAAAAGAGGCTCTAGGTTACTGCAACATGGAAACTGCATAAATAAATACTATCCTGAGGAAATGTGTAAATCCAGTTTGGTACAATGTTCGCTTCACAGTCTGGAAGTTTCACAACAGCTTAATTGTATCAACAGACTCACATACCTGTGTTTCAAGAGAACTCTACTGTACCAGAAGAAGCAGATGCTATACGTAAAGCTTCTTGAAATATCTCCACTTAAAAACCAAATTTGTGATAAACCAAGCAATGTTGCAAAAAGGCAGTATTTTAGAGTCTGTGGAAGTCATTCGAAATTTCAGCATCGTAACGTGTCTATTGTTTTTTGATTAGTGATATACCTGACTTGAATGTGAAAGCCAAAAGTCAACCCATGCTGATAGAAATTGTGTGATCGGAACCTATTTCACTGTCAGTATAACTCATCCAGAATTATTTTTGTGATCAGTATTGTATAAACACATTTTAGTCAAGTCATAACAAGAGGGCTACCCATTCTCTATGAAGACACAGTTCCTTTTAACATAGTTACTTAATAAAGCAACACCATTGTTTCATGTTCCAATCTCTTGCTCTTCTTGACATACCTAACTACACAAACCTGATCCCTCCTTCAGCTGTAGTGAACTGTCATAACTCTTATGCTACATCACTAAAGAAAATAAATTCCAAAGAAGAGCTAAAATATCCAGAAGCTTATTACAAAGATTACTGTTTAACCAGTCATGTTACTCTCCATCCAGATTAGTTCCACTTCACATGCATGCCAATTTAAGTGAGAAAAAGTTTGTGAACTATCACTTGCTTCATCTATGTGCAAATAATGGCACATGACAGGAATACAAAACCACACCCTTCTGTCACAGCAGTTTACTACCGAGCAATGCAATCTATTTTGGTTTATAATTAATGGAAGTACCAGAACAAGGTTAATATTGCAGCAAAACAGGAATAAGCATTTGCCAGAGAGTCTATAGCGATATTCACTGTATAATTAGTTAAACAAGGAATAAAAAATGAAAGAATCTCAAATAGAATTTACTTTGAATTGTAATATATATAGGTTATTTTTAGCACCATCTATAAAATCTTAACAGGAGAAATCAAGCTAACATTCTTGGATGCCATATTTCACATTCATTGTATTGATTTAGGAAATATGCTTTAANACACTATACCAAACTCCTTTTAAAGAAGTCCTACTGAACACAGTGTATAGTCAATCTTCCAATTCACCATAAACCTGGACAAAAATATAGCATCTCGTTACACATTAGCACATGCTAAGACACCTGCTGCCTGCAAAACACTGCTTACAGGATCTCTTCAAGATATTTCTGAGCTAGACAGGAAAATACCCAGTCTTTGTGATAAGCCACAGTATCTTCTGGACTTTGACCATGCCCAGATCCCAGTTTTACTTCACTGGTCAACTGAAGTATTATTAAGAGCCCTTTCAAAAGGTCTTCTTCTGTTAAGGCATCAAATTTTTTATGTTTTTTTTTTTTTTAACGTGGTGTCAGTTCTCCCAGCAGGAGCATAACAATTTGAATTAGCAGATACAAGCATGAATGATAAGGCTTAGAAGCAACTGTAAGTTTGGTTCAAGATCACTGTAGACAGTAAAACTCCAGTGCCACTTCAAAGCTCTAAACTTTGAAAAGATCTCTACTTGCCTGCTCTACTAATGGCCTCATATGATGCTCTCTAGTTCTTTTCTTAGAAAGAAATAATTATGCCCTGCTCACTTCATCTTTTCAGTTGCTACTTACTATTTTACACATCTCTGTCACACACCACTTTATCATCCCATTTCCAGAATGAAGAGTCCTAGCATATTAGATGGTCTTTTTACACAAGCTGGTTCATACCTCTGACAATTCAGCTCAGCTTTCTTTGTTCCACCATATCCTTTGGGACAAAAACTGTACAGACGTGTACAAAATGCTAATAGTTCAAGTGATGTATANGCTGCTCCCTAATCATTTGCGGTTTCTTCAAACGCTCCTTGAACTCTACAACATGACCAAGCAGGATGCAAAGATTTTGTGTATTTGCCTAGAAGCGCCAGACACTTTGCAACTGAGTTAGTGCATTGAAATACTGGTCTGACCAAACAGTGCACACCCAGAAAACCCAGACAAAACTAACGTACATGTGCATACCAGCTCTGCAGTGAATTAACACTATACCAAACTCCTTTTAAAGAAGTCCTACTGAACACAGTGTATAGTCAATCTTCCAATTCACCATAAACCTGGACAAAAATATAGCATCTCGTTACACATTAGCACATGCTAAGACACCTGCTGCCTGCAAAACACTGCTTACAGGATCTCTTCAAGATATTTCTGAGCTAGACAGGAAAATACCCAGTCTTTGTGATAAGCCACAGTATCTTCTGGACTTTGACCATGCCCAGATCCCAGTTTTACTTCACTGGTCAACTGAAGTATTATTAAGAGCCCTTTCAAAAGGTCTTCTTCTGTTAAGGCATCAAATTTTTTATGTTTTTTTTTTTTTAACGTGGTGTCAGTTCTCCCAGCAGGAGCATAACAATTTGAATTAGCAGATACAAGCATGAATGATAAGGCTTAGAAGCAACTGTAAGTTTGGTTCAAGATCACTGTAGACAGTAAAACTCCAGTGCCACTTCAAAGCTCTAAACTTTGAAAAGATCTCTACTTGCCTGCTCTACTAATGGCCTCATATGATGCTCTCTAGTTCTTTTCTTAGAAAGAAATAATTATGCCCTGCTCACTTCATCTTTTCAGTTGCTACTTACTATTTTACACATCTCTGTCACACACCACTTTATCATCCCATTTCCAGAATGAAGAGTCCTAGCATATTAGATGGTCTTTTTACACAAGCTGGTTCATACCTCTGACAATTCAGCTCAGCTTTCTTTGTTCCACCATATCCTTTGGGACAAAAACTGTACAGACGTGTACAAAATGCTAATAGTTCAAGTGATGTATAGAACACAATGAGGATTTTGCTCTTTGGTTTTGTTCTCTATTCTTTCTTACTATTTGATTTTCCTTTTGTATCTCTGCTAAACTATCTGATTAAAGGCTAATCTCAGTAAACACAAAGGCCTAGCAAGGATCAGAGAAGGAAGAACCTTCCTGACCTGATCAATGAAAAGCAAACACCCTGACTTGGCTACTCCCTTAGACTGTGAAAGGAGAACGGATAAATCATCATCCCTGGATGAAACCCACCGAGAGGAGACAGCACGGATCTCCTCACCGTGGAAACTCATGCTAACTAATAAAGTGGGCTATTAACTAATGGGGCACAGAGGCTTTTAGAGGATGCAGGGGAAGAAAATTCTAGGATTGTATAAAACCTGTTCTGAGGTGTTCTCTGAGGAATGCAGGGGTGTGCACAGCTTATTATGGGATGGCTAGGGAAAGGACCAATGGTGAGAAAGGCAAAGATCAAAGCAGACTGGGGAGGAACAAGCAAGAGAAAACAGAGGGGGAAAGGGGATAACGTGCTAGTAGAGCATGACCAGACTGCTGGTCTGCGCGCTTGTATCACTGAGCTCTGCCCTTGATCACCCCAGTCAGTGCAAGATTGATTAAACCTATTTTTAATAATCTTCAGTGGATGTGTGTTATCTGTTCAGTGCCTGTGAATGCTAGCAAACTTCAGGCCCAAACAGCTGGTGGGTAAGACAGGTGGTCTGAGTACCAGCAACTGGAGCGGGACCACAAATCTCAAGGGCTTGCAGCCTCACCTGCCAGAAGTGAGGGAGACATGGGCTGCAATGGACAGCTGTTGGGTGGACTATCATCACCAAGCACAGCATCAAGGCTTTCTCTTTCCTTCCGCTTAACCACTCCCCAGTGGGCAGGCTGGGACTGGGAAGTTGTGAGGGGACACAGCCAGGACAGCTGAACCTAACTGGCCAAGGGGATATTCCGTATCTTGTAACCTCCTGCTCAGCAATAAAAGTGGGGTAGCAGAAGAAGAGGGGAGCAGGAGGGAGGCGTCTTCCAAGGCAACTGATGCTTGGAGACTGGCTGGGTATTAGTCTGCTTGTGGGAGGTGACGAGTGACTGACTGCCTTTGCATCATTTGTTTTCTTTCCCTTTTCTTCACTTAGATTAAACTGTCTTTACCTCAGTCCACGAGTTTTGTTGCTTTTGCTCTTCCTATTCTCTCCCCTGTCCTGCTGAGGGGCATTGAGGGGAGTAAGCAGAGTAGAAGCATATTAAAAGACATTGAAAGCAAGTAGGTGTGACAGTATAAAGTTTTGTTTACGCTCTCCATTCTCGTATGCAGGTTAGTGTCCTGAATGCACAATGTATGAATTAGACTGATTTTATGTTTTTTACAAAAAATAACTTACAAAGAAAATTATGTTCCCAACTAGTCTATGTTTCCAACTAGGGTGCCAGAAAGCTTCTTGTGATGTACAGTAAGAACTGCTTATGCATCTACCTACCTCCTTTAAAAATCAACATAAAATAAAAACCAATTTGGTCTCAGGCAGAATATTAAGTCTTTTCTAGACTTGTTTCTCACTTAAAATTTACAATCTCACTGCTGACAGCAACTACTAAAACATACTCGTTTACAACAGAAGTTGTATGGCATCATAAATTTGCCTCTTTTTTTCAGACTGGAAGAGTTTACTGTATGTGTTTACTCACATGCAGGGAACTGTAGTTTTCAAGCTTACTCACCTTCTTTGAAAATCATTTATTTTAATCTTGGGAAATGAAACTCAATTAAACTAATGAAAACATGAAAAAAACCATGAAAACACTTTTGCTCCAACCAAATATGAAGACAGTTTGCAAAGACACAGGAAAAAAGTATATATATCAATATTTTCCTTCATTCCAAACACCTAATAAATAAATAATGAAGTGCATATCTGGAAACATTTATTAAGCTTGAACTGATGTCAGTAATTAGTTTTTACTTTGATTCTGTATATCATTTAAAAAGCAGGACTACAGCTAATTGAAGTATGAGGATTTTATTGATGCAATGCTTTATTTATGCACTTTTTTTAAATTATAGGAACAGTAGGCCACAGTTTTCAAAACTTGACTTTCAATTTTAGAGTTCAGAAGAAAAAAGATCAGATTAATTTGCAGTGAACATACCAAATAAAAGCATTTTGCTGTTACACACATTACAATGAAAATAAAAATGCAAAAAACAACGTACTTTTGCATTTTCAACTTGGTGCAGTAGGAACAGAAAATAAAGAAATTACTAAAATATTTTGGTTTGGATGGAGAGATTTTTAATCATAGTAAAGAAATATAGGTAGTAACTTCAAAATGTAGTAAGAAATAACACTTTGTGAATACTCACCATACTCCTTCTAATGTAGTCTATCGCTTTTTTCATATCCATGCCTGACCAGTTATCGAGCATGTAGCAGATGCAGGAAGCACAGTACACAAACCTCATATCATTCTCACTTCCTTCCAGCACTGCGCAGAAACTGAAAGAAACTTTTCTGTCATTATATACTGTACAGGCTGTTATATTAGAAAATAGGAAAAGCAGTTAAGGAATTATGTAATTTTTTCCTTTCAAAATTAGTTACTTCTATTTACAGTATTCCCATAAATATAACCCTAAGCTACACTAGGTTTTCTTTTTAGAAGATGTGATTCTAATTAAGCCAAGCAAAATGAATACAATGGTTAACATTTAGGGTCATGGATGACTATTTCCACCAATGAAATGACACTGGTCTTTATTCAAATTATTTATTAATAATTCAAAAATTAAAATGCAAATAATTTATTTATTAATGCTTACATTCTTTCACCTATCACAGTACATACTGACGTATGGCAGAATTCTTTGCCTTCCTAGAAAACTTCATAGCTCACAAGGCTTTCTTTCCTGACTGCAACTTCAGGATCAGTTTTCCATGTATGTACACATGTTATTACTAAAATTTTTAATATAAATTGTGACAATTACTTTCAATCCAGTTTTTGATTTCTTATGGCTACAATCTTTTCAAACTCTATGAACGTTTTAAAGTTGCTGTACCTGGGTTTTCTAGGTACAGTTCTGTGCTTTCTCACACACCCTTAAAATGAAGATGAATGCCGTGATTTGCTGTCTGACAAGCCTCCATTTGGTTCAAAGAGCTAGTTAGAATATTTCTATGAATTAATCATTTGCAAGAAGCCAGTACAACAGAATATCTTAATAAGTCCCCCTGACAGACCTCTAAAAAAAAGAAAAAAAGGTACTTCTGACTTTGAAGACAGCCTTTTAAGTGTGACTATCACCACTATGACACTCCCTCTTTGACTGTGCAATTCAATTATGTATCCCATTATCCTCTTCCATAGAAAAGCCCCCAGCATTTAGTGGGAGATACTTTCATCTCTCCTAACTGCAACAGTGCCATGCCTTGCTCTTTCCAGCTGAGATGGGGATGACCACCATGGCTTTCTGCATATGGCACAGTACATTCTGGAAAACCAGGACACTTAAGATTTACCAGTACTGTGGCTTATAATCTCACCCCATCCTCAAGTGACAACTGCATTGTGTGTTATCCAGATACTTCAAATCACATTCAGCTAAGGTAAGACAGAAATCAAAATACACGCATTTATTCGTAATGTAAAAAGAGGCAACATAGTTACAATTTTTTATTTTTTATGTAGTTTTTCTTGCTTCACATATGTCTTTTATTAAGACCAGCATACTTATGCTAGGGTAACAACAGAAAAATGTCTCTTTACCTCATTTGGCTCACTTGTTGTTTCTATCTGGACAAGATGTTAGCTCAAGTTCTAGCCTTCACACATCCTTCCCCTTTGGGCCAGTAAGAGGAGCTTTCATAAGTGAAAGTGTCTGTTATGCTTGAAATTGACTCCTGCCAAAGTAACAATTCTATACCAGACACCTGCAAAGCACTCTCCTTTCTCTCTAGCAGCTAGCTGGCACTCTTCAGCAGGGACTACAAAACGTAGAACCATGTATAAGAGTTATCAGTCTGTACATTACACAATACAAACACGTAGAAGAGGTTAACTGCATGTAGTTTATTACTGTAATTAGGCAAGCTGACAAGTAACCACTCCAAGATGCCAGGGAGCAATCCTTCCTTTCAGATATATTTGAACAACAAAAATGGTCTGACTTATAATAGCAATGCTTAAGAGCCAAGGAACAGGCACCTCCTCATGCTTGAAGAAACTGCAAACTACAGCAGATCAACAAATGTATGTATATACATCTGTATGCACGCATTAGCACTTGACCCATTAAGGTCAATCTGCTGCTATAAGTAACAGAAAATTGTACACCATCTAGTTCATATTCACTGCTTACATTCTGAACATTCCGCTGGCTTGTGTTTTTTTCTTTTTAAAAAACACATGCAAGACTGCAATTTAATACCTGTGTTTTAAAAAAAAATAATTAATTATATAAGATGTCTATAAGATACGAAGCCATTTGACCAAACCAAAAGCTTTCTTAACTCATAAATAGTGACAGCAATTTTATTGTGAGGTCAAAATAACTCCTTCAGGAAGAACATTGGTACAATTCTGCATTTTTAAAGTACTCTTTCAAAAATAACGTTCAGTAAAATTTAACACCACAGACACATCGTGTGTCCTAGCAGTCTTCATTAGCTACCAGTTTCAACCTGCATTAAAAAATCCAAACAAAATATTCCACCAACTGAAGCAGCTCAAGGGGAATAAACCATCTATTAAAAAAATGCATACAAAAAGAACACTTTTCACGATGAAGTTTAATAATACTATACTCCTGTTATAAATAATATATAGGCCAATTCATCCTGTATATTGATATCTTGAATCTCTCAAAACTAAACAAAGCTCTACCTCTCATAAAGCAAAAGTCGTAATACTGTTCCCAGGCCTTGCAAAAAACAGAGAACACGAACACAGAAAACCTCACTTATGTGAAGGACAGAGCAGAAGAACTACTGTCCCCAAGACATAAACCAATCCATTAATCCTCCAGTTATAGGTATCTACAGTTGTAAGCAAACATTGTCATTCTCCAGTACAAAAGCAAATCCATACACTGTTTGGCTGTTCCATTGCTGTTTGGCCCCGTAAACTGGCTTGTGCTCTATTACGGATAGTGATTACCCATCACAGTATTTTCTAACTGTAAGGAAATATTATACAGCTACTTTCATAAAAGACATGTTTCTTATGTTTCGTTCCACAACTGGGTTTTCTATTAACCTTCTGGAGAGTTGCAGAATATAAAAGTATCTTTTACCTTCCATCCTCCAGCTGGAGAGCTCTCAGTCCTACCAGTATGGCATTTTTATTTACTCGACTTAAATCATCTCCAAGAATGACCAGACATGACAGACCTGTATAAGTCATTGCTATGTGCCCACTGTCATATGGATGAGATATACCTGGACCCTAGAAAAAGGGGGAAAAAATAAATATTGAAACATTGTAAGACCTTACATTACAGTCAAGCATTCATTTTTAAAAAGTAAGAGGTAAACAAAGTTATTTTCCCTGCAATCTTTATGGTATGAAGGCATCCCACTCAACTTTGCTGAAACTAAGCTACTGCACAGCTCTGCTACCCCTGTAAACAGTTGGTCAGCAGGAAGCTTTGGAAAAAAGCTTTGCCAAGACTGGTATTTCTGCCAGTTAAGCAAAATGATGGGATGTCCTTAACTGTGCCTAAGTTTACCCTGACAAACCACTGGGCAGTAGATTCCTGGCAGCTGGGCCAAACCTCTGGAGGTGCTTTCCACAAAGGCTTTACAATCTAATGATCTACAAGTAGAAAGCAGTGAGAGGGATTACTAGTAATCTCTCTGTCAATTGAAGCAATACCAAATTAGCCTCACATCTACTTTCATGTCTATTCTAAAACAATAATCAAAGCTTAAACAAAGTATTTATATAGCAAATAATGTCAACTGAGAAGCTAAACCGAGAGTTAAATGCTGACTAGTTACACAATACAAGTAGCAATAATGGGTGGGGAGGATTAATACAACTGTGCTAAAATTATTATTTTTTCCTTCTGGTATTTTATAGGCACATCCTGGACTGTACCACTTCATGGCAACAGAAACCACATGTAACAAGATGACTTTGGATACTTGGGATGGTTCAATTTGGAGCAACTGGAAGACAAATTTTTAAAGAAGATAAAGTTATTTGTGTCTACTGAGCAGCAGAAACAAGCAAGTTTTTAAACCACATTTTACTAGGATTCTTACCTAGTTAGCTGCCATTTTTATTTTGCAATTCACCATAAAAACACATGCAAAAAGCAGTATAAACCAAATTAAATAAGATTATATTATATGTACACAGTCTTTTTCAGGCAAGTCACGCTTATTTCCAAAGCCAAGAAGCTTTGTTTCTAAAAAGAAGCTGAGAGAAGAATATTTATTACCCACGAGGAAGCAAGGGACTGTTCTCACACTAGGCAATCAAACACAGTTGGGAAAGGGAGGCAGAAAACAAGGTGAAAGTGGCTGCAGCAGCACTGAAAAAGCTCTAGCTACACAACAGAGAAGGGGAACATGAGGGTGAGTGCTGAGAACTCCACCTCCTCTCCCTCAAATCCAGCCCTGGACTCTTTGTTGAGAAGAGGGCACAAATCTCAACAGCTCTCGCTCCTAGCCCTGAGCTGCCAGAGCCCAGTGCATGACTGTCTCCTGCCCTGCACATCCCCCAGTCACACACACAGAGTGACAGAATGGCTGAGATTGCAAGGGACTCTGGAGGTCACCCTACAGCCAGGTGCCTGGGACCGAGTCCAGACAGCTTCTCAGTATCTCCAGACTCCAGAACCTACCTGGGCAACCTGTGCCAGTGCTCCGTCACTCACAGTGAAAAAGTGTTTCTTGATGTTCAGAGGGAACCTCCTGTGTTTCAGTCTGTGCCCATTGCCTCTGGTCCTGCCACTGGGCACCACTGAAAAGAGCCTGCCTCCGTCCTTTGCACCCTCCCTGCAAGCATTTATATACATTGAGAAGGCTCAGGGGGAATCTCATCTTCTCCAGGCTGAATAGTCCCAACTCTCTCAGCCTTTCCTTGTAGGAGAGGTGCCCCAGTCCCAGATTTCCCCATGGGGCACCCCACAGATGGAGGACAGCTGTGCCCTTAAACAACTTAGAAAAAGCTACTGCAGTCATGAAACATGTTTTTCTAACTTGAGTAGATGACAGGCTCTAATCCCAGAAGGAGTAACTTGGCCTATGATATCAATTTTAGACATTTTAAATCAAATAGAACCAAAAATATTCCGTTCAGAATACCTTCCCCTTAAAAAAAAAATAATATAACCAGCTTAAAACCCTTGTGATTCATCGGCTTATTTCAAATGCAAACTTCTGCTCCAAAAATCCAGACATATAGGGTGACAAAAATTTGCCTTGGCACAGAGAACTATTCAGTTTAGTGTCATTCATTAATTTCCTCTTAAGAAAAGCAAGTCTCTCTCTATTCTAAAAAGCCAAATTTGAACTAGTTCTTACCCTAAAAGGATTCTCAATGTCCCAGCTCTGCAGCTAAGGCTTCTCACATGTTTTGTTGAACAAAATGCAAGACACACACTTGCCAATGAAAAATACATGGAAAGCTTCTCCAGTATTAGGACCAACTGCTTACAAAGTGTCCCAGCAGTTCCCATCAGCAACTACAAAGGAAACTAAGTTTACAAACATCTGTATCATCGGAGTTAAACTGGAATGAGAGGAACACCTAATTTCTCCCTACTTGGAATAACCTAGTACAGAAGGTGCTTCTGCTCAGTTCATACAGTCGCACTGACAACGCCAGAGCCTGCAAATCAATGTTCACTGTGCACTGTGCACCACTGCTCTGTTTATGCGCTTTTATAGGTAGTTCACCTCCAAATCAATACTGACATCAAGAATAACAGATCAGTAATAGATACAGTGAAACAGCTCGACTTCACTATATTCAATACATTCACCAAGCAAGGAAGGTTTATTGTAAGGATATTCAGACTTGCTTTTTAAAACCATGTTTACGAAAACTCTATCCAAATTTCCAACTACTAAAACCGTGTTTGGATATTCAGGAAACTTTCTAAGGTATCTATAGTTCTCAAGCAACATTCTCCTTCAAATGACAATCTTCCAAACAGTGTCTACATAAAGTAACTGAAAATTCCTTCTTCACAAGATTTATGTTTTTAATTGTACTTTTCTATAACCATGCTAATTCCATATTGCCTGTAGAGCTTTGGTAGCCAACAAACATGGTTAAATGACTGGGCCCTTATTTTTTAAGAATACAGGCATTTCTGTTCCACTATGACTTACTGCAGTAAAAACAGGATGCAGACGAAGGATTATAAGCACATATACTGTATGCTTGTGAAACTAAATAGTACCATCCTCCCCTAACAAATTATACCAATCACTACAGTACCTGGACAATGTAGAAATTCTATGCGTCCTTCCTTTTCTAAGCAAACATTTTAACATGTACAAATAGCACACTCCTTTTCCAAATAGAGAGTTTCAGCAACACCAGAGCTGTATAAAACTTTGCAAGCTAGTAGTTTTAATAAAGAGCACAAACTATTCTTGCATGATGCATATAAAGCAAACAACAGTGTATGTTGCTTGTACATACAATCATGAAGTTCACAGCTAAATTAGTACTGTCATATGCCTCTGTCCTTGCATGAACAAACAAACATACATTTAGGTACAAGTAACACAGAAAAGACTGCTGGGATACATGATTTTCAAATATCATCACAGAGAGAACCAGGGAGATGGTCTCCGCATTCAAGAACAGCTGCCTGTAGGTCACACAACTACCTTAACTACTAATAGTTTTCTCTTATCACAGGATTATCATGTGCCAAGTAACTACATTGGTGTATTGATAGATATACTTTAATATGCAAGTACTAAAAAAGCCAGTGGAAGTGACAGAGGGTCCAACATACTGGTATGCAGCCAATGGCTTGAGAATATTTGGTTTAGGGCCCAAAATCCCAACAAATACAGCCAATATTTCAATAAAATTAAATTAAACCAGAAGGATCAGTACCAAATATGAGATCATACAGGAATTACTACAAAGCATACTCGAAGTCCAACATGATGTTTCGTATGTGTAATTATTGTAGGATTTTGGAAGCTTCTGAGAGCCTAACAGATCTTTGTTCACCACATGCGGTTTAAAAAAAAATAAAATAGATATTCACAAGAAGAAGAATAATACAAGAATAATATCTTCTGTACACTAATCATAATTGTTCAAATTTGAAGTGTACTTTAATTCACTTTATCTTCTAGATTCCATGTAATTATTTCAAGCTCATCGTGATCGTATTTATTTTATGTTGTACCTACACACACACCCCAACATATACTCCACATGCTAATACAACAAAACACACGAGCCCATGTAACAGTATGTCTTTGACGGGACAACAATCAGAATAATTAAGACATTTCGACAAAAAGAAACCCCAAACAAAACACCAACACATAAGAAAACAATACTTTTTTGCATAACATTGAGAATCCATAAAATGTGTAGAAACTGGCCCTGTGCTAATTTGCTATGGCAAAACAGAGATGGAATGGCTTTTCCAAATGCAAAAGATTACAGAAAGTCACAAAGGTTTCACGAGATAATTGCTAATACCTCTAAAATTTGCATGGTTGGGAAGAAGTATTGCTACACTGCCTCTGCTATGAGGGACAAAGTAACTCAGGCATTGTGGAGAAGCCTGTCCCAAATTCATTAAAGTTACCGTAGTCAAAGCAGCTGATTTTTAATTGTCATAAAGTCATGCTGTTAAGAGTAAATACAAATAAAGCCCAAACAGGCTGCTGTACTACCATCATATTCAGTAGTTCATCCATTTTTTACACTCAACTAGTTAATAGTATATCAGACGTCCATCCTTGCTTTCAATTTCAGATCCCAAGATTCATTAATTTATATTTAAAATCTTGCTATCTGTCCACCACAAAAATCAAATACTTGGTGATAATTTAGTGCTTTCCCCAGATCTTTCATCCACTCTTCAGTGAGATTTGACTCTTTGCTCTTAAACACAAAAGTCTGTACACCTCTTTCACTGTTCTTCCTGCACACTTGCCTCTACTTCCCTCTTTCAACCATATCAGACCTTCTGCACCATCCATTCTATGACTGTAGTCCTGGATGCTCTTCCTTGGAGGTGTTCAAGGCCAGGCTGGATGGGGCTTTGAGCAGCCTGGTCTAGTGGGAGGTGACCCTGTCCATGGCAGGGGGGTTGGAACTAGATTATCTTTAAGGTCCCTTCCAACCCAAACCATTCTAGGATTCTATCTTTAGCAGCCTTTGCTAACCACCTTTCTCTCTTATATTAAGAGTACTTTCTTTTTGTATGTAGATTTAACTCTTTTGAACCTTGGCTCCACAGGCTTCAAAGTATCCTCTCTTATGGTCATGATGAACTTGGATGAGCAGAGATTTGCCTATGTTTGAATGG
Source organism: Rhinoptilus africanus (assembly GCA_013400135.1). Classification (NCBI taxonomy): domain Eukaryota; kingdom Metazoa; phylum Chordata; class Aves; order Charadriiformes; family Glareolidae; genus Rhinoptilus; species Rhinoptilus africanus. The sequence goes on from VXBO01006810.1 coordinate 68,488, forward strand.
ATACCAGATGCAATAAAAAGTGCATGTTTCATCACAGGAAGAAGAATATAGAAGAACAGGATGTGCTGCACCACTTTATACAGAGCAATTCTGCCCTTCTCTACCAGGTGACTGTTCTTGAGTTAGTTTCCCTACTTCAGTAACAGATCAGAGAAGGAGTTTAGTGCACTGAGAGAAGCCACAATTTGTATTCCAATTTCTGCACTGCCCTGGAAACTCAAGCAGTACCATTTTAGTATGTTTCTTATGCATGTTTCTTAACAGTTCTGCAAACATTTCAGTGTAATAACAGTGCAAAAATTCCTGCTTTCCAGATGTTCTGTTATTATGCAGAAGACACAAGATCATTTATTGGCCTAATTGAAAATAATTCTCACACACACACACACTTAACTGACCTTGGAGGGATTGAATGGCATCCCTAAATATGAAGAGCCTCTGAAGCCACAGCGAATCAAGTTTGAACCTGGAAAGATAAAAAAAAACAAAAACCCAACTAACTTGCTTTGCTGAAACACTCATTATAAACCATAATTCTCTAGTCCAGATCAAGACCTGCTAGTTCAACGCTATTCACAGGATTGCTAAATTTTGCATGTCCCTTTCAGTATGCTCCCAACCTCAGTTTGTTACCACTTTGATTAACAAAAAAAACCCCACAAAACAAAGAAAACCACAAGCAAATTCGGTCCTGCTATAATGACAAAGCAACAGATTTTTTTTATTTGGTCGAAATATAGTGTTCATATCAGCACAGAATTGTCTTCCATGCTCACAAGAAAAAAAAAAGAAAAGATCACTCCCCTGGGAAAGTGCCCAGAGTTAACAGATTTTCTCTGCCCCCCCCCAACTCTGGATTCCTGCCTGGTAATACTGTCTGTTCCCAAGCAGAATTGTTTTAAGATATTTTGCAACATGTACAACATGCAACAGCACAAACAAACTGTTTGCAGTTTTAAGCTAGTACCGATCTAACTCAATACTGTCAGAGTGAAATAGTTAAAATGATGTGAAAGTCAAATATTTAATTGGAGCCATTCTTCTCTCACCCAAAACACAGGTAGAAGAACACTGTAGTTATCAAACATCTCTGTTAGTGATTCAATATGATTTGTTTTCAATGTATGAGAGTACCAGAGCATGCAGTACACGGAAGCGAGCACTGCACACTGTCTAAAGCTAAGTACAGGTTTGCAGGGCTCAAATCTGCTTCTGCACGGCAAGAACTCAATTACGTCACTCCTCAGCCTCTGAAAGTAAAAGCCTAATGAGTGCCTTAGTTCAACTGCACTTCGGTGTTCTTAAAAATGTCCCTCCCCTCCTTTTTTTTTGGCTCTTCACCCTTTAATCTAAAAATCCTCAGGGATATTAGGGAAAATTACACCAGATTGACCAAAGAAGAATAGCAATAAAGCTGAAAGTCCTAAAAAAGATCACTGTGCAACATGGTCTACCAGTTCTGGTATCATTTCTCAGTACATTAGCTTCTAGCTTTAAATACACTCTGCATGTATGCAACACTTAAACTAGAAGCTTTTATCAGTCTAAGTATTTCAATGTGATTAAAGTATGCAAGCTGTTCTATCAGACAAGACTTTGGATGTAATTTACAGGGAGTGAACTACTGTAACAGAAAAAACAACCTAACCTCTATTCTCTACTTGTTCCACCTTTCAATTAAGAGTACTTTTTAATGATTCCACAGGTGTAATGTAAGTCCTTTCAGCCTGCACTAAAAATTGGTATGCTACAGTTTTACCCACTAAAAGAAAACAGAAAGAGTTACTGTATTTGTAGACATAAAAATGCATAATTGATAAATTTAAATCGTCTCAGCAGAGAACTTTTGTCTATTGGCTCCTGCAGTCAAATACTTGTATTTCATGTTGCAACAGGTTCTGGAAAGCACAATAAAATTTAAGTCTCAAGGACTAATCTAAGGTCCTGAAGGACACTGCCCAAAGAGCACCACAATTTGAAAAATGAGGAAATGATGAATGAATCAGTAAGAGGAAAAACAGAATTCCAACTTCTTAAATACCATGTTTCCTAGCTGACATTGTAGAAAAATCACCATTCACTTGGCCCATCTTCAGTAAAAGTGAATCTGTGTCTTAAGCACTTAAGTAAACTACAAAATCCACTTTGAAATAGCACCAATGTGGACACCCTTCATGCAGAAAACAGTTGCTAGGCCACTAGCACACAGCTGTTCTGGCCTGCTGCAAATGAAGAAGTGTTACAATTAGGACAGCTCTGCAGTCAAATAGAGCTCAGCTGCTAGTTGTTAGGTGGAAGGATTCATCCCATAAAGACTGATCCCCAGCTCTGGCCATTTAGACTGTAGCTTATAATTCATTACCAAGGTAGAAACAGATGTATGAAACCCACATGCAGTGTGCTGCTAGTGGGTCACTTGATTGGCTTGACTTGACAGCTACTATGAAAAAGAGAGACTAAAAGTTCATGAATGAAATCGGGATCTATTATTCCCTTCAGCTGTTCAACTTTCATGTAACATTTTAAAACTTTTCTTGTACTACTGTTATCAACTAAAACCCAGCATTGGTAATTTTAAAATACTGGATTTCTAACTGTATTGGTATAATTGATTTAAAATTTATTTTGTGTCTTTATGTCAGCGACTTCTGATCTACTATCCTAAACTTTATGCACTGGCTCCTAGGAGAAACTGAAGAATAGCATGGCTCTTCAATGCCCTTACTACTGCATAATCTTTAAAGGGAGTTTTATCCCCTCCTCCAAATAAAAACATGTTGTCATTAATGTGCATACAATAGATGCTTCCTAGACCTTCAGCATTACTAGTGATCTATAAGGGAATTGCTAAATTTCTAGTTTCCAATTCTTGAATTAAAAAATAGCTGATAAAGGAAGTGTTAAAACAGGAAGTGAAAACAGCTTATTTCTAACCAGATGACTCTGGCATATTGACGTCATGTCTCAAACATTTTTTTTGGTTTCCTGTGAATATACAAGTTCAAAACCAAACGGGAACCAAAGGGGAATAAAACAAAAAACACTCTCTTTCAGTTTATGCACATCACCTCACCTTCTGTGAAGTTGGTTTTACTATTTTATTGCAAAGTACTTGCACCACTTATGTAATAGCTTAGTAGTGCTAATCAAACTCTTATGTACTTTCCTGAACCAGAAACAGCCTGTCAGAATCAGCAATAGAATTAGAAATTAAACATATCCTAATTAAAAGGATATGATCATAGTTCAGGTCCCTTGTAAAAAACTACTGGAGTGACCAGTCCAGCTCCAGCACAGTCTTCTGAAGCATCAAGTACAACTGCAGTTATGAAATGGTACCACCTAGTGTTCACTTTCAGTTAAGCACATTTAACCACTTTCTGAAAGAGCTTAAGACAGAGCAAAAAGTAATAAACGTTCCACCAGTCACTGCATGACTATTGCAAGCTGAACAAAACACACATGGAAAAACTTTTCCAATTCAACAACAGAACTAAAGAAAACTGACCCTTTTGCCAAACCAAAAGACTCCACACTTCAGCCAAGAGCTGAGACTTTCCCGTGAAGAAAACCACGTTACCTATGTGCACATCTGCGAGAGAAGTTCTTAAGACACGTAACAGAACTCCAAGTGGTGACCACAGATGACTTATCCTAGGACCTCTTTTGTTACAGACAGGAAATTTTTGTATTTATATTTTATGATTTGTCTTGCATGGGGAGATTGATAACTCTTACTATTACTTCTTCCCATTCAGGTTACCTAAGCATTCCTCTGGTTCCAAGGCTTTTCTCATTTTGCCAAGTACAGAAGCAAGCTTACATACATCATTAAAATCTTAATATAAAAAAAAAATAATCACAGCTTTAACATAGGCTGACACAGTTAGCACATGCAGATAAAAGTAAGCATAAGCAATTCTTACTGCACTAGGCCTAAAAAAAATTTATTCTTATAAATCAAAGCACTAGGATGTGTCATAAAATGCAAAGATGCATTCTCTAAAATGAAAGTCCTTTATACATCCAGGTAAAGTCTTCAACTGTAGCCATTAAAGAAGGTTATGTTGGAGGAAAATCTGTATTTCTGCTCAGGAAACTCATGATCAGAAAGCTCACATGTAAAAATAACCACAGAAACAGTCAATGACATTTTATCCATTTTTTTCATACTGAAAAATACTTCACATAGAACTGAAGAAAAAAGAAGCATTATTACAAATCCAAATTTAGACTTCAACAGAAGATAGTTTTAGGTCCCTGATGTAGTGTAATACTATGCATGGGTCCTAGGGGTCAAGACTCACAGATAGAATGTCTCAGCTCTCCTTTTGGTGCCATTTCTTAGTACAGCAAAGCATCTAGCTGTCAAAAAGTACAGTCTTCTTCCCCTACTGGGCTGGCACTAGCTCTCCCAGCCAACAAAGTTCACCAGCAACACAAAGCTAACCTTAGATAAATAGATGCATGACTTAGATAATAAATACATGCTTTTCTGCCACTTCAACAAGCCAAACTAGCCCTCAAGCAGGGTCAAACAGTGTCAGTGTCGCTACGGGGGAGGATGGTGGATGAGTATGGCCAAGGAGTGTGACTCCACTCTCTGCAATGAGTTTACTTGAGTACGGAGCTCTGGATTCACTATCTTTCAGAAGTGTTGAACTGTGTTGTTATGTGACTGGCAATAAAACCCACAGAAGAATACATTCTTATCCTAGCAGACCTTAATCCTTAGTTTCTTTTAGTGCCTTTCCATTAGGCCCACAGGTTATATATTTGCTTTCAAAGGCTACAAACCTCTGAACTGAAGCTTCCATTATCCAGACATATCACATACCAATAAATACAAGCATGTTACCTAAAACTACCACAGTATATTGTGAGACTCTTAAGTAGTATTCTAAATCACCAAATTCTGAATGTTCTATGAGGTTCTGTACCACCCTGTTTTAGTGGGCTGACCCCCAACCAGCAGTTAAGCACCCACACAGCCACCCACTCGCTTCCCACTCCCACGGGTGGGCGAGAAAACAGAGAGAAGGAGAGAAGACTCACAGATTGAGACAGAAACAGTCTCATAGGCAAAAAGCTGTGGGGACAAGCAAAGCAAAGGAGGAATTCATTCACTACTTCCCATCGACCAGGCAGGCGTTTAGCCACTTCCCAGAAAGCAGGACCTCAGCTCACCTAAGGGTTACTCAAGAAGACAAATGCCACAACCTCAATCATCACCCTTTTTCTTTTCTACTTTCTCTGGGCTTTTCGTGCTGAATACGGTGTGAGATGGAATGGTGTCCTGGCTGCATCTGCTGGGGGAGAAGGGGTGCAGAGGAAAAAGAGACAGCCTTGATGCTGTGCAGGCACCACTCAGCAATAGCTGAAACTCTGGTGTCTTAGCAATGCTGTTTTAGTCATAAAAACAAAACAAAGCAGCATATGGGCCACTATGGAAAAATGAATTCTAGCATGGCCAGTACACCTACTGTAATAGTTATCGATAACAATAAACAGATACTGAGTTTGCAGAGCATCAACTCTTCTGTCTCCTGTCCATTGAAAAAATAAGTGTAAGGGAGCTTGTAGGTCTCAAAATAATTTCAATTTGCCATCTTAAAAAACTGTTTTAAATAAAAATGAACCAAAATGCTATGGACATGGAAGCTTTGGAAGGACAAACATAACTGGCAGAGAAATTTATTTTTCTGATAAGAATTACAGGAATTTTCATTTTGCTCATTTTAGGAATAAGTCTAAAACCAGTAATGTGATCAAAAAGGAAGAACCAATATTATGTAATAATATATTCCGATTTAAAATATAAGTTTTAAATAGGTTTCCAGCCGCAGAGCCAAAAGTAATGAAGACTTATAAAAAGTACAATACAGTTACTTAAAGTGATATTATTGGAATTCACCATTCCAGATACTACATAATAAAATAGTGTTATACTATAAACGTTTGAAAATCAGTTTTCCCTGGAAAGAGGGATTTATCAGCATGCATGTCAAAGCAGCTGCAGTACATTTTTTCTTTAAAAGCAGAGTAAAGATGCTACTTCTTCGAAAAGGCCAAAAGAGGGAGTCAGAGCTCTACTGCTGGGAGGCTGCCAATTAACAAATACTGCACACCCAGGATTCAAAATCAGAAAGTCAATGCATTTTATTACGAGTAGACATTACAGGAGGGTATACATTCCTTTCTGAACATTTATGTGACTTGCAGCTATTGGTATCATTTACATTTTACATCATTTGTTGTCCATTAGATAAAGTAAAAGTGGAATATAAATAATACTGAAGTTTTGGGGGTTAACTGACCGGATACAGTAGTGTTATTACCAAAAGCAAGAGAAAGTAGGAACAATAGAGTTCTCATGACGTGATACAAAAAACAGAATTGGAGGGAAGTTTGTTCTTCTACTAAAAAGCAGAGATCTATTACTTAAAAAGCACAGAATACACTGTCAAAAGCATTCTCTGCAAAACTACCGTCCTGTAATCTTATGATGGGATGATATCTAGAAAAAGAAGTACATTTCAGCTGTGCCCTGGACTGTTAGACTGCATATCTGCATGCTGAGATTTATACTGCCCTCCGTAGGAGGCTTCTGAGAATGAGACTATTGCAAACGTTGGCTAGGTAGAAAAAAAGCCTTACTGAGAACTAGTGCAATACTATCAAAGGCAAACAAAAAATGCGTATTCTAATCTCTCTTCTTGCAAACTTCATAGTTCTTTCAGAATACAGTCCTGAAGGCTGGGATATAAACCATAAAGTGAGCAACTCCTAAAAAAAAAGCATGTAAAACACAGATTTTTTTTTTTTTTAATGCTAAGGGACAGGAGTCTTCCCATGATTAAAAACACTGTGGGAATAATCATGTGATCCAAACCCCTAATCTTTTATAGTCAGTCCTGGAATACAACACAAGGAAAAACAAATCCATTAGAGCTAATGCCTGGGGTGGATCTGATGGTTTGTAACTCGCCAGAGTAAGAAAAGGGATCTTTCTATTACTATAAAAATCAGGCATCATCAATCTTGACTGTCATATGCTTACTTCATAAAACTGCTTTTATTTTACAGAACTGCTTTTAGGGAAGAGACCTAATTTACATTACAATTAGACTATATATTATAAAGAAGTACAATTTTCTTTCTACAGCTATCCAACATACAAAGTACTTTCATGCTTTTACAGATGGGCACTGGAATTATCTCTTCTCTAGAGATCAGCCTGGAGCTAATCCCACACCAGCACTGAACATGCCAGCAGCTCCTGTCATAGAAGAGCAGTGCCTCCCTGCCCACATCTCCCTCCCTCCCTCCCTTCCACCTCCTCTACTGCTATTAGCCATTAACCTGCACTGCCACAGAAAAAATTGCCAATACCACCTAGCACACAGAAACAGAACCCCTGTGATTTCTGTCAAGTCAGCAGGAAAGGGATGCTTCCCATGTGCACCCTCCCCAGCCCAGATCTGCTGTGCACCTTCCAATCTGGGGACAGCTGGGATGCAGCAACAGCATTACTCCTTCTAAAAACCTCAGGTAAATTTAACATTCACAAATCTAAGGAACAGATTTCTCATTTTAAAGCAGGAACTGTGTTTATCCCTTTTGCTTCTTAACCTTACACCTCCCATTTTCCAAAAGCTGTGCCAAATAACCACACCTGTGCTCAGAGCTCTTGGAATAGCTACAGTTAATGGAAGTGAATAATAATAATAATCACTACTAGACTTGTAATACATAAAACATGTGAATTTCTTCTAAAACTAGGTGAAACATTCCTCTGAGATACTTAAAGGTGAAACTTCATTACTATTCTATACTATCATTATCTTCAAATTAGTTTCACAGCTTCACCTTGTATACATAAAAAAGCCAAACTAATCACTTTTTCTAGCTTTATTCCTTTAGAGGGACTATTTCTAGGATTTGCTGGACATTGCTACCTGAAATTATCAGGACAGCACTTCAGAAACCTCAACGTTGTATTTTACAAAAACCAAGAGCCATCCACTATTCCCCAGGTGAAAAAAAAGCAAAAGTAAAGATGTTAATATCAATAAAAAAAACTAAAAAAAAAAAAAAATCACTCACTGTCTTCTGTGGGAAGGACCTGAAGGGAATAAATCCATTCTATTATATCATCTTTGTTCACCACATCTAAGGAATCCAACATATCCAGACCAGAGAGCGCGAAAAATGCAATTGTCAACCTAAAAGAAAAAGATAAGACTTACACTTCCCACCAAAAATATCATGGGGAAATTAACAAATGGTTGCAGAAACAGAAATATCCATGAATTCTCAGCCCTTGACAGTGGTGCAACACATAGAGCCTAGCTCAGAAAACATGGAATTTATCTACTGGATAAAATTATGCTCTTTGTGCTGCAAACATTTCTCTGTCTCAACAAGGCTTTTCATATAAGCTACCCATCCTTTTATATAGTAATGATATGCCAATTCAGGCATTAACTTAAGGGCCTGATTACCTGAAAAAAACAGTAGAAAGGAAACTAGGTTATTAACATATGGAACACTAGTACTCTGTGATGAATTCTTACATGAACAATCCCCTAAATATGCAGTAAGTGCAAGGTAACACAGAACTGCAGTAAACTGTCCGTCATTGTGTCCCAAACCCAATTTCAGATGCTTAGAAGTTAGGAGTTAAACAGCAAGGCTTCCTTTGTAACCAATCAATGTATAAAGAGGCACAGAGGATGAATTACCATCTAGAGGTATTTATTTCTTGTCCTTTGGTATAAAGGAGCTTAAAAGACTAACTTAATTAAATATTTAAAATTAAGCATGTCAAATCCAAGTACATGAGTGCAGTAGCTAGCATGCTGAATGTCTTTCTTGCCCACCATTTCTTTCCACAAAGGTCTGCTACCATACCCATGAACCAAAACCTTTGAGGTTTTTGTTGTTGCCTCAAACCATTGCAGTCACCCAGCTTACAGCATGGCTCCTCAGTTGTGTTACTTGGTCTGACAAAGCACCAAAGCAAAAGCATTGGGTTAGGAACTTGACATAGCTTTCTATGAGAGAAAATGTTCACGTAATGGTACCTTGGATGTTCTGACACAGATTAAAATTAGCTGGATGCATATTTTGCCACCCACACTTGCATCTGCCTGTCCTTCTAGAAATTCCTGCTCTCCTTTCACCAGATACAATGATGGATTGTGAAAGAGCTGCTACACAGGCAGAAGCTAGTTCAGCATACTAAGGAAAACCAAAAGTTAATGCCAGCTTTCCTTAGGAGACTAAGTAGTAATTTGCAGTTACCTCACAAGCTGCTGAGCCACCTTGGTCATCAGTAGTAGGCACCTCTGAAGATGAGGAGACAGATGTGAACAGAAGCCTCTACAGCCACTTAATTTCTGCATATGGTTCTGCATGAGAACCACAAACAGTAAGACCAAAGAAAAACAGTGATGTGAGTCAGCCCAAAACATGCCTCCAGAAGAAATCTTCTAATTAAAAAACTGTAGCCAACTGATGCAGCAGACATTGAGCTCAATAAAATGGCGGAACCTCAAAGGGTGACATTCCTATCAGTGGGCTGACCGGCTGCTACAGTCATCCTGTAGCCATTCATAAGACGAATTTAAGTCAACAACTTCTGCTTCAAAACTGTTATCATCTAAGATTACATAGCACAAGCAGTGGTCACAACTCAGTTGAATAATGGTGATTTAAGATGAAGTTACTTGATTTTACTTGGACCCTCAGCTTTTGCATTTCTTGTCATACCACTCTTACAAACAAGAGGTTTTAATCTATGATCTGCTTGAATATTGAACACGAACGGTCCTTCAAAAATAATCCCTCTATGCAACTCTAAAAAAAAAAAAAAAAAAAAAACAAGGAAAAA
>VXBO01006810.1:79158-93509 GCA_013400135.1 Rhinoptilus africanus
TTTCTCAGCATCTTTTCTTGATGCCTTCAGCTACCTTACTGCATGTGTATTAATTTAGGAAGTAAAACATTAATATTTACAGATGAAATTTATTTGTTAACTGACCTACTGAAAGCTTACAAAACACGTATCATTTGTCTTAGTTTCCCCCCCCTGCCAAGACAAGCAAGTAGAGACATTTCTGATGACAGATTCGGAACTCTTCATCTTCAGACATAGACAGAGACTACAGTTTCTCAGCAGAATTCAGAAAACATTNATAAAGCTCAAGCTTACTCTAATTATTGGATTTTAATATGTCCCTCTACTATTATTATTACAAATAAAGTTTTAGAGTAGATAGAGACAAAAAAAGTATGTTTCGCACACAGGTAGTTCTATGTGCAACAAGAGTGTCTTTTAAGCCATCTGATGACTAAATAAAAAAAGGTCTTTCAAAGTGTAAAATCAACACTTCAAGGCTTACATCAACTTTTGCAACTGATCAGATCTGTGTAACCCAAAATCCGACTCTGGATAATAACCCACTATTTCAAGCAAAACCACTACTTTTATAAAAAGACAAAGAATTTACTCTTTTGTTACACTAAACTATTTCTTTGAAATCTTGTATGTATTTTCTGATTTTCACAAAGTTTGTCAATCTTTTACTGTAACTACTTCAAGACCTTTTGACACTATGTTATTCATCTAAACTACTTCCCATGAGGCAGAAACAACATACGAACTACAGCAGTACAAACTGGTGCAAACTAGGTCTAAAGCCACAAGGCTGTGTATGTACGTGACAGACTACACTTAAAAATACATGTATCAGATAAATTAATGTAAAAAGTGTTTTTACATATAGTTAAGTTCCAGTTCACTTATTTAGAGCGGCTTGTCTGTGTTGTTAGTACCAGCATGACTGAGGAACAGCCTGTGCAGTGTACTGGAATTCACATAGGATGTGCAAGAACATCTGGCACCACAGGACACAGATAGGTCCCGATACAGCCATCTAAATACTGCACTGTCATTCCATATGCTATCCTGCTTCACAGAAAATTAACGGACATGTTCTAAGACTAACAAAGACAACTCTTAGCAGCACCTCAGCTGACACATAACTTCATATACAGCAATTTCCACACAGGGTAGCCCTTTGAAAGACAATTCCCCAAGTTTGGCATCACTTTCTCAGCATCTTTTCTTGATGCCTTCAGCTACCTTACTGCATGTGTATTAATTTAGGAAGTAAAACATTAATATTTACAGATGAAATTTATTTGTTAACTGACCTACTGAAAGCTTACAAAACACGTATCATTTGTCTTAGTTTCCCCCCCCTGCCAAGACAAGCAAGTAGAGACATTTCTGATGACAGATTCGGAACTCTTCATCTTCAGACATAGACAGAGACTACAGTTTCTCAGCAGAATTCAGAAAACATTTCTAAAGTGACTGATGTGAGAAGCTGAATAAGCGTGCACCTTAACAGGGCCCCATGAAGAGCACCATTAACTGCATAAGAGCACCACGAAGTACCATAATCTGAAAGACTTCAGAGACGAGGAGAGTTACATTCTCCTTTAAAACCTCACAGTGCTGACTGACCATGTATGAAACACTCTCAACCAATTACTTAAAAACTACTGTTGCTGATGCTGCATGCAGTAACTACAGACAAAAATAATTATGAAGGCTCTGAGCCAGTAAGTTGAGCAAATAACGTGAAATCAAATTTCTCACTCCTTTAGTGTTTGACAAACTGCAGTTTCAGTTAAAAAGCACCAGCACTGTGTGGAAAATTTCATGGTCTACCACCCTGCCTGGTGACAACAAAGGCAGCTGTTTCTGCTGCAGTGCCGCAAACCAAAACTAAGTCACTGGTAATTTTTTTTTTTTTTTTCACAAGTCTCTTCTTCATTTAGGCGAGTTTCCATATGTAATTAGCTGTGGAACACCACAAACCCAGGAATAAGAATGGTTGAGAATAAAAGGGTAACACCACTTCTTTCTGCAGCAGTACCAGCTCAGGGGGCTTGCTGAACTTGGTGATCTTGAAAATTGTCTAAAAGGCAAACTTAGTACCCTCAAGGTCAAACTAGGGAAGAAACGTTTACGGTTCAATCCTCTGTCTAGAATTTGTTAACAGACATGTAAGTACATCTGCAGAACAACGACCTAAAAAACAGCATAAGAGAACTGAAAAGAAACTCTGCTCAGTCAAAAAATGCATGAATTTAGACGACCACAATTTTTATTCTAATTGAAGGTTTAGACTTCGCTCATCAGCCAAAAATTAAAGCATACAAAGACAGTTCCAAACTGGCAGTTCCAATTTTCAGAAAACAGTGTATTTTCAGTGTGGTACAGCCATTATGTACAATACACTGGGCACTAGTTGTTTAATGTATTGTGGCTATGATGACCACACACTAACTTTAAGTTCAGACAGCTCATTAATTTCGCAAGAGTTCTCAAAACAATTAGCATTATTATTAGCATTATTTGGTAAGATCGGGGAAGACCCCATGCAAACTAGAGCCTCTGTTTCAGCTCAGTGGCAACCTGCTACAGCCTGGCAATGTAAATCACAGAACAAAAATGTTTAGGTTGCCAAGGGTCTCTGGAGATCACTGGTCCCGCTTTCTGCAGAACGCAGGGCCTTAAGCGAGATGACACCAGGACCCTGACAAGCCAAGTCTTCAAGGGTGACTCCAGTGCTTCATTGGGCAGCCTATTTGTAGTTAACTGCTCTAATGGTGAAGAACATTTTTCCTACATCTAGACAGTTTTCCCTGAAGCAACTCATTCCCGTAGCCTCCCGCTTCATCACCCTGCTCCCTCGTGAAGGGTGCACCTCCATCTTTCTCTGTAACTTGCTTCTTGGTACTGGAAGACTGATCATATCTTCCCTCCTCTAGGCTGAACAAACCCTGTTTCTTCAGCCTTTCTCCATGTCATGTCAGAGTGGCCAAGGTTAGCCCTTTGTGTTACGATTCTAATGCATCTGCACATGTTATTGTAACTTTAATGCCTAGAAAGAGTTAAGAGTATGGCATGCCTAGGTTTACTCTTGCTGTCATTTAAAATAACTGATGAGGTACACTGAAATATTTGCTAATTCTTAATGAATAAATGATTTACATCTGAAATAAAAATTTCTAACTTTCCTTTTTAATATAAAGTTATATGTTCTTCCACACAGACGTCAGTGCTATCCATACTAGTCCTCACACATTTTTGCCAAGCGCTTGTACTCTCAACTGAAAAAGAAGCTTGATTTAGCAGGAAGACTTGATCAAACCCATTAGGCATTCCCCACAGCATGACCTGCAGGAGATTACAAAGTGAAAGCATCTAATGATTATATTGGTTGAGTAAGAGATTGAAGCCTCTATGTGTCTCACACTTTTTATCACGTGCAGCTTGACGATCAATCGTCTTGTGCCTCAGCCGCAACTGACTACCTTACATGAAGGCTTTAAGAATCTGAAGTAAATGCATTCTGAAGCCATTACAGAGACAAGTGTCCCTCTAATTCGAAGTGAGGAATGTACTTCGGTAATATTTTAACTTTTATACTAACTAATGAAGAATTAAATTGTTCCTGTTACCCAAACAAGAGCCTTCTGCATGCAGACTTTGAGCTACAAAAGGCTTAAATCACTTACTTTAATCCTCCCTGTTTTGCAGGGAGGATTAAGAGAGTGAAGCGCAGGACTGAAAATAGATTAAAAGGCTCAACAAGTCTTCCCTCGTGAGTACTGGGGAGTTTGCGCCAGCAGCCTAAACCCTGACATCCGACTCGTATTTTTTGGCGGCCGCCTGCTGCGGGGCAGACCGGGGGGAGCGCTCTCCTTCCGTCCGCCGCCGCCCGGCCCGGTGCGGCGCTGCAGCCCGCCCACAGACGGGGGAGGCCGGGCAGTCCTCCGGGAGGCATCTCCCCGCAACGCCGCAGCGGGAAGGGCCGCCGCCTGCCCGGGACGGGCGCCNGGAAAGGCGCTCTGAAGGCAAAGGGAAGGATGTGCCGTCACTCAGAGCCCGCCGGCCCGAGGCGGGCGACGTTTTAAATCCGTCACTCGCACAATACACGGGCAATACACATCATCGTGTCACGGGAATTTTGTGACCAGTCCCGAGGTCGGCTGGCCGCTGGCAGGCAAGGCGGTCGTCATCCCGCGGTGGGTGCTCATCTGCGGACCATGTCTCCAGGCTGGGGCAAAAAAGCACAATGAGCTCATACGTAACTGTATTTTTTGTCACATCCACGCATCCCGTCGCTTTCCCCCTCACCTACTGGGAACAGGCAGAAGCGGTTGGGAGGCTGCCGGTGTCACCCCTTCTGTGCGTTCCTCCCAGCCCTGGGTATGTCTGCGGGCGCTGGTGACAGGAACCTCCACCTTGGAATCAAACAAAAAAACAAAAAATTGGTCTTCTTCGCTGATGACAGAATGAGTTGCATCCATTCATTAGGTCTTCACCGTGTAAATGGGTACAGAGCAAACAGGACGTGTCTGGCTGGCCGGCCAGAAAGAGACTGGTCCCTCCACACTGTCACAGGCAACAGCAGAAACATGACATCAAGGTTAAACCTTAAAAATCCAGCCAGTGTTCCCAAAACTCTTCTGGCAGCCAGCCTCCTTATTTAGCTAAGGATACAAAAACATTTAAAAAGCAGGAAAAAAACCACCTATGTTGCATCTTCTTTGTGTAAGTTACAGGCTTTGCCCAGAACAAGCATTGCCAGGAGATAAAAGCTCTTGCCCTTTTAAAATTATTTCTCTTAAGCACAGGAATGACTATGCCTGCTGTATTTTTGTTTCCTGATAACAAGCATGACTTACTATTTAAATTTGTTTCCTTTACANATTCCCAGGGCGGCGACCCCCGGTCCGGCCCCTGCCCGCCGCCCCTCAGCGGTGGGAGGATCCCGGCCCCGCTACCTGCTGGTCTCCAGGGACGAGTAGCGCTCGGGCAGGATCTGGAGGCAGCGCTGGAAGAACCGCACGTGCCGCTCCCGNAGCACAATGAGCTCATACGTAACTGTATTTTTTGTCACATCCACGCATCCCGTCGCTTTCCCCCTCACCTACTGGGAACAGGCAGAAGCGGTTGGGAGGCTGCCGGTGTCACCCCTTCTGTGCGTTCCTCCCAGCCCTGGGTATGTCTGCGGGCGCTGGTGACAGGAACCTCCACCTTGGAATCAAACAAAAAAACAAAAAATTGGTCTTCTTCGCTGATGACAGAATGAGTTGCATCCATTCATTAGGTCTTCACCGTGTAAATGGGTACAGAGCAAACAGGACGTGTCTGGCTGGCCGGCCAGAAAGAGACTGGTCCCTCCACACTGTCACAGGCAACAGCAGAAACATGACATCAAGGTTAAACCTTAAAAATCCAGCCAGTGTTCCCAAAACTCTTCTGGCAGCCAGCCTCCTTATTTAGCTAAGGATACAAAAACATTTAAAAAGCAGGAAAAAAACCACCTATGTTGCATCTTCTTTGTGTAAGTTACAGGCTTTGCCCAGAACAAGCATTGCCAGGAGATAAAAGCTCTTGCCCTTTTAAAATTATTTCTCTTAAGCACAGGAATGACTATGCCTGCTGTATTTTTGTTTCCTGATAACAAGCATGACTTACTATTTAAATTTGTTTCCTTTACAGTCGTTTAGTTAAGTAAAAATAATTGCTTTTTAGATCACTAAGGAAAAAGGCTGTTTAAACAACCAAGCTGCAAACACCTCAGATTAAAACAAAAAAAATTGGTATATTACCTTCTCTCTTAACTTTGCCAACCTTCTTTCTTTTTCTCGCTTCTCTACGTCTTTTCCTTGTTTTTGTAGAATCCTTAGCTCCAGTTTATGTAGACCCTGAAACATATATCAAATGGAGAAGCAAACTTTTATTTTGAAGTAAAACAAGTTGTATGAAAGTATATATGTAGCTTTTTCACAGTTTTTTTTTTGTTTAAAAATTATTTTGTCATACTATAGAATAAAGTTACACTAGGTAGCTAATTGCTGTAGCTTGTCCTGCACAAACAAATTATAGTTACGCAGCTTTGTAAAGAAAAGGATTGTAGTAGTTTAATCTGTTTATAAAAATGAACTTTTGTGTTGTCCTGGTTTGAGGTAGAACAGAAGCAACCTTCTGTTCAGTGATTTTACTGAACAGTAATTTTACCTAAGCCTCTTCTAACCCTCTGACAACAATTACCAGTTCTCCAGTAATCAGATTGACACTGATGCAGGATCTAACTTAACCTTACAGCTACTGAAACCTGCAGGATCTTCAAACACCTCTCTTTATTTCATATCTGCACACAACAATCAACTCTTCTGATGTTTTCTACAGCACGGAGTGCAACACAGCCCAAGCTGGTTTTCCCCAAACATTTTCACATTGCAGTAAATAAAACCACTTCTATATGTAGAAAGAAATATGGGGTTGAATAATGCCATAGAACTTAGATACTAAGGAAAAGGAACATCTTTGTCCAAAATAAAGTTTCATACTGTTTCTTGTATGTAACAAATACTGTTACTTATAGTGAATCAAAAATAGATTTAAATGAATGAAACATGGATTTTTAAAAGTGTTTAACATTATATTTTAAGAGGAAGTAAGCAAATTTAAAACAATGACATGCATAACTGGAGATGTAATTACGCACATGCTCTTGAAACTTAGTAATTTCTTCTGCAGCGATTCTTTTCCTTTCCTCCTTTTCAGCTTCCTCTCTTTTCTCCTTTTCAAGCTTCTCAAGTTCCTCTTTTTCTTTCTTCTGCAAGGTATACCCTTCCAGCAGTAACCTGATATGGCGTTGGCGCCGACGTTCTTTTCGTTGCTTTTTCTCCTTTTCTTCTTCTAGTTTTAGTTGTGATGCTTGTTCCATTGCAAATGCTATTGCTTTCTGTTTCTTCCATGCTTCAATTGCTGCTTGTTGTCTTTTTCTTTCTTCTTCTGCTTTTTGCTTCTGTGCTTCTTCACGCTGTAGCCATTCTTCCTTGATCATTTTTTCTGCTTTCTCTTTCTCCTTCAAGTTTCCTTCTTTTTCTTGCTGCTGCTTTTCTTTCCACTTCTTAATTGACTGCAAGAGAACAGCAGGAAATTTAAAGAAACAAGTTTTCATTACAATTTTACACATTCCTGTTGATTTGTCTGATGAAAACACATGTTCCAAGGATACAAACTGCAGATAGGAATTAGAAGTCTACTAAAGGCAAAACTTAAGGCAAAGAAGCACCTGTATCTGCCTGCTCACAACTTTGTTTTTCTATTTTATGGATCACAGAGGCAGGCTTAATATGTGCCTGCTAAAATTATTTAAATTATGGCATTTATATTAACTTTGGGTAGTTATGAATGTTGGTGTAATCTGCTTTTTTTAATGCAAACGTATTTCAGGTCTTAATTTTTTTCTTCAAATTAACAATTTCACATACTGTTTTATAATTTGGTTTTTATGTCAGCATATCTTTTATTACTTGGATGGATAGTTATTGAAGGAATCATAATTCTCTATGTCAGTATGGCATAGGTATATTGCCTCTATGGTGGGACAGACGTTCTTAGGGACAGATGTAACAAGAACTGCAATTTCAGATAGGATCTTACTTCCTGCTCTGGGATTGGCATCTAACTTGCTGGACCACTGCCATGAAAACCATTTTTTAATATACTTTGGCAACTCACAGCCCACTTCAGTGTGCTGTTAGGTCTATTCTTACTGGTAATTCTTTAAGACAAATATTTTTTGAATGTTGAAGATACTAAAGTTAGATACCATGAACTACAACAGAAATCCACCTAGCACTACCACCAGAGGTACAAATACAAAAATAAGAAATGCATGCATTTTAAAAATAAGTACTTTTTCTTAAAGCTTTAAAAGCCTGAGGGGGGTTATTTTACCTCTTTCTTTCTTTCATGTAAAATTAGAAACTCTTGATACCATTTGCAATGCTGTTCTATATCTTCTTTTGTTCTACCACAGAGATACTCAAGGGCTTCATCCATATAAGACAGCCTTCCTTTGTGTTTTGTCCATACTTTCAGAAAATTTTGATGATCATAATCATCCCAGCCTCCTTGCCTCCCTCCTGTTAGCTGAAGAAATCTTTCAAACTCTACTACTTCTTTAGGTAGATGATTTTCCAGTGTTTTAGCAACTGAGACCCTGGCTGATGGTAATTTCAAAGCTTTTTCCGTTGTTGAGCTGCCTAACGCCCACAGTTCCACTTTTCTCTCAAAGACACTGAGCTCATTAATGGCAGTTTTTTCCTCCTTCAAAAGCTGTTCATATCTGAAAAGAGAACACTGAAATATAAGAAAAGAAATCCAGTATTCATTGTTCATTCACCGAAAATGAATTTTGGAATTGTTCAATACCACAGAAAAGCTATTCTTCAGAGATTAAAACTGAAATGGTAGCACAGATAACAGTACAGTTGTAATGATCCCATAATAAAGCACTACACAATCAGATTTGTTACCCTTTTACTGAAAGTGTTTATGGCACTCAAATAACGACTAACTCAACCCCCTCCTGACACCAGTAGAGAGAAAGGGAAGAAAAAATCCACCCACTTAAAAAACAAAACAACAGCAAGAACAAAAACCCCACAATCTAATTTCTTCTGCAGCCTTTCTCTGAAAAGCCTTTTCATAGGGAAATGATTGTTACATTGGATCACTGCAACAGCTATATAAACAGCCTCTCTAAAAGGTTGCTTATCAAGCTTCTAAGGTTGATAGCTTGAGTTTTGATTTACATACCACAGGAATCACTACCGAAGGAGTAAATCAAAAGAATCGTTTACTTGATTAATGCAAAGTTTTCACTGTGTCTTATGAAAGCATATTTTCTTGTAGCTGAAGCATGTATAAACATACATTTGCCTCTGTTCCTCTTTAAAAGCATTGATTGCATTTTCGGCTTCTTCCATCATTTCCTTGAGCTTGTCAACAACTAAACAGGAAAAGAAAAGAGCGTATAATTTAAGAAGTCTACAGTATTTACCAGTAATTCAGCACTACCCAGAAATGTAGGCACTTGCAGAGACCTCTGGGATACTTTTATTTCAGCGTAGAAAAAAGCATGCATTTCCATCTCAAACAGACTTAAAAGACAGACTCATTTATTCAAAAAGCGTGATTTAGCTAACTGGATGCAAATCCCAGTGTAATGTTTATTTCCATTAAAGAAGTCTCATTCTGAATAACCTTCAACCAATTTACAAAGCTAGCCTTACCCTAAAAAGCTTCCACTTTTGTTTTTTATAACAATGCAGTTAATGACTTAAGAAGTACACTCAAATCTTTGATTTATACCAGGCTGTAGCAACCCTATTTAACCTACAGGTCACTACTTTCATAAAGCTGACAAAGAAACATCAAAGTAAGACTTTATTCTGTGCAGTCAGCATGCTGTAGTCCTGATATGGAGAATGACAGCAAGACAGCTGTCTAGAGAAGATCTATTTTGCAATGCTAGAAAAAGGTTTTAGAATCTGTTTTAAACCAGCTCAGCATCTCAACGGACACATGTTGAACACATAGTTTAACTAATCTGGCTTTAAAAACTAATAAACTAAATCAGTACGGTTATATCTGTATGTATATCTGTACGTATAACTCTTAGTTGATTTTTCATGCCTTGTTAGTTCTTGATATCTTTGCGGACAACTTCAGAAGATAATGCATTTTTATAGAATAGACACTGAATAAGTGAAATGAGATGCATCTAGCTCTCATCTAATAGGAGGGCTTCAAACAGAGCTTCACACGAGGCAGCAGGGTATCACAGAAGAATGGTTCTTTCAGTGCTTATTTCACAAAGGTTTCTAAACATCGAAACTGAATGAATTGTTTCAGCACTTTTCACAGAATATTCCAACTTACACTTAAAGACATGTGTACAGCTGAAAATGAGTTACCTGGAGACCCTACTCTGTGACCTCTTACCAGATGAAAGGTACTAGAATACTAACTTTATTTTACATAAGGCAAAGAGTTATATACAGAAAAGAAACAAACCCACATCACTTCTAAGACAGAGTCAGTTTCTCTGTTTCCATGCAGAACGGCACCATCTTTCACCATTTCTTACATTTTTATATTCTTCTCTTCCCGGACTCCTGGAAAAGCAGACACACTGGAGAAAGAATATTCCATGTCTGCAGAAGAATCACAAGCCCAACTGTGCAGGAAACGTGTGTATAGAGGAAAATGTTTTTAAATCTGTTATCACAACTTACATTCTGGTGTAGGCTTCACATCTTTAAATTGTCGCTGAAATCTCTTCACATTATTTTGTATTTTTGATAGCTGCTGCAGGATTTTAGCTTCTGTTAAACAAAATAAAGTGCTGATAGTTCTAACAGTTTCTTTACACATTAAATTCAATACAAGAACAAAAGCAATAAAGTGTGCAAAATAAACTGGCAATTTCATCTAAGCAGGGACACAAATTCTGTTTATCATAAGAAACTGCCATAGTACTGAGCATTTTAACATGACTAACTGCATGTAGCTGACTGCATGGGCCATGTATCGCCCCACACAGTGTCAACAGATTTTAAATCAGTAGCTCCTATTTCTAAAGGGGTCAACAGGATAGTCCTATCTAAATTAAATCAGTTTGGGGTTATGGCTTTTTTTTTTCACAAACCTTTTATCAGGTGTCCAGAGTTTGGAGAATATTGCCTATGCAGATGAAACCTCCTCTAGAATTTTGAGGGAGACTTTGACCTAGGCCTCAAAACATTCAGCAATAAAGAGCAATGAAAACTCAGCAATGAAACTTGGTAAGCATATGTGAATGTACTACTTCAACAAGATTTACTCATTCACTGTGTTAACTAAAGTAGAATCGGTGTTTTCACGTACTCCAAGCATGCATCTACTTATTTGCTTTGTTACCACTTGACTCCCCATCAGTCCACAAATACAGTTCTGAGGAGGATGAAGTTCTGGATACATCTTAGGCACTAAGGAGTTTTATCTTCTATCCTAAAAGACTTGGGTTAAGGAAGGGAAACAGAGTCCAGAACTTAAAAGTACCAAAATGTAGCTAAGACATGACCCTACTAGTTCCTGCTGAGACCACAGAAAGTGTAAAAGCACATAGGTCACGCTGAAAGACCTGAACATAGAAAATGGCAAGTTTGGGGGTTCTAGTACACACCCTAAAAGATCATACTGTAACACTCCTTCACAAGTAGTGCCTTACACCACTCATCTTTGTCCTGCAAGACGTACAGGACATGATATTCCCTTAATTAAAAGACATATATTAAAACACATACAAATTTGTAAGGTGAGCATATTTTCAGTTGTCTTTACGGGTCCTTTCCCTTCTTCAACTTGTTTTGATCTTCTGTATCAGCAGCATAGCATGATTTATTTGATTACTTTTGAAAGAATCTAGGTACTGTGATCAGGAGTCACTTTTTTTCCTGAAGTATTTCACTAGTCTGTAAGTAGAACAGATATTGTAGGACAGACTGTGTACTATCTCACAGCACTATTTAAACTAAGAATTCATTATCCAAGAATCTGAAAAATGCAAACACAGACCTGTTTAGAAGTATACTGAAAGGCAGCAATCAGTATGTGAAAAACTTATGTTGTGGTAAGTATGCATTTGTTGAACCTTAGCTAGACTACATTAGATTTTGCAATACAGACACAAAATTGATTCCATGTTTCTAAAACAGTAACATTCCACCAAAGTGGACAGACTTTTGTGTCTGCTACATTCAAGATTAAAAGAAAACAGCTAATAGCACAGAAGGTTTAAAATGTTTATGCTTCTGAATTTTGCAAGTGAATTGTAGAAGTCTTCTTCATAAGCAGTGCACATGGTGAAACACCACACTTGTATCAGTGTCTACATTCCATCTAAACTAATCTCTTTGTACTACGGATTATTAAACCATTTGGAGTCATAGAACAGTTTGGGTCAGAAGGGACCTTTGAAGACCATCTAGTCCAACATCCCCTGCAATAAGCAGGGACATCTCCAACTAGATCAGGTTGCTCAGGACCCTGTCCAATCTGACCATGAATGTTTCCAGGAATGGGGCATCTACGAGCTCTCTGCACAACCTGCTCTGATGTTTCATCCACCTCACTGTAAAAAGTTTCTTCCTTGTATCTAGTCCAAACCTTTCTTCTTTTAGTTTAAAGCCATAAACCCTTGTTCTATTGCAACAGGCCCTGCTAGAAAGCCTATCCCCATCTTTCTTATGAGCCTCTTTAAGTACTGAAAGATCGCAATTAAGTTCTCTCTGGAGCCCCCTCTTCTCCAGGCTGAACAACCCCAACTCTCAGCTTTTATAGCAGAGGTGCTCCAGCCTCCTCATTGTTTTCATGGCCCTCCTCTGGATCCACTCCAACAGGACCATGTCTTTCCAGAGCTGGACGCAGTACTCCAGGTGGGGTCTCACTAGCGTGGAGTAAAGGCGCAGAATCACCTCCCTCTACCTGCTGGCCACACTTCTTTTGATGCAGCCCAGGGTACGTTGGCTTTCTGGGCTGCAAACACGCATACAGTTGGCTCACGTCTGCTTTTCATCCACTGGTACCTGCAAGTCCTTCTCAGCAGGGTTACTCTCAATCCCTTCATCCCCCGGTCTGTATTGATACAGAGGGTTGCCTCAACCCAGGTGCAGGATGCTGCCCATGGCCTTGTTGAACCTCATGAGGTTCACATGGGCCCACTACTCGAGCCTGTCCAGGTCTCTCTGGTTGACACCCTGTCCGTCACCACTGCACCACTCAGCTTGGTGTCTTCTGCAAACTTGGTGAGGGTGCACTTGACCCCGCTGTCTATGCCATTGATGAAGATATTGAATAGTACTGGTCCAAACACAGACCCCCGAGGGACACCACTTGTCACCAATCCTTAGGTGGTCCTGAACCTGATCTCTTACAGCGGGAAGGATTTTTTTCCCCCCACTCCCTGACTTGTGGTCCATACCACTGGAGTGGTATGGGGAGAGAGGCTGCCAGTGGAGACTGAGGCAAAAAAGTTGTTGAGGACCTCAGCCTCCTCCTCGTCTGTTGTTACCAGTTTGCCAGTCCTGCTCATCAGGGGGGTAAGCTTTCTTTGACCTTCCTTTTCTGGATGATATACCTGTAGAATCCCTTTTTATTATTCTTTGTATCACTTGCCAAGTTTAGCTTTAGCTGCGCCTTGGCCTTTCTGACCCCATCCCTACACAACTGAGCAGCATCCTTATACTCTTCCCAGGATATCTGTCCCTCCTTCCACTGCCTGTGCATCTCTCTCTTGCCCTTTAGTTTGACCAGCAGGTCTTGACTCAGCCATGATGGTCTCTTGCCCTCCTTTCCTGATCTCTTACACCTGAGAATTGACAGCTCTTGTGCTCTGTGGGAAGCATCCTTCAAAATCTACCAGCTCTATTCTGCTCCCTTGTCCCTGCAGCTTCATCACCACCCACATGGAAGGGTAACAATGGGTAATAGTCTAAGGGCTGTACCAGGCTAGGAAGTTTCCGAGTGATGTCCTTAACCCAGGCCCCAGAGAGGCAGCATACTTCCTTAAGAGGGTGGGGTCAGACCCTCTGTTCCCCTCAGAAGGGGGTCACCTACAACTATAACCCATCTTTTCTTCCTTGTGGATAGGGGTGTGATAGAGAGGGTAGGCCTTTCTGACCTTCGCAGCACCTCTGGTGAAGACAGATTGTCATCTACATCATCATCCATTGACTGTCATCTTTCTACATCCAAAGCCTTGTACCTGTTCCACAGAGGCACTTGGAAAGGCAGGGTGGGCAAGGAGGGGGTTTGCCGGCCACACCAAGCATGGACTTGCCTCCACTCACTCCTCTCATTTAAGCTACTGCCTTCAGACTGTCAGGAAAGTGGCGGGGGGGGACGATGATACAAGATCCCCTTGATCTTGGGTTCTTCCTGGTGATTGTTCCGTTTCTGTCCCAGGGAAGGCAGAGTATGGCTTCACCAGTCTACCTCTTTCTTGGACTCCCTGATGCTCTTTAGCCTTTCTACTTCCTTTCTACTTGTAGCCCTGCCATCAGGCCAAGCAGATAGAATCATAGAATCCTAGGGTTGGAAGGGACCTTAGTAGATCATCTAGTCCAACCCCCCAAATCATCCACCTGGTCACACCTCACACGGCTGTTCTCACTACTGCCATCTATTACCAGCAAAAAGCTCTGCTACTCCCTGCAGCCAAGAGCTGGACTGCATGTTTTTGTGGGAACAAACAAGCAACAGTAGTGTTTCCTATTTAAACAAACAACAGTAGAATTAAAAAAAAAAAAAAAAAGGAAAAAAAAAAACCCCAAAAAAAAACCCCATTTCTTTTAAGTTTT
>VXBO01006810.1:101210-122100 GCA_013400135.1 Rhinoptilus africanus
TTCTTTGAACCCTGATTGAAGTCTAAATTTCTAGTCTAGATTTACACCAAGAGTAAAGTGGAAGACCAAAAGGGAAATGAAAAAAACCTGAACAAATCCATGTGACAAATCCAAGGGTCCCAAATGAATCGTAGCACATCATTTTAGTGTTCTTTACTCTTTCCTGATTTATAACTGTGTAAATGACAAATGAACCTGATCACTTAATAATGCATCCTAATTCTTCCTTTTTACCTCCAATTCTTTCCTTCTTTATTTCATTCCCTAGAACTTCCTCATGTATTTTCACATAATCTCCCATTCTTGGCTTTACTGTAATTCATTCCTTGTTCATCTCCCTTTCCTATTATAAAAGGAAAATGTTTCCTGCTACTGTACTTGAAACAAACAAAGAGATAGCAGGCCTGCCAGTAAAACACAAATGTTTCCTAATGTGTTACTTAAGCCTCAAAGCTTTTCCTAAAATCATTCTGAATGAGATGAAGGTGATAGTCCTAAGTTTGACTCCCAGTCTTCCAGAATACCTTTCTTCTTAGGCCTGGCAAGCAGAGGCGAGAAATGTGCTCTGGCAAAATTACAGAAAGTTCTAGGCTTGGCCAAACCTCAACACAGCAAAAAGTTGGATGCTCTCCCTGGTACACATTTGTATATTCAATCAACAACCTTAGCAGCTGCTTGTATTTGAAACTGGCTCACTGCATAGGTCACACTACTGACAGCATCAGTCGTGCTGGGGCTTCAAGACCTTACTCAGCAGCTGTCTCTGCCACTTCTTTTCCATCATGAGTTTTTAATTTATCAGCTCCTGTACTACTTTTCTGTAACTGGTTATTAATGCAGCCAAGTGTGATTAACTTTTTTATGCATTCCTTTTCGTTGGCCTTTTCTGTGGCTTCTGTGAAAAACTGGCTGCCTGCTTCGGGCTGTCAGGAACTTTTCTTCCTCCTGTAACATAAAAGCCGAGAGTCTACTAACTCAAGCCACTCTCAGCAGCACTCCAAAAACCGCAAATAAGTCAGAGGCAGATAAATGAGTATGCGTTGCCAACATAATGAAGGTTCTCTAAGGAAGTGTGCCCTGCAGAAAAGAGAGGGGTTCGTAGGTGCGTGAGGAAAATGGATGGCTGGCAAAGCTGACCTGTACTAGGAGCAAGCACAAGGATATTTGTGCACGAAAGCAAAGCTGCCATAGACAAATAAAGAGAATCACAGGGCCTCTCACAAGTGTATGGCCTGGCATTGCTATGGTTGGAAGGGTTTAAGGGTCTTGGCACTGACTTCATAATGGGGACATTCAAACTCTAAATTTTTGTGATAACATTTATTTTTCTCAGTTCTAGTCCCTACAGCTCACTATGGTAGCTATAAGAGTTAAGTGATTAAATTAGTTATCACAATTGAATTTTTAATCAGAATAAAAAAGCTACCATTTAGAATGTTGTACTTCTTTTTTTATTTGTAGTTGCTGTAAGTCCTTGTGCTTAAGCAGCTAACTGGGCTTGTGTGTGACTTGGGATTGTAACTACACAAACGAGCACAGCAATACGCATATGTCAATCGATCACAGTCATAGTTTTTGCCTCCATTATTCTGGATATATGGCTGAAACATGCAAGACCCTGACTGCTAGTTAACATGGAAGCAAGTCTTTGTAGTTTAAAAAGAGAAAATATAAACAAAAAGTCAATTTACAGCAAATTCAGATTCAAAAATCAACTTGAAATAGAACAATTGCTATTTTCATGGCCACCATAAAACCACCCCCGGTTTCACAGGTTATTCCAGATTTCAGTAGCACTGAGATAAACATTGTGGGTTTCACAGCTCTACTCTTGCAATGAAAAATAGCAGTTGGCTAGCAGGTTTTACTCACATTCACTGAGTATTCTTTGACCAACGGCCATTTATCAAAGAGAAGCACCTTCCAGACCATTTTAAACATTGCCTCTAATCTCACACCTGGCCTCAGAAGAGTTTACTGTAAAACATGCAAGAATATACCTGTCTGTGCCAATATTAGGTCAAATCAGTGTTTGGGCAAAAATGCAGGGAATTTTTGTGGGTGTAAGATAGGATCTTGGTACTATTTAAGAGGAAAGGATATGGGGAAGACCCTCAACACATTATCCTGCTGGCTTGCATGATGTCTCTCATCTGTAGTGTACAGTCTCAAAGGTGTATGATGTTGCGATAAGTACTTCTTGTTTCTGTCCTGGCCAAACATCTGCCCTAGTGAAGTTAGTAGAAATGTTGCTGTCTGAACAAGTTGACACAAACACCATTTGAGTCTAACTTGATGCTTTTTGCTAGGGTTTTGGACAGGTTTTTCAGGCTTGTAACACTGCCTTCAGGTTTTAGGACTTCTTGTGGTCAGGTCTTGACCACAAATACTACAGAAGCAGCATTTACAAACTGTGTGAGAGGAAACAGAGAGCTCATAAGGCTGCAAAGTGCTTCATTTACAGTATTGTCTTCATTTTTCATTTTCCTGGAATTTAAAACAATACTTGGAGCCAGAAGAGCCCCAGTGTAAAAAATTTAGAAGCAGAATCGGATGAGAAAACGGAGCAAGGACAGACTACGTGTTACGTATGGAGGGACTGATCTGGTAGCCTGCATGCCACCCTTACAGAACTGTGCCTGTAGCAATACCTTTTGGCCCTCCATGGCACCAGTATTGTGGTTATCAGCATAGCTTCAGGAAGCTGAGGCAGTGATGGGAACCTGAAAAATACACTGTGTAGATCATTTGCAGATGTGTTTGAAGGCGCTGATTCTGTATATATTTGTCCAACAAGGAACATGAAGTGACAATGATTTGGTTTTTTTCTTGGATTACTATCACTACATAACTACCTTGGAAGGATCAGCACGGCCATTATTGATTTCTGTCTGCAGCAGACAGAAATTAGAAAAGGTTTGAAATGAGCCAAAAGTGAGAACGAATCCAAGGAATGTTGGAAGTCTTCTTCTGTGGGAAACCTTCAGTGTCAGACACGTGTTGTCCTAGCAGGGGTTGAAAATGCTATAATCAGTAAGTATCCCGGTGTAAAACTGTGATCAGTAATTAGATTATGTTCTTGTATTTTTTATTCTTTCCTGTTTGGTTTTTTTTTTTTTGCTTTTCTTAGGATACCAGATTTTTGCCCCTTTCAAAGTAGAAAAAGAAAGCAGAGCACTTTTGATTAGTCCCTGCCTGCTGACAGAAAAGCAAAATATCAAGCTGTTATTTTCAGTGGAAATGAATGGGCTATCAAGATGTATGAAACACAGTCACTTTCATGTAGGTGCAGAATTTTTTTACATGCATAATATGCGTGGTCCAGGCACTCCGGTGTTTAGTGCTTGGAGATCTTGCGTGGGTAGCGCTGTGGCATTGCCGTGTGCTGTAGGAATGACAGTGTTGAGAATTGCACGTCATCAGCATTTGTTAACTGTTCACTTTGCAACACACAAGATCAAATAAATAATCATCTCTGCATTTGTACTTGTCCTGCTGCTAGCCACACACGTAAAATATAAGATCTAGAAAAAAACCCATGCAAACATATGTGGAATGTGTGTATTATATCCTGTCCTTGGTAGGTAACATGTACAGCAAGCCTGCAGGTCACAGCAGACCCTTAGATCATCCACAGAAATATATTTGCCTGAAAAACCCAAGATTGTGGGGCAGAACAGAGAAAATGAGGTATTCTTGCTTTCCCCTCACAAACAAGCACTTGTAGCAGGCTGTGCCATGCTTCAGGCAATTGATAAGAAAATGCAGGAAGCCATAAAATGAGCTTTTTCATAGTATGCTGACAAAGCCAGGTGCCAGACAGGTGTGTGATGGTGTAGACTGTTCTGTAACACTGATGATAATAACATCCACAGGTTTCCACTTTTTCCTGTACTTCCAGTGGGTACCAGTCATAGGCATCATCCACTCCCCACATAAACATTCACAGGACACTTCTGAACTCCACTGAGATGGGTAATCCCCAGAACAGAGGCAGCATAAAAGATTGCTTAAAGCCACTTTTGCCCCTACCAGTGAGCTGAGTGGTCACTTCAATACCCCCAGGACAGGTGTGGAATAATTACTAAATTGGCCAGAAATATAAAAGTACAGCATTGTTCACACATTAAGGAAAAGTATAAAATGAAGAGGCTTCTGAGGTAGAAAACGGCTGCAGCTGGCATGAATTCATCATCTGCAATTCCTGGTACAATACTGCTTGCGAAACTACACAGGAGGTGGAACGGAATACAACCTTTGGTGGCCTTGCCTTGTGATGTATAGCAGATATGGGAACAAGATGACACTAAGGAACAGATTAAGTGGCCTACTCGCTACCTTGAGCCCCCATCTTATCAAATTTTGATGAAATGCTGTCCTTTGTACTAACTTTGCTCATCATAATGTCATTGTAATACCAAAACACACCTCCATCCAAAAGGCTATCCACCTACATGAAGCGAGAGAATTTTACACCACTCATAGTAAAGGTATTTATGAGTAACGTCACTCAAACTCCACCCTGAAGGTAAAAAATAGTATAAAAATGGCCCGAGAATGGGGGGATATCAGGGACAAGTCAGAGAGAACTCCATCACAGACTGCCTTTGACTTCCAGGACCAGTCGACGGGCTGAGCCTTTCTTCCCCCCTGACAGGGACGCCTTTGGGTAAGACTGTGACTATACCGAGCGCTTCCTCGTGAAACTTAGAAACCTCTGTAGAGAATCTCTTTTCTACATTTATAGCCAGGCTGTATTGTTTAGAAATTTGTCGTGCGTTTTTACAAGTAACAGTACTTTTATTTGCATGGGCTTTGCAGGCAGTGTATTTATCACCGGCAATCCAAAAAACCTATAATCTGTTGTTTAATTAAACTGCACTGTTTAAGTAGCTAGTTGTTTTGGTTTCTCACCGAATGCGACCAGGGACTTGAGGGGTGCCGTGCTAGTTCGTGAACATGACTAGACTGAAGGTGCAGCCCACTATTAGTGTATCCAAATCGTAACAGTTTAATACATGTTAAACGCGACTGTACTGATAATGGCGAATCGGGCATCAATCAGAACTTAAGCCTAGCCGCACTGAGCCTCCCACCTCGGTGAGGAGCATTAGAACGCAAGGGGGTTTATTTTCTGTCAAAACCACTTTGCCCCTTTCATGCAACAGCAGGGAACACACAATGAGCTGTAGGATGCCAGGGCTTTTTTCTTGTCAAAAGGCACATGTCTCTAAAGCGATGAACATGCAGTGTCAGTGCCCTGTAAGTAAACAAATGTTGACTTACGTAGTTAGGGAGTTACTACCTAAGCAAAATAAAATACAGATTGGCACCCTTTACAAATATTTAGCTGAATCTATGTTGAGAGTGGCATTAAACCCATGAGCATACAATAGTGCATTTGGTAACACATTCTAGATTGGTATGTGATAAAGCTGGAAAACATCCCTCAAGATCAACATTCTCCTTGGAAGTTATTTCACTGCACAACCACACCATTAAGCGAACAGTTATCTGCTCTGACAGAACTTCTCAGGCAGTTTTCTCCATTTCCAAGCTAAGTTAATATTTTTCTCTTTTTTTCAGTTTAATTTTTTTGTTTTATTGGAGAAGTCCAGTGGGACTGATATGCTCTCTCTCTTCCATCCCTCCCCTTTTGACATCTGTCAAGAGCTATTCCAATTAATTATGTTTTCTTTTAGGGAGAGAAAGTCTGGATCCTGGCCATTCCTGCAAGTCAGGTTTTGCTGTCAGGGCACACCACCCTGTTGAGAACCTTTAGTATCGCAGTTGTCTCCTCCAGTGCTGAGGATGGTGTTTGTGGCAGGGTACTATGAGTTGTCTGATACCTGCTGTGCATAAGATAAATTGTCCTTTTTTTTGACCAGACCTTTGCTGACCTTTTGGGGTTTCTGTTTGTTTGTTTGGTGACGTTTTTCTGTCACAGCAATACACTGAGCGCTCAAATGGGTGCACCATTTCCTAGGAGCCAGGAAAAACTGATATGGCAAATGAGTTTGTGATTAGGCACACTGACTCTCTGACGATGCTGATGTAAGGTGGTTTGAAAAGTTCCCCCACGTGGAGAACTCCACAGCAGAGAGATACGTGGCTTTAGCATGATCTTTGTGTTGGAAGCATCTAAACACATCAGCAAAGACATGCTAGCATTTCAGTACCTCTTCAAAACAAAAGCAGTCCTTCTAACACTCTGCTGTGCCTGTGGCATTGGATCCTGCCACGCATTCACATCACCTTGTGTCCTTTCCCAAAGCTGGCTGAAAAGACGCAAAAGGATTTTCCCAATGCACCCATATCCCTGGTGGCAAAGTGCTGACATACTGTTAGAGCAGAAGGAGCTGCCCGAGCATTCCCACCCCACTCAAGGAGTGGCACATGCACCACCCAAGTCTTTCCCTGCTCGGACCAGGGTCCCTTCCCAGCGGGTGACTTCTGGGAGGCGATGAGTGCCCCTTCCCACTCCTTACACACAGACACAAACACACACTCACTCTTGGGCTCTTGGGTGAGATCCCTCCTTCTTCAGTCTCCACTCTGGATTTCCCACAGCAGAGTCTCAGCCATCAGGTTTTATAAAAGAAGTAATTTAAGTGAGAGGTCCAGCAGCAGGGTCAGCCTGGGCTGGGTGCCTGCAGAGAGGGACCTTGAATAAAGAAATCCCTGGGCAGTGACACCCTTTACGCCTGCCTCTCACACGCTCTTCACGCACCTTTTAGGCCAATGGTGATTTTTGGCCTCGGATCTTCTAACACTGTCTGGGATTATTTTTCTGAGTCCAGGCAGTCCGTTGATTGCTTTTATCGTGTTGATGTCTCTGCTGAGGGTTGTTGCCTCCTTATCTCCTGGTTTACGCTTCTTGTGCACTTGCACTTCCTGGCAGAGAAGTCCCAGACTTAGGGAAAACACTACCAAAACATCAGCGTGTTATCAACATTTTTCTTATACTAGAAGACTAAGCACAACACTGTACCAGCTGCAAGGAAAATTACTGAGAAAATTAACTCTATTGCAGCCTAAAGGCTTCAGCAAATCTGGCTACTCATGGTAAGAAGAGCTAGGCAAACAGCATAAATCATACCAAATTATAACCCTAAGTAATTTATTCTAGTTAAAACTTACTTATTTAAAATAAACAACTAGTGTCTCTCAACAATCATGTCCTTTCCATTCCTCAGCTATGGGTTTAGGGCAAATAGCTAGGGGAGAAACTTGTTGGAAGCATAGGAGGAGGCATACCTGGAAACATCTGAGTTTGATGGGGATCTAGCTTGATGAATTACTGCCATGGGGACCATGGTTTACCTACATACCAGCATCTGCGGTTCTCCTGTCCATCCTGCCTTCAGCCTCTTTTTGGGTGGAATGAATGCAATGTGAGCATCTAACTGACAGGTTATTTTTCACATCACAATTGGTCCTGTCATGTTTGCACAAATAGAGGTTCCTGCAAGGGTAAAGGTGCATCCACAACCATGAAGTCAAAAGGAAATCCTGGGCATTCAAATCTGGCTCTAAGTTGTCATGTCACAAGTTAGTCTCAGAAGTATCCAAATGAACAGTGACCAAAGTGTATTTTAGCCCATACATTTCATACAGCTTTTACATAGCTTTGCTTTTATCGGATGAGATTTTACTTGGGTGGATGAAGCAGCAGATGCTGACCGTGCCCTACCACTGCTGCTGGACCACCTGCAGGAAATGGGAGTTGCTTGATGGCCGTGGAGACACCCACTGAGCCTGTGCCTGTCTGCTGTGTCACATCACATACAGTCTCCATCAAAATTAAATCCTAGTCCAAGTGCAAAATCCCATAACCAGATACATGCATAGATAACTTGTCATGGTTGACAAATATCTGTGGGCTCAGATTCCAAGGTGCTGAGGAAAATGTTACACAGTCCCCATCCCAGCACTGATTGCTAGCCTCAACACACATTCTTGTGGGAACCTACTGATACATATATATGTTCTGGTTTTAAACACTCTTCAAATAAGCTTAGGTGTCATTCCTTATCTAACAGCTGTATCTTATCTCTCTTTATTGTACAATATCAAGGTGCTTCCCTTATATTGCTATGTCTGGTATACCAGAAAGACTGAAATCCTCTCTATAAAGAGGAGCAAAGGGAGAAAAAGAAAGATAACTGCTTGGGTCACAGTCAGCAATTGGAGGAAAGAAGAGCAGCAAGGGAATCTACAAATGCTTGTGTAACCCTAGTGCAACTCCTCAGACTTAATGCACAGGAATTAATATTAATCCAAACCCATCAAATTCTCACAAATGCTTTTTATTCATAACACCAAAATTTTGAAGGTTTCAATCATAGTGTGCTTTAAGTGTGCTTGTTAGTGAATCAGGCTGTGCTCTCAATGCGCACTTCTGAGTTAAATTCCAGCTGACCAAAAAGGTGTTGTATAAAAGACAGTGTCTGCAAGTAAATGTGATACAAAATTGTACTGAATGAGCAAACCCCAGACCTACAGTATAGCTGCCTTACGTGACACCCGCAGCACAGAGTGCTCTAATCATTCCTCCTCATACATGCAAAGCTTTCTGAGGGAAGCACCTGAGATGGCAGCCGCCTTCAGAGCTCACCAAAAAGCATCAAACCTACCTGTTTTCTGTCAGTAACTGCCATTATCTCTCCTGATGTGGCCCTGAGGACATTTTCATCCTGACCATCTGCACGCCTGTATGCCATCCACTGAGCATGGACCGGGAGGCATGAACACTGTCTGTGCGGTCCCCCCATGCTGTCCTGGCTTGGGGTAAACCTGCATGCAGCTGGTGCTGTGACATGGCAGCCGAGTGCCCAGAGGTGGATGCCCTAAATATTCAGACATATTTTCCTGTACCACATTGTAAGACTAAGCAAAAAAGCAAGCAAAAAATGGACAGACGGTTAAACTGCCCTTTTTGTCAAGTGTTTGCACCCAACTCTCAGTGTTTCTGTGGCATTTTAGAACGTGCCCTTCCCCACAATATCTGTGCTTGCATCCATGTAATGGAAGTAACGTCTGTCTCTACAAACCTATGTCTGCATTAAGCTCATATACATTTCAGTGTGTTACATTATTTTATAGAACCGGCCTGCTACTGAAAGTAAGACATAATTAAATTCAAATACCTTTTATTATAGTGATTAAGAGCTATTGGGAGGTAAAATTTTGGGCTTTACTTGTAAAACAAGTATTCACACTTTGCTTGCAAAATGCTCACTAAGTCTCAGATATGCTATGCTATGCTAAGACCATATGACGATCAAAATTCTTTTTCTTAAACAACTAATATCCTTATCAAGTACAGAAATATAATGTTTAAGTGGGTTTGGGCATATTGTCATGTGCAAGTCTTTTGAAAGACTATGTTGATCAGGGGCTGAATCATAGATGTCATTTCTACCTAAAGCTGCCATGTAGAGGGTACAACCAACTTAGGCTCTTCTGTTTCAAAGCCAAATGCTCCCTGTTTAAACTAAAGTAGAAGTTCCTCTAATTATAAAGACTAGTAGTAGCACTACCGATGAATTTCCCTACATTTGCAGCAGTACTCACAGTGGATATAATTGGAAAGCTGTTTTAAAGTGGTTAATGTTACATTTTCATTTGAAATGACTGAGCAAAAGCCAGTTGTCTAAAAGCCAGAGATGGATCAGTATTACAGGTTTTATGCATTGCTTGCAGAACTGTTCCAGAACACTGTGCACTCCAAAAATATTAATGACACAGCCGTAAACGAGACAGTAAACTCTTTTGGTGCATGTGGAATTAGGGGGCTTGACTACTGTTATCATCATAATTGCTTAAATTATTAGCAAACCAGAGCATAATGGTGTTTATATTTTGAATAAAATACAATCCAACAAAAGATTAACATAAAAATTAAAGCTGAAAAAAAATCCTAGCTCTCTTTTGGAAAAGAAAAATAAGAAGTAATCTAATATTGATACAAAAAGTAATCGAGTAATCTAATGTTGAATAGGACCAAGAGATTCTGTTTTCACCTTACAGAAGTTTTATGCACAATCCAGAAATGTACAGGCCTCTAACTCTTGCTGATAGGGCGAAAAGTTTGATTTCTAAATACATTTTAAAGTTCTGTCTGTATAAAAAAATACAACACCTGAACTAGTACGATGTGAATCAGGAAGAGGAACATTAAATTCTGCTGTCCGAAGTGCCTGTTTCTTTAGTCTTGAGGGCTTTATAATTTTCTTGGCTTTTGTCACTGTATTAAATGTCTTCCAGAAACATTTCTTAAAGAATAATATTAGCACACTTAATTATTTTTCCACAATATCTAGACAAAGTCGATGTGGTGCTATAATGTCTGCTCTAAAATACATCAAATATCACAATGCTTGAGCAGCAGCTCTAATTATCTACATAAATACATGGACCTCTGTTTTCTAGTTTTTATTTGGTTTTTTACTGTTGGAGTTTAAAAATACACTAAAATAAATTTAAATACACACAATTTAAATATACACTGAAATGTTAAATGCATTAAATCAGTCAACAACAGAAGTTATTGTCCCAGGAGGATGATGGTATTAGGGTCATGTGAGGTAGCTCATAGAAAAAGACACGACTTACTTATTCTTTGTTCTTGCATGTGAAAATCCCTTAGTGGTAATGAATGAGCTCCTGAGGGGCTAGCTGAGAGGGAAATAAAAAAGGGAAAGGCTGCTGCTAAAACACAGACAAAGCTCACGGGGAAATGACCACCAGGCAGCAGAAGCTCACACCAGGACAAACACAGAAGTTGCCCCCAGAGGCTGCTGAAGGGCTGCAGTGTGGTGAGAAGCTGTGCTTGGGATGGTGACCACCTGTAGACACAGGGATGCCCCCCTGCAAAACCAAAAATAGCTGCCAAAGCTGATGAATGGACTGCATACATGATAAGTACACATGCTTGACAGGCATCCCCTTGCAGCCCAATGCATCTAACAGATGCTTGCAGAAAAGGACTCCATTATTGTCCTCTGAATCATGTAACTTCTGGTATGAGTGACATCTTTGTAATTTAGCTTATTGATCTCTTTAAGAGAAAAAGATTTAGCTTTTATTTTACCATCTAGAGCCTTGTAAGCTTTGTTCTTCTGGGAGATAATGTTCTCCAAATGGGTAAACTTGTCAGTGCCCTCATATATACTTCCAATACTTCATTTTGTGGGCAGAAAAAAATAAAAATAGTAAACTGTGCAGTTAAGAGTAGGAATTTTTTAAATTAGACCCTATTCAAATTATCCTTAATCGTTCAGAGGATTTTTTCTGATGAGGTGTGAAATCTCTTCAGCTGGGCACAAAAGGAGAAACACAAATACCATTAATTCTAGCTCCATGCTGCTCTTCTTGCTTTTTATCTGCAATGCAGCAATGAGCAGAGGCGATAACAAAGATGGGGGGCCTGTTTGTTAGAGCTGGTCTACGCTGCAAGTCTTATCAGGAAAAGTATGCTTTTTCTGCTTGGGTTTGTGAAACAGCCAACATTTGGATGGTAAAATTTCCTGAGAGAGAAAGGCAGAGGTACTGGTCAAGTGAAAGCCCATTTCCAGCCCTCAGAACTTATATCAAACATGAAATAACCTGAAAATTAAGACTGAGAAGGCCATGAGGGCCTGTCCAAGGGCTGTCCATGGGAAACCCAGGGAAGCATTCAGACTGTTCTCACCCCATTCCAGCCCAGGCATCTGGATCCCCCACTTCTTCTCATATTAGTAGTAAACCCCTCAACTTAAACAATGCTTGGACTGACTTTGCAGATAAAGTATGTGAGTCCTTTTCCGAAGGGTTAATTAATCTGCAAAAATGACAATTTTCCCAAGGGAAACTGGAGCTCTGAAATTTTGAAAAGAGAACAAGCATTTTGCACTTTGATGCATGTTTCTTTCACCAGTGCTTCTGTGGGAAAAGATTTTTTGGGAAAAAAAAAAAATTCTCTTTTTGACTCCTTTCCAAACAGCAAAGAATTTTTTGCTATTATTTTCTGTGGGGGCTTGGCTAACCAGCTAACAAGTGACTTCTGCACCACCACAGTAACACAAGTTCTGATGCATTTCTAACTGTTGTAATGTAAGTAATGAGAATTATTGTTTCTCTTGTTCCTATGCTATTTTCAGCATTTCCAAAGGAACTATGAAAGCCTGAATTCATAAAAATTACTCATCATTTTTGAATATCTGGAAGAAAAGGAAAAGAAGAAGCAGGTTTCCTGCCTTGTTTTTCAGAAAAAAAAACCAACACCCAAACCCAAACAAGAAAAGAAGTTAAATCAAGAAGCAACTCAATTTTTGAAAGGAAGTGGCAGGAAAAAATTGATTTCTATATCAAGGGGAATTTCTACACAGAGGGTCTGTCTGCTGCTGAAGGGAACAACCCAGGCTGTCTCTTTAAGCTCAGAGCTTGAGGGCCAGCAGGGTAAAAAAGTTGGAGGCTATACCTAACTTTCCAAAGTAAAATATAAATTACTTATGGCAAATAGAAGAGAACATTAGTTTCATGTGGATTACTTTTATTTCCTTGGACTGAGTACAGTTCATGGCAGACATTTTTCTAAAACAGCTAGTTTAAGGTTAGCTGTGGAATGGATAGACTGCAGCCACAAAGAGAGCTGACGATTAGATAGGCAGATGCAGTGTCAAGACAAAAAAAAAGATACAAGGGTATTCAAGTGCTGCCTCAAATGTTGTGGTGCAGGAGAACTTATCAGGAAGGCTTGATCCTTTACCCTCTGTACTCAGTGATGGTCATTTCATGGCTTTACTGCAACAGATCCTTAGACACACTTAATAGCTCAAAAGGGTTTGTGAAAAGTTACTTTGACAAATAATAATAATCTCTTCATTTTCATGTCAGCTTCCCCTTATGCAGTTGTGAGTAGAGGTATGTGCTGTGCATCTCCTGTGCAAATAAATTCATGAGACCTTATTGGAAATACGTGCATAAGCTTTAGACAAAGGCTAAGCCTGAGAAAAAGCTGGATTTATAAAGCAATTTGAAATGAACAATATTTACAAATGCAAATGTATACTGTTATGGTAATTTCTTCCTTGATTTTGCATATTACGTTCTCTCATTAGAAAATTTAACTTTCTTCTTCACAAAAAGTCTGTAGATAACCTATTTCTTAGAATAAGAGAAAAAAACATAAAAATAAATGTTTTCCTTCAGATACCTGGACCTAAATCATAGAATCGTTGAGGTTGGAAGAGAACTTTAAGATCATCAAGTCCAACCNTCACCAGTGCCGAGTACAGGGGGATGATCCCTTCCCTAGTCCGGCTCACCACACTATTCCTGACACAGGCCAGGATGCTGTTGGCCTCCTTGCCCCCCTGGGCACACTGCTGGCTCATATCCAGCCGGCTGCCCACCAACACCCCCAGGTCCCTTTCTGCCGGGCAGCTTTCCAGCCACTCCGCCCCGAGCCTGTAGCGCTGCTTGGGGTGCAAAGCAACATACTGTTCTGTCCCATTCCTAATGGGAAGACACTTTAAAGTTAGTCTGAAAATACTTGCCAATTAATTTGCAATCGCTGAGAGTGTAACTGCATTGGGACTTTAGTCTTGCAGCATTTCTAAGGGCTGAATGCTGACGCCTCTTTAGTAAAGAATGTTCATGACGTACCTTTGAAATGACACACAGCCAATCCTACAGCGCCACAGACACAATCACACCTGCTAAAGCTGCCTGTGCAGCTCCAGGCTGTGGTGGAATGTCTCTTTGATAATGAAGGGTGACCAACTTAGAACTTAAAAAAGAGGGTGTACAGATTGTGTTTCCCATATACCTTTAATATCCTTTCCAGTGTAAATACTGGGAGATTACTGTCCATCAGGGGAAAAAGTCACAGAAGTAGAAAGAAGTCATCAGTTCTGAAATTACATGGTAGTGAAGCTGTAAACACTTGCTGCCTCTTTGGTCTGCCCGGACACTTTGACTGCGTGGCTGGCAGAGCCCTGGCAGCGCAGAGCTTACCTCTGGGAATCCCATGGATGGTGCCTGTGAGAGCAAGTTGGTAGGTGCTGCCCTGCCGTCTAGCCCATACATGTTCTGAAGAAGCTTACAGCTCTGTAAAGAACATTTCAGGTGCCTACCCAAGGTGCCTGCATATTTACTCACCACTAGATGTATTCATATTTCATAGAAAAAGGAAGGAATTAAAAACTAATTTTCCAACAAAAGAAGCATTTTCAGCTAGTGAGGAATCCATGAAGACTTTCCACAGGAGGAAAGCTTAAGAGTCTATCTAGTGTTTAGTTTTAAGTATGTTTTTTCCTATGTTTCCATTCAGAAAAGGACTTTTTCTAAAATGGTGTAGAAGTTGCTGAGTGTGGCTTGGGCCACCTTGTAAGGCTGACGGTCTTATCTGGCAAAAAAACCCCAGCGATTTAGGACACTTGCAGGAAGGGTCTTGCAGTAACCAGCACACCACAGAGCTGTTGACTTTGACAGAAAAAAAAATGTTCAATGTGCTAAAACAGATCAGCCAGACAAAGTCAGCAAGGGTTGAATGTGTGTGTGCAAATATGTATTACACATTCTGTCAATGACAGTTCCTTTTTCATGGGGAGCCAGTTTTGTGTTGAGTTTTTCCATCGTCTGTTATTTGTTTGGCCTTACTATCATTATGTGGTATCATTATTAATGTGGTATCATTGTTATTATTATTGTTGTTATTATTATTATTATTATTATTGTTGTTATTATTATTACAGGGCTATACTCCAATATCTGATACTTAGTAAACCATAGACATTTTTATGGTTTATGATGGGCACATATGCAGCTAATCCTTCCCAGAAATAGTCTCCAGAGTAAGCTGAACTGCTCATGTGCTCCCTGCAGACC
Organism: Rhinoptilus africanus; assembly: GCA_013400135.1. Taxonomy (NCBI): domain Eukaryota; kingdom Metazoa; phylum Chordata; class Aves; order Charadriiformes; family Glareolidae; genus Rhinoptilus; species Rhinoptilus africanus. The sequence continues at coordinate 116,085 of VXBO01006810.1, forward strand.
TGCCACTCTTAGTTTCCTACTCTGAAGCCAAAACAGGGTTCACCAGTTGGTCCAAATGAAGATGCTCTCGACCTGATCACTGATTTTGCTTATATAACATATACATTCCTTATTTACACATATAAAATGCAGGACAGAAAAAAGTCCTGTGCCTGTAGGGTGGGAGAATGCAGTACTGTTAAGCTAAAAACCTCAGCTTTGCAGAAAATGAACTTTGCACAAGTACAAACAAATGTTTATTAGATAGAATGTGGACCGACAATCACCATTGCCCAATTTACCTTGCTTTGATCATATCACATCGTTTGCCAAGCTTATCTAAGTGAGTGAAGCAAGCAGTTGACATAAAGTGTTGCCCGAGCAGAAAATGAACTTTGGTCAAGTATCAGGGAACATAAGCAAGTTCCTGGACTTGTTCATATCAACTTAAAGTAAAATAAATTATCTACCTTTTCTTTCTTCTGTAGGGACCTGACACAGTGCACATCAAACTCAAATTATGAGGTAGGATTTTTTAAAAGCCTACAAATCATTACAAGCATGGACAAAAATCAAGAAAAAACCAGAAACTTCAGAAATGCATACTGCAATGCCTAAGTAATCTAGATTATGCCTTTTCTATATTTGAAAATTCAACAAAAGTTGGTTTTGGAAAGAAGGGAAGCAGTCTGAATGAAACAGGGCTGTATAGGTTTTTTTGGGCAGTCAAGATTTACAGGTCAGTTTGACTTTGAACCAGCAATAGCGATATCTTACTGCATTTGATTCCATTTGATTTAGTTGTTTATGGTTTACTCTTCTGCTATTCTCCCTTGGAAATGGATTCATTCATAGAAGTCAATATATGACTGGGGTGACCCATTACAACTTGTAAATTTTTTTTTGTTTCGCTCGGATATGAGTGTTTGCTTGCTTTATTTTACACTGAGAGATTTAAAAGTCATCAGAAGAGGGCTTGAAAACCACTTGGACTTCTCTAGGGTTGGGGTGATGGCCAGCCAGACACCTACAGAGGCTAGAGAGAAACGTCAGCTCCTCACATGCTGCAGTGGCCAGGACTTAGTCAGTCACTGTCCTGACTTTCCCAAGTCATGAAGCTCCTGGGTTTGGTATCCAGAACACATGCTATGAACCCAGAGATCAAAGTTTTACTGGGACAATTTTCCTTTCTGCTCACTGTGGGGTAGGTCTCACCCCACCGAAATGTAGATCAGACTCAGGGTCTCTGTGCATCATGGCTGGTAGCGGGGCCATCCTGGGACAGTTTCAGCAGCTTGAAGATTTCTGGGGCAAAAGGGTGCCTGTGTTCTGGCCCTTCTCTGTGAAATGGTCTCTGCAGGGAGCAGGGATGGTGAGGCAAAGGAGGTGCTGGGGCTCTCTGCATGTGAGGTGCCAGGCTGCTGCTGTGAGCTGGGTGACACTGCTGAACCAGGGTGGAGCAGCCAGCTCAGAGCACAGAGTGCTGGCCTAGGTGTATTTACATTTTTCATGCCAGATTTCTTACTGTACGTGAATCATTTTTCGATGATTTGGCCACATACTGTTGAAAAAACAAAGGTTCTCGTTTTCCCCAGGGCAGCATGCCTATTAACATTAGTATTGCTGTCATAGGCGCCTGTTTGGTCTATATGACAAGCTGTTCTCTTAAATGTTCAGAGGATGAAAAGTTTAGCAGATTCAAGAAGTCCACAGCAAAAAACCCCACCTCTTTCCATGTTCCTCAAGAAATAAATGGGACACAGATTTGCGAAGAGAGCTAATGTTACAGCCACCTGGCTTATTTGGTGAGTCCACCTCCATTCTCAGCAGTCCAGGCTAGTGCAGCTCGCCCCCCTGTAGATCCCCTCTGAAGCACTGCATTTCACTCTGTGCATCAGTCCTGTGAACGTAAACAGATTATCTGCCTCTCTCTCATTTCATTTAACACCAGGTTTGTGCAAATGGAAACTGATGACTCACAGGATTGTTCTGGGGCTGGCTCATTAGGCTCTGGAGAAAATACCACAATGGCTTTTCCAGAGAGGACAAATGTGGTTCCCTGAATACTGTGTACTAACTGGTAAGTCCCCCTAGCATGGCTGGGCTTTATTGCTCTCTGTGTTTATGCATTTTATTCCTGTCTCTGATCTGTGCTTATTTATGTAAACGCTACTTGTGCAACTGAAAATGCTGTTGTTCCAAGGACACATGCCAAGCAGTCAAAAAGTGTATTGAGTTTCTAGCTGGCATAAGACCAAGGCTTTGCACAAAGAGTCCCCAACTCGTGAGGAGCACGCACAGTATGATAGAAAGTGGTGGCAGAGTCTAGCATCGAAAAGCTTTTGTGTAGTTTGGAGTCTCGGTTACCAGAACCCCCACAAATGGTGTATACACAGGTATTTCTATCTTCGTATTATGTATTTCTAATATCAATGTTGTAAATAATTAACATTTGAAAAACAAGGTAAAAAGCACTAGCGCAGCAATGATAAACAGAGCAAAGAGGTGCCCTGGAGTGTCGCAAGGTAACAGAGGGGGAAACATATTCAATGAAACATCTACAGTGCTTGAAAACACCATATGCTGCTTTGCCAAAAACTCTAGCTGTGCCACTTAACTGTGCTGAGCATTAGTCATGAAACAAGCCACTCTCCTGAGAGGGAATTGGAGTTAATGATCCTGCCTTTAAACAGGCTTCTAAATGCAGGAACCTTCTCTGAGTGCAAGCCTGCAGTCTTCTATTGCGGCAGGGGCTGTCATCCTTGTTAGGACTTCTTCTGTGGTATAAATTATAAAAATAAAGTTTTGCAGGCCTAATTACAAAGTGATTTCTACTGCACTTTCTAGGATATTACTACCCCATGAGCCATTCCAAAGGAACATTTCCTTTTGGAAACAAGACACCTGCCTTAGTGGGTGGTGGGTCCCTACCATCCCACCTTCCTACATCACAGGCAAGAATACCTCTGGGAATCCAGCTAGGAACCTTTGCCAGGGTCTTTTGCTATGATGGCTTGATTCATGCTGGCCTTTGCCCGCATTAGGCAAATGGAGAAGTAACTCCAAATCTGCCAAGTTGCCTCCCCGGGAATATTCCTCGGTGTCAGTGAAATCCCCAAGTGGCTTAAGGGACATGCAGGTGTCAGTGATGGACTCTCAGTGAAAACCGTCACTGATGGGGAAAAAGGAAATAAGACACACCTCAGCACTTTAGCGAAATCCTCTGTCACCTGGTATGGCATTTTGCTTTCCCCGTTCGGTGACCAATGCAGAGCCTTGACACCCCGCTGCTCACACACATTCTCCTCCCTCTGAAGGAAGCTGGAAATGCAAAGAGGTGGAGACAACGCTTTGCGCATCTGAACTGGCAGTTGGAAGAGAAAACAAGTGTTCAGAGAACAGAACAAAATATCCAGCGCCTTGCCAGGATTTGAAAGTAAATAATGATATTCTGCTATATTCTGCCTAATAGTCTCTTTACAATTTCTCTCAAACAAGGTTTAAATACCTAATTCATCACATTAATTTAGAGATTGAAGTGAGGCAGTTAAATTAGGAACTGTGTCTCCTCTTCTTTGTCAACAGAAAGAAGAAAGGACTTGTAGAAGGTAGGGTACATCCAATGAAAACATCAGTTGAGTTCTCAGCAATGGTCAGAACAGTGAAGGAATTTGTTAAAAAATTGTTCAAAAAAATGGTAAGGGACTGAACAGGGAATGCCATTATGCCACTGTGTGTATATCTGTGATATATCTGCATCTCGGACACTGCATTTTGTTGGAAACAGCTCAGAAAAAGTCAAAGAACCAAAATGTCACAGAGAAGAATGGCAAGATTTGTGAAGCTATAGGACAGCTTTCCTATGATAAAAATTTGAAAAATTTGACACCTCAGTCTGGAAGCAGAACTCAAGTGCCTATAAAATCTTGAGCGACTTGAAGGAGCTGACCATTTTTCTTGGGCTCTTCCAACAAAAAACCTTGTGGACATTGACTGAAATAAACATAAGTAGGTTCCAGATGAGCACAAGGAGGTAGCTCTTCTCAAAATACACAATTAACTTGTATCACTCCTTGCTGCAAGGCATGGTAAATTATAAAAGTTGTTTGCGTTTCCAAAATAACTCAACAAATACATGGGAAAAGTCCATCTCAGTTTACTAAACACAAAGAAACCACCACCTATAGAGGGAAGAGCACTTTAGAAAGTACACAACAGGTTTTTTCTAGGTCTTTCCTGCCCTTTCATCCAGACTAAACAAGTCCCATTAAAGGTTATCTCATGAAATTCTGTAAGACTGTTTGGCTTTGTTGTTATTACTATTACCTAACTTGGAATTAGTCATCTGTCAATTTTTGGAAAAATATTCATGACTTGCAAAAGACATAGAAAATGCTAGGCACATATTCAGAGGCTGAACAAGTGAATGAGAGGAGTGAATTTGCCTGTGAACTGGCTTGTAAGATTAGTAAATCCACCTGAATACCTAAGTGCAGCATTGAGGATGGAGCTTCTGATTTTTATCACATAAGTATGATTGTGCAAGGGCTTGTGAAAACTGGTTTGAAAATGCACCGGACTGGCTTTTAGTCCGAACTATGCACATGGTCTAATTCATTATATTTTGAGCTGTCAGTCAGGGAGACTCCAAAAGCAAAAACAACTGTAGCTTCAGAATGGTGAAGAAAAGAGAATATTCCCATGCAAGTCTTACCTGCTTAGAAAAGCAAGAGAGAGTACCACTGAGAAACCTATGTGGGTTATGAACTTTCTACTTTCCCTATCCACTTCTATCTGACCCTGTCTAGGAGGTTCCTGCTTGAGGTTACACCTGCAGTCTTGTTCATGTCCTAAGAATTTCTGAGGATTTTTCATTCCTATTCCAGGTGCTGTAATGGAATAGAAAATGTACGTGTGGCTGAACTGTGGCATGAAATCTCTAGTATCCAAGGAAACAGAGAACATACCTGGGCAACTCCTCTTGTGAAAAGATAAACCAAATTATCTGTATTGTTTTACTGGTCCAAGGGATTTATTTTCTCTCTCAGATAAGCCAGTGTAAAATATTTAAAATGTCAAGATGGAAACCTAACTGCAAAATATAGATCCTAGTCTCAATCACCCTAGTTCTTAGCAGGGTTTTCATCTGCAGGTGTAATTTTGGCCTATTAAAATCGTAGGGATGAATCACAGAGCCATTATTTGTCTCCAAAAAACCTGGATCATCTCTCAAGGTGAGATATTGATTTCAAAAAGCTTGAGACTGGACATATTTTCTTGCAGGTTGCTAGTTCATACCTGCCATTAATAAGAAGGAAATTGTAATTAGGTGGTTAGGCAAAAAATAAGATGTACTTGAGCGAAAATACTGAAATACTATCCAGGAAAATGTCTCTTTGCATTTTCACTTAAGTTTACCTGCTGCCACACAGAAGTGAGAACTGCTGAAGTACTAGGAAAAATGTTTCTGTCCCATGATGTTTCCCATTGAAGCAAGGCACTCATGTTCTGGGTAAAAATGGAAAGGAACTTTTAGACAAACGGTATGGATAACTGGCTCCCTTTCATCTGTTTTGTGTAGCCAAGCAAAGCCTGTGTAATGCTTTTTGTTCTGTTGTTTGCTTTAGATAGATCTATCTATCTATCTATCTAAAGCCAGTGTCGTTACCCAGAGTTGCTATTTCAATGAATAACCAAGTGCAGACAAACACTGAGGCATAGTGGAAAGGGGTCAAAATGGGACCTGGAAGCTGTGTGCTAGTCTCCATGTTTTATTTTTAGAGTTAGGGAAAAAAGGAAACAAGAACAAATGTAAAATCTTAATGATAATCAGTGTAAGAGATAAGTGTATTCCTTATTTTGAAGTGTGGTACTTTGGTATTGCCCCACAGCAAGCACTCGCTGTACACGTGGGACTGCATACGCACACTAATTTGACACCGTCAAACAGCATTTGACACCGTCTCCCACAGCATCCTTGTAGCTAAGCTGATCAAGTATGGGTTTGGTGATCAAGCAGGGAGGGGGATCAAGAACT